>OY740827.1:6061568-6627568 GCA_963514005.1 Raja brachyura | reverse complement strand
CCTAACCCTAACCCTAACCCTAACCCTAACCCTAACCCTAACCCTAACCCTAACCCTAACCCTAACCCTAACCCTAACCCTAACCCTAACCCTAACCCTAACCCTAACCCTAACCCTAACCCTAACCCTAACCCTAACCCTAACCCTAACCCTAACCCTAACCCTAACCCTAACCCTAACCCTAACCCTAACCCTAACCCTAACCCTAACCCTAACCCTAACCCTAACCCTAACCCTAACCCTAACCCTAACCCTAACCCTAACCCTAACCCTAACCCTAACCCTAACCCTAACCCTAACCCTAACCCTAACCCTAACCCTAACCCTAACCCTAACCCTAACCCTAACCCTAACCCTAACCCTAACCCTAACCCTAACCCTAACCCTAACCCTAACCCTAACCCTAACCCTAACCCTAACCCTAACCCTAACCCTAACCCTAACCCTAACCCTAACCCTAACCCTAACCCTAACCCTAACCCTAACCCTAACCCTAACCCTAACCCTAACCCTAACCCTAACCCTAACCCTAACCCTAACCCTAACCCTAACCCTAACCCTAACCCTAACCCTAACCCTAACCCTAACCCTAACCCTAACCCTAACCCTAACCCTAACCCTAACCCTAACCCTAACCCTAACCCTAACCCTAACCCTAACCCTAACCCTAACCCTAACCCTAACCCTAACCCTAACCCTAACCCTAACCCTAACCCTAACCCTAACCCTAACCCTAACCCTAACCCTAACCCTAACCCTAACCCTAACCCTAACCCTAACCCTAACCCTAACCCTAACCCTAACCCTAACCCTAACCCTAACCCTAACCCTAACCCTAACCCTAACCCTAACCCTAACCCTAACCCTAACCCTAACCCTAACCCTAACCCTAACCCTAACCCTAACCCTAACCCTAACCCTAACCCTAACCCTAACCCTAACCCTAACCCTAACCCTAACCCTAACCCTAACCCTAACCCTAACCCTAACCCTAACCCTAACCCTAACCCTAACCCTAACCCTAACCCTAACCCTAACCCTAACCCTAACCCTAACCCTAACCCTAACCCTAACCCTAACCCTAACCCTAACCCTAACCCTAACCCTAACCCTAACCCTAACCCTAACCCTAACCCTAACCCTAACCCTAACCCTAACCCTAACCCTAACCCTAACCCTAACCCTAACCCTAACCCTAACCCTAACCCTAACCCTAACCCTAACCCTAACCCTAACCCTAACCCTAACCCTAACCCTAACCCTAACCCTAACCCTAACCCTAACCCTAACCCTAACCCTAACCCTAACCCTAACCCTAACCCTAACCCTAACCCTAACCCTAACCCTAACCCTAACCCTAACCCTAACCCTAACCCTAACCCTAACCCTAACCCTAACCCTAACCCTAACCCTAACCCTAACCCTAACCCTAACCCTAACCCTAACCCTAACCCTAACCCTAACCCTAACCCTAACCCTAACCCTAACCCTAACCCTAACCCTAACCCTAACCCTAACCCTAACCCTAACCCTAACCCTAACCCTAACCCTAACCCTAACCCTAACCCTAACCCTAACCCTAACCCTAACCCTAACCCTAACCCTAACCCTAACCCTAACCCTAACCCTAACCCTAACCCTAACCCTAACCCTAACCCTAACCCTAACCCTAACCCTAACCCTAACCCTAACCCTAACCCTAACCCTAACCCTAACCCTAACCCTAACCCTAACCCTAACCCTAACCCTAACCCTAACCCTAACCCTAACCCTAACCCTAACCCTAACCCTAACCCTAACCCTAACCCTAACCCTAACCCTAACCCTAACCCTAACCCTAACCCTAACCCTAACCCTAACCCTAACCCTAACCCTAACCCTAACCCTAACCCTAACCCTAACCCTAACCCTAACCCTAACCCTAACCCTAACCCTAACCCTAACCCTAACCCTAACCCTAACCCTAACCCTAACCCTAACCCTAACCCTAACCCTAACCCTAACCCTAACCCTAACCCTAACCCTAACCCTAACCCTAACCCTAACCCTAACCCTAACCCTAACCCTAACCCTAACCCTAACCCTAACCCTAACCCTAACCCTAACCCTAACCCTAACCCTAACCCTAACCCTAACCCTAACCCTAACCCTAACCCTAACCCTAACCCTAACCCTAACCCTAACCCTAACCCTAACCCTAACCCTAACCCTAACCCTAACCCTAACCCTAACCCTAACCCTAACCCTAACCCTAACCCTAACCCTAACCCTAACCCTAACCCTAACCCTAACCCTAACCCTAACCCTAACCCTAACCCTAACCCTAACCCTAACCCTAACCCTAACCCTAACCCTAACCCTAACCCTAACCCTAACCCTAACCCTAACCCTAACCCTAACCCTAACCCTAACCCTAACCCTAACCCTAACCCTAACCCTAACCCTAACCCTAACCCTAACCCTAACCCTAACCCTAACCCTAACCCTAACCCTAACCCTAACCCTAACCCTAACCCTAACCCTAACCCTAACCCTAACCCTAACCCTAACCCTAACCCTAACCCTAACCCTAACCCTAACCCTAACCCTAACCCTAACCCTAACCCTAACCCTAACCCTAACCCTAACCCTAACCCTAACCCTAACCCTAACCCTAACCCTAACCCTAACCCTAACCCTAACCCTAACCCTAACCCTAACCCTAACCCTAACCCTAACCCTAACCCTAACCCTATACCCTAACCCTAACCCTAACCCTAACCCTAACCCTAACCCTAACCCTAACCCTAACCCTAACCCTAACCCTAACCCTAACCCTAACCCTAACCCTAACCCTAACCCTAACCCTAACCCTAACCCTAACCCTAACCCTAACCCTAACCCTAACCCTAACCCTAACCCTAACCCTAACCCTAACCCTAACCCTAACCCTAACCCTAACCCTAACCCTAACCCTAACCCTAACCCTAACCCTAACCCTAACCCTAACCCTAACCCTAACCCTAACCCTAACCCTAACCCTAACCCTAACCCTAACCCTAACCCTAACCCTAACCCTAACCCTAACCCTAACCCTAACCCTAACCCTAACCCTAACCCTAACCCTAACCCTAACCCTAACCCTAACCCTAACCCTAACCCTAACCCTAACCCTAACCCTAACCCTAACCCTAACCCTAACCCTAACCCTAACCCTAACCCTAACCCTAACCCTAACCCTAACCCTAACCCTAACCCTAACCCTAACCCTAACCCTAACCCTAACCCTAACCCTAACCCTAACCCTAACCCTAACCCTAACCCTAACCCTAACCCTAACCCTAACCCTAACCCTAACCCTAACCCTAACCCTAACCCTAACCCTAACCCTAACCCTAACCCTAACCCTAACCCTAACCCTAACCCTAACCCTAACCCTAACCCTAACCCTAACCCTAACCCTAACCCTAACCCTAACCCTAACCCTAACCCTAACCCTAACCCTAACCCTAACCCTAACCCTAACCCTAACCCTAACCCTAACCCTAACCCTAACCCTAACCCTAACCCTAACCCTAACCCTAACCCTAACCCTAACCCTAACCCTAACCCTAACCCTAACCCTAACCCTAACCCTAACCCTAACCCTAACCCTAACCCTAACCCTAACCCTAACCCTAACCCTAACCCTAACCCTAACCCTAACCCTAACCCTAACCCTAACCCTAACCCTAACCCTAACCCTAACCCTAACCCTAACCCTAACCCTAACCCTAACCCTAACCCTAACCCTAACCCTAACCCTAACCCTAACCCTAACCCTAACCCTAACCCTAACCCTAACCCTAACCCTAACCCTAACCCTAACCCTAACCCTAACCCTAACCCTAACCCTAACCCTAACCCTAACCCTAACCCTAACCCTAACCCTAACCCTAACCCTAACCCTAACCCTAACCCTAACCCTAACCCTAACCCTAACCCTAACCCTAACCCTAACCCTAACCCTAACCCTAACCCTAACCCTAACCCTAACCCTAACCCTAACCCTAACCCTAACCCTAACCCTAACCCTAACCCTAACCCTAACCCTAACCCTAACCCTAACCCTAACCCTAACCCTAACCCTAACCCTAACCCTAACCCTAACCCTAACCCTAACCCTAACCCTAACCCTAACCCTAACCCTAACCCTAACCCTAACCCTAACCCTAACCCTAACCCTAACCCTAACCCTAACCCTAACCCTAACCCTAACCCTAACCCTAACCCTAACCCTAACCCTAACCCTAACCCTAACCCTAACCCTAACCCTAACCCTAACCCTAACCCTAACCCTAACCCTAACCCTAACCCTAACCCTAACCCTAACCCTAACCCTAACCCTAACCCTAACCCTAACCCTAACCCTAACCCTAACCCTAACCCTAACCCTAACCCTAACCCTAACCCTAACCCTAACCCTAACCCTAACCCTAACCCTAACCCTAACCCTAACCCTAACCCTAACCCTAACCCTAACCCTAACCCTAACCCTAACCCTAACCCTAACCCTAACCCTAACCCTAACCCTAACCCTAACCCTAACCCTAACCCTAACCCTAACCCTAACCCTAACCCTAACCCTAACCCTAACCCTAACCCTAACCCTAACCCTAACCCTAACCCTAACCCTAACCCTAACCCTAACCCTAACCCTAACCCTAACCCTAACCCTAACCCTAACCCTAACCCTAACCCTAACCCTAACCCTAACCCTAACCCTAACCCTAACCCTAACCCTAACCCTAACCCTAACCCTAACCCTAACCCTAACCCTAACCCTAACCCTAACCCTAACCCTAACCCTAACCCTAACCCTAACCCTAACCCTAACCCTAACCCTAACCCTAACCCTAACCCTAACCCTAACCCTAACCCTAACCCTAACCCTAACCCTAACCCTAACCCTAACCCTAACCCTAACCCTAACCCTAACCCTAACCCTAACCCTAACCCTAACCCTAACCCTAACCCTAACCCTAACCCTAACCCTAACCCTAACCCTAACCCTAACCCTAACCCTAACCCTAACCCTAACCCTAACCCTAACCCTAACCCTAACCCTAACCCTAACCCTAACCCTAACCCTAACCCTAACCCTAACCCTAACCCTAACCCTAACCCTAACCCTAACCCTAACCCTAACCCTAACCCTAACCCTAACCCTAACCCTAACCCTAACCCTAACCCTAACCCTAACCCTAACCCTAACCCTAACCCTAACCCTAACCCTAACCCTAACCCTAACCCTAACCCTAACCCTAACCCTAACCCTAACCCTAACCCTAACCCTAACCCTAACCCTAACCCTAACCCTAACCCTAACCCTAACCCTAACCCTAACCCTAACCCTAACCCTAACCCTAACCCTAACCCTAACCCTAACCCTAACCCTAACCCTAACCCTAACCCTAACCCTAACCCTAACCCTAACCCTAACCCTAACCCTAACCCTAACCCTAACCCTAACCCTAACCCTAACCCTAACCCTAACCCTAACCCTAACCCTAACCCTAACCCTAACCCTAACCCTAACCCTAACCCTAACCCTAACCCTAACCCTAACCCTAACCCTAACCCTAACCCTAACCCTAACCCTAACCCTAACCCTAACCCTAACCCTAACCCTAACCCTAACCCTAACCCTAACCCTAACCCTAACCCTAACCCTAACCCTAACCCTAACCCTAACCCTAACCCTAACCCTAACCCTAACCCTAACCCTAACCCTAACCCTAACCCTAACCCTAACCCTAACCCTAACCCTAACCCTAACCCTAACCCTAACCCTAACCCTAACCCTAACCCTAACCCTAACCCTAACCCTAACCCTAACCCTAACCCTAACCCTAACCCTAACCCTAACCCTAACCCTAACCCTAACCCTAACCCTAACCCTAACCCTAACCCTAACCCTAACCCTAACCCTAACCCTAACCCTAACCCTAACCCTAACCCTAACCCTAACCCTAACCCTAACCCTAACCCTAACCCTAACCCTAACCCTAACCCTAACCCTAACCCTAACCCTAACCCTAACCCTAACCCTAACCCTAACCCTAACCCTAACCCTAACCCTAACCCTAACCCTAACCCTAACCCTAACCCTAACCCTAACCCTAACCCTAACCCTAACCCTAACCCTAACCCTAACCCTAACCCTAACCCTAACCCTAACCCTAACCCTAACCCTAACCCTAACCCTAACCCTAACCCTAACCCTAACCCTAACCCTAACCCTAACCCTAACCCTAACCCTAACCCTAACCCTAACCCTAACCCTAACCCTAACCCTAACCCTAACCCTAACCCTAACCCTAACCCTAACCCTAACCCTAACCCTAACCCTAACCCTAACCCTAACCCTAACCCTAACCCTAACCCTAACCCTAACCCTAACCCTAACCCTAACCCTAACCCTAACCCTAACCCTAACCCTAACCCTAACCCTAACCCTAACCCTAACCCTAACCCTAACCCTAACCCTAACCCTAACCCTAACCCTAACCCTAACCCTAACCCTAACCCTAACCCTAACCCTAACCCTAACCCTAACCCTAACCCTAACCCTAACCCTAACCCTAACCCTAACCCTAACCCTAACCCTAACCCTAACCCTAACCCTAACCCTAACCCTAACCCTAACCCTAACCCTAACCCTAACCCTAACCCTAACCCTAACCCTAACCCTAACCCTAACCCTAACCCTAACCCTAACCCTAACCCTAACCCTAACCCTAACCCTAACCCTAACCCTAACCCTAACCCTAACCCTAACCCTAACCCTAACCCTAACCCTAACCCTAACCCTAACCCTAACCCTAACCCTAACCCTAACCCTAACCCTAACCCTAACCCTAACCCTAACCCTAACCCTAACCCTAACCCTAACCCTAACCCTAACCCTAACCCTAACCCTAACCCTAACCCTAACCCTAACCCTAACCCTAACCCTAACCCTAACCCTAACCCTAACCCTAACCCTAACCCTAACCCTAACCCTAACCCTAACCCTAACCCTAACCCTAACCCTAACCCTAACCCTAACCCTAACCCTAACCCTAACCCTAACCCTAACCCTAACCCTAACCCTAACCCTAACCCTAACCCTAACCCTAACCCTAACCCTAACCCTAACCCTAACCCTAACCCTAACCCTAACCCTAACCCTAACCCTAACCCTAACCCTAACCCTAACCCTAACCCTAACCCTAACCCTAACCCTAACCCTAACCCTAACCCTAACCCTAACCCTAACCCTAACCCTAACCCTAACCCTAACCCTAACCCTAACCCTAACCCTAACCCTAACCCTAACCCTAACCCTAACCCTAACCCTAACCCTAACCCTAACCCTAACCCTAACCCTAACCCTAACCCTAACCCTAACCCTAACCCTAACCCTAACCCTAACCCTAACCCTAACCCTAACCCTAACCCTAACCCTAACCCTAACCCTAACCCTAACCCTAACCCTAACCCTAACCCTAACCCTAACCCTAACCCTAACCCTAACCCTAACCCTAACCCTAACCCTAACCCTAACCCTAACCCTAACCCTAACCCTAACCCTAACCCTAACCCTAACCCTAACCCTAACCCTAACCCTAACCCTAACCCTAACCCTAACCCTAACCCTAACCCTAACCCTAACCCTAACCCTAACCCTAACCCTAACCCTAACCCTAACCCTAACCCTAACCCTAACCCTAACCCTAACCCTAACCCTAACCCTAACCCTAACCCTAACCCTAACCCTAACCCTAACCCTAACCCTAACCCTAACCCTAACCCTAACCCTAACCCTAACCCTAACCCTAACCCTAACCCTAACCCTAACCCTAACCCTAACCCTAACCCTAACCCTAACCCTAACCCTAACCCTAACCCTAACCCTAACCCTAACCCTAACCCTAACCCTAACCCTAACCCTAACCCTAACCCTAACCCTAACCCTAACCCTAACCCTAACCCTAACCCTAACCCTAACCCTAACCCTAACCCTAACCCTAACCCTAACCCTAACCCTAACCCTAACCCTAACCCTAACCCTAACCCTAACCCTAACCCTAACCCTAACCCTAACCCTAACCCTAACCCTAACCCTAACCCTAACCCTAACCCTAACCCTAACCCTAACCCTAACCCTAACCCTAACCCTAACCCTAACCCTAACCCTAACCCTAACCCTAACCCTAACCCTAACCCTAACCCTAACCCTAACCCTAACCCTAACCCTAACCCTAACCCTAACCCTAACCCTAACCCTAACCCTAACCCTAACCCTAACCCTAACCCTAACCCTAACCCTAACCCTAACCCTAACCCTAACCCTAACCCTAACCCTAACCCTAACCCTAACCCTAACCCTAACCCTAACCCTAACCCTAACCCTAACCCTAACCCTAACCCTAACCCTAACCCTAACCCTAACCCTAACCCTAACCCTAACCCTAACCCTAACCCTAACCCTAACCCTAACCCTAACCCTAACCCTAACCCTAACCCTAACCCTAACCCTAACCCTAACCCTAACCCTAACCCTAACCCTAACCCTAACCCTAACCCTAACCCTAACCCTAACCCTAACCCTAACCCTAACCCTAACCCTAACCCTAACCCTAACCCTAACCCTAACCCTAACCCTAACCCTAACCCTAACCCTAACCCTAACCCTAACCCTAACCCTAACCCTAACCCTAACCCTAACCCTAACCCTAACCCTAACCCTAACCCTAACCCTAACCCTAACCCTAACCCTAACCCTAACCCTAACCCTAACCCTAACCCTAACCCTAACCCTAACCCTAACCCTAACCCTAACCCTAACCCTAACCCTAACCCTAACCCTAACCCTAACCCTAACCCTAACCCTAACCCTAACCCTAACCCTAACCCTAACCCTAACCCTAACCCTAACCCTAACCCTAACCCTAACCCTAACCCTAACCCTAACCCTAACCCTAACCCTAACCCTAACCCTAACCCTAACCCTAACCCTAACCCTAACCCTAACCCTAACCCTAACCCTAACCCTAACCCTAACCCTAACCCTAACCCTAACCCTAACCCTAACCCTAACCCTAACCCTAACCCTAACCCTAACCCTAACCCTAACCCTAACCCTAACCCTAACCCTAACCCTAACCCTAACCCTAACCCTAACCCTAACCCTAACCCTAACCCTAACCCTAACCCTAACCCTAACCCTAACCCTAACCCTAACCCTAACCCTAACCCTAACCCTAACCCTAACCCTAACCCTAACCCTAACCCTAACCCTAACCCTAACCCTAACCCTAACCCTAACCCTAACCCTAACCCTAACCCTAACCCTAACCCTAACCCTAACCCTAACCCTAACCCTAACCCTAACCCTAACCCTAACCCTAACCCTAACCCTAACCCTAACCCTAACCCTAACCCTAACCCTAACCCTAACCCTAACCCTAACCCTAACCCTAACCCTAACCCTAACCCTAACCCTAACCCTAACCCTAACCCTAACCCTAACCCTAACCCTAACCCTAACCCTAACCCTAACCCTAACCCTAACCCTAACCCTAACCCTAACCCTAACCCTAACCCTAACCCTAACCCTAACCCTAACCCTAACCCTAACCCTAACCCTAACCCTAACCCTAACCCTAACCCTAACCCTAACCCTAACCCTAACCCTAACCCTAACCCTAACCCTAACCCTAACCCTAACCCTAACCCTAACCCTAACCCTAACCCTAACCCTAACCCTAACCCTAACCCTAACCCTAACCCTAACCCTAACCCTAACCCTAACCCTAACCCTAACCCTAACCCTAACCCTAACCCTAACCCTAACCCTAACCCTAACCCTAACCCTAACCCTAACCCTAACCCTAACCCTAACCCTAACCCTAACCCTAACCCTAACCCTAACCCTAACCCTAACCCTAACCCTAACCCTAACCCTAACCCTAACCCTAACCCTAACCCTAACCCTAACCCTAACCCTAACCCTAACCCTAACCCTAACCCTAACCCTAACCCTAACCCTAACCCTAACCCTAACCCTAACCCTAACCCTAACCCTAACCCTAACCCTAACCCTAACCCTAACCCTAACCCTAACCCTAACCCTAACCCTAACCCTAACCCTAACCCTAACCCTAACCCTAACCCTAACCCTAACCCTAACCCTAACCCTAACCCTAACCCTAACCCTAACCCTAACCCTAACCCTAACCCTAACCCTAACCCTAACCCTAACCCTAACCCTAACCCTAACCCTAACCCTAACCCTAACCCTAACCCTAACCCTAACCCTAACCCTAACCCTAACCCTAACCCTAACCCTAACCCTAACCCTAACCCTAACCCTAACCCTAACCCTAACCCTAACCCTAACCCTAACCCTAACCCTAACCCTAACCCTAACCCTAACCCTAACCCTAACCCTAACCCTAACCCTAACCCTAACCCTAACCCTAACCCTAACCCTAACCCTAACCCTAACCCTAACCCTAACCCTAACCCTAACCCTAACCCTAACCCTAACCCTAACCCTAACCCTAACCCTAACCCTAACCCTAACCCTAACCCTAACCCTAACCCTAACCCTAACCCTAACCCTAACCCTAACCCTAACCCTAACCCTAACCCTAACCCTAACCCTAACCCTAACCCTAACCCTAACCCTAACCCTAACCCTAACCCTAACCCTAACCCTAACCCTAACCCTAACCCTAACCCTAACCCTAACCCTAACCCTAACCCTAACCCTAACCCTAACCCTAACCCTAACCCTAACCCTAACCCTAACCCTAACCCTAACCCTAACCCTAACCCTAACCCTAACCCTAACCCTAACCCTAACCCTAACCCTAACCCTAACCCTAACCCTAACCCTAACCCTAACCCTAACCCTAACCCTAACCCTAACCCTAACCCTAACCCTAACCCTAACCCTAACCCTAACCCTAACCCTAACCCTAACCCTAACCCTAACCCTAACCCTAACCCTAACCCTAACCCTAACCCTAACCCTAACCCTAACCCTAACCCTAACCCTAACCCTAACCCTAACCCTAACCCTAACCCTAACCCTAACCCTAACCCTAACCCTAACCCTAACCCTAACCCTAACCCTAACCCTAACCCTAACCCTAACCCTAACCCTAACCCTAACCCTAACCCTAACCCTAACCCTAACCCTAACCCTAACCCTAACCCTAACCCTAACCCTAACCCTAACCCTAACCCTAACCCTAACCCTAACCCTAACCCTAACCCTAACCCTAACCCTAACCCTAACCCTAACCCTAACCCTAACCCTAACCCTAACCCTAACCCTAACCCTAACCCTAACCCTAACCCTAACCCTAACCCTAACCCTAACCCTAACCCTAACCCTAACCCTAACCCTAACCCTAACCCTAACCCTAACCCTAACCCTAACCCTAACCCTAACCCTAACCCTAACCCTAACCCTAACCCTAACCCTAACCCTAACCCTAACCCTAACCCTAACCCTAACCCTAACCCTAACCCTAACCCTAACCCTAACCCTAACCCTAACCCTAACCCTAACCCTAACCCTAACCCTAACCCTAACCCTAACCCTAACCCTAACCCTAACCCTAACCCTAACCCTAACCCTAACCCTAACCCTAACCCTAACCCTAACCCTAACCCTAACCCTAACCCTAACCCTAACCCTAACCCTAACCCTAACCCTAACCCTAACCCTAACCCTAACCCTAACCCTAACCCTAACCCTAACCCTAACCCTAACCCTAACCCTAACCCTAACCCTAACCCTAACCCTAACCCTAACCCTAACCCTAACCCTAACCCTAACCCTAACCCTAACCCTAACCCTAACCCTAACCCTAACCCTAACCCTAACCCTAACCCTAACCCTAACCCTAACCCTAACCCTAACCCTAACCCTAACCCTAACCCTAACCCTAACCCTAACCCTAACCCTAACCCTAACCCTAACCCTAACCCTAACCCTAACCCTAACCCTAACCCTAACCCTAACCCTAACCCTAACCCTAACCCTAACCCTAACCCTAACCCTAACCCTAACCCTAACCCTAACCCTAACCCTAACCCTAACCCTAACCCTAACCCTAACCCTAACCCTAACCCTAACCCTAACCCTAACCCTAACCCTAACCCTAACCCTAACCCTAACCCTAACCCTAACCCTAACCCTAACCCTAACCCTAACCCTAACCCTAACCCTAACCCTAACCCTAACCCTAACCCTAACCCTAACCCTAACCCTAACCCTAACCCTAACCCTAACCCTAACCCTAACCCTAACCCTAACCCTAACCCTAACCCTAACCCTAACCCTAACCCTAACCCTAACCCTAACCCTAACCCTAACCCTAACCCTAACCCTAACCCTAACCCTAACCCTAACCCTAACCCTAACCCTAACCCTAACCCTAACCCTAACCCTAACCCTAACCCTAACCCTAACCCTAACCCTAACCCTAACCCTAACCCTAACCCTAACCCTAACCCTAACCCTAACCCTAACCCTAACCCTAACCCTAACCCTAACCCTAACCCTAACCCTAACCCTAACCCTAACCCTAACCCTAACCCTAACCCTAACCCTAACCCTAACCCTAACCCTAACCCTAACCCTAACCCTAACCCTAACCCTAACCCTAACCCTAACCCTAACCCTAACCCTAACCCTAACCCTAACCCTAACCCTAACCCTAACCCTAACCCTAACCCTAACCCTAACCCTAACCCTAACCCTAACCCTAACCCTAACCCTAACCCTAACCCTAACCCTAACCCTAACCCTAACCCTAACCCTAACCCTAACCCTAACCCTAACCCTAACCCTAACCCTAACCCTAACCCTAACCCTAACCCTAACCCTAACCCTAACCCTAACCCTAACCCTAACCCTAACCCTAACCCTAACCCTAACCCTAACCCTAACCCTAACCCTAACCCTAACCCTAACCCTAACCCTAACCCTAACCCTAACCCTAACCCTAACCCTAACCCTAACCCTAACCCTAACCCTAACCCTAACCCTAACCCTAACCCTAACCCTAACCCTAACCCTAACCCTAACCCTAACCCTAACCCTAACCCTAACCCTAACCCTAACCCTAACCCTAACCCTAACCCTAACCCTAACCCTAACCCTAACCCTAACCCTAACCCTAACCCTAACCCTAACCCTAACCCTAACCCTAACCCTAACCCTAACCCTAACCCTAACCCTAACCCTAACCCTAACCCTAACCCTAACCCTAACCCTAACCCTAACCCTAACCCTAACCCTAACCCTAACCCTAACCCTAACCCTAACCCTAACCCTAACCCTAACCCTAACCCTAACCCTAACCCTAACCCTAACCCTAACCCTAACCCTAACCCTAACCCTAACCCTAACCCTAACCCTAACCCTAACCCTAACCCTAACCCTAACCCTAACCCTAACCCTAACCCTAACCCTAACCCTAACCCTAACCCTAACCCTAACCCTAACCCTAACCCTAACCCTAACCCTAACCCTAACCCTAACCCTAACCCTAACCCTAACCCTAACCCTAACCCTAACCCTAACCCTAACCCTAACCCTAACCCTAACCCTAACCCTAACCCTAACCCTAACCCTAACCCAATCAATCCCAAAACACCCTGAACAACCCAAAACACGTCCCCAAACAACTGATTAACACTCCCCCCACCCTACAACCTAAACCTAACAGCAGACCCCACTGAAGATTACCCCAAACATCCCTAAAAACACCCCGAACAACCCAAAACATCCCCCCAAACTGACAATAAACCCCCCCACCCTACAACCTAAACCTAACAGCAGACCCCACTGAATCCTCACCAAACAACCCCCCCAAAAAAAGTACACCCAAAACAACCCAGAGACCCCTCCCCAGCAGCCACTATAAGAACCTACCAAACTCAGCCATAAACCAGACAGGCTACAAAACAGAGGTACTAGAACCTGACATATCTACAACAGGAAACCCACCCCTACCCCAGTCAGGACCCCCTGCCCAGAAGAACCTTGGGCACCACACACACAAGAAACATGTTGGCAGAGCACATACATAACTTAGACTTGCAGAACATGATTGTGGACAAGAGGTTTTTGGACATTTATTGATCAACAGAGACTGAAAACACTAGCAGCAAATGATATAAGATACCAGAGACATTTTGTAACTAACAAACAAAAAAAGTGGACAGACCAGTCCAAACAAAGAACAGGAGGAGCCCAACCAAAGTGACCGGTCTTAGGACCCAGCACATGGGAAGCTCCACCCAGAAAGGGAGGAACATTAACCTACCTTTTAAAAACCCAAAACGTCTAGAATTAGATCTCTTTCCCTGATGAAGCTAAAGCAATAGCGAAACTGGAGAAAATCGTTGCCCAGTCGGGAAGAGTTCGGCAAGCGGTCTCCGCAAGCTGGAAATAACCAAAGACTTGGTGAGCACCTTGGTGTTAACCCTACGACGCTTGATATATTTGATGCTTAGATTTGTCTGTGTTAGCATTGCAGCATAGTCTACTAAGCCTGAAATGAGTTATAACATGCAGAGGGAAGGGGGGAGAGGGAGATTTTTTAACAACAGTAATGGGGTCAATCGCAACCAGCACAGCAATCAATCTCGCCAGAGGGATTCCTTTGCAGTTGCTGTAAGAATTATTTATAAAATGGCCCAGGCTTTACACCATTTAGGAGTTCTAAAACAACGGAACGTACCCCCTAAGGGTATCACGAGGCAGGCCAAGATATTAACACACTTTGTAAAACCAGCAAATCCCTCCCAGGAAACATTAAAACAATTGGCTTCTAATGCTGAAACCTGGGCAAAACAAACACGACAAATTTTGATTGAACATTACCAAAATAGTCTGGAGTGCCTGGAGGATGAATACCGCGAGGGCCAGCCTACAGATCGTGTGCAGGAAGCGGTCGCCAAGGCCCTAATCTGGAACAAGAAAAATTTGGGAGAAAAATTTAAAATCAGAATGGAGGATCTTAGATCCCGTGTTATGAACCTGACCTCAGAGACTGGGCCTGAACAGAACTGCTTGCGAGATTGCCAGGCTCGCAAGTCAGCGACTGTAACGTCTAATGTAGCGGTACATATCCCGCAAGATTTGTTTACTATTTCACAGGAAAACCAAATCGATCAACCCCGTACTGTATGGGCCTCCCGCCCAGTCCCGGTCCCCGTCCAGAGCGCGCCCCGCTCCGCTCCCCTCCGCCCTGTTCCCCGCGGCCGCGCCGCCCACGGCTCCGCTCCAGCCAGCCCCGACATAACCCCCCCCACCACCCCGGTGCGTCCACCCATCAGCCCCCAGATCGTGGTGTCGCGACCGCAACAACCGGCGCCAGACCAGCCGGCCTCCCCGGCACGCGAGCCCCAGGCCCACTTCCGGTCCGCGGCCGAGACCGGCTCCGAGGACTGGACACGGCCCCCGCGCTCCGAATCCCCCAGCGCGTCCGCCCTCATCGACCGGAGCCTCTCCTCACGCCAGGGCACCCACGGCCCTCTCCCCCAGAGACCACGGGCCGAGCGCAGACCCTCCCGTGGAGAGACCCAGCGGACCACGGGCACAGCCGGACAGGAAGTCACGACCGCGGTGCCACAGGTAATCAGGTCCGGTACTGCTACTCCTTCCCTCACACCAACCGTTCCCACTCCAACACACGGGGTCCCAGCACCGAGGGTTAGACCAACACGTAGTTGCACGCAGCAGCAGAGGACCCCAGACACAGTTAGCAATTCACAGGACGACTTTCAGCAGCACACACGGAGGGGTTCAGGGAAGAGACTGGCAGAAGTAACCAGACACCCCCATACAAGTCAGAAAAATGTTACCTGGAAGCTACAAGCCAGCAAGCCTGTTTTAATAATTGGAGATTCAAATATTGCCAGGATCCCCAAATTCTCCAACAATAACATACAATTGGACAGCTATCCAGGAGCCAAATGTACACATGGCACTTCCATCCTTGACAAATTGAACCAGTGTCCAGAAACCCAAAAAGTAATTCTCTCTTTTGGCATTAATCATAAGGAACAAAGACCACAGACGGCCATCAAACAACTCCAAACACTAATCAGGATGGCCAGGGGGAAATTCCCTAATGCCAGCATATGGATCCCCATGATCAACTTCAGCCAATCTCTCCCAGCACCAGAGCAGGACACACTCAGACAACTTAATGACTACATACAGACCAAGAAACACATTCCCACTATTCCCACCTGCCAGTTTAAAGTAGCCGCAGACCATATCCACTGGACAGAACCCACAGCCCGAGCCATAATCAGAGAATGGATGAAGCATTTAAACTGTTAGGGACACCATGCCAAGAGAGGCAGGCCCCACAATTAGGGAAAACAATCATCAACCTTTCTAAGACATTCTCCCTTACGGAAACCCAAGAGAGGGTACTGAACAGAGGCCTCACCTTCGTCCCTACTCCCAAATCCCACAAGGAACAAGTGCAGGGTGACCTACACAGATTTTATCGATCCATTAAGTTAATACACCACTTCAGTGGCGCAGAGCCTGGCGAAATTATACCCTTCAGGCCACTCACAGGATGGACCCCAGACGACGAGGATGTCCCTAGAGAGATAACAGAATTTATAACAGAGACAGCATCAGCCATTGGGGATATGCCCACAACGAAAGATAAGTCTAACCTCACCAGAAAAGAGAGGCATGCCTTGATGGAGCTGAGGGACAACAATGAGATAGTGATCAAACCAGCAGACAAGGGGAGCAGCATAGTCATCATGGACAGACAACAGTACCTCTTCGAGGCACATAGGCAACTGAACAAGATAGAACACTACACTAAGTTAGATGAGCCCATATATAAAGAAACACAAAAGGAAATAGGGGACATTTTGGAAGAGCTTAAGACATCAGGATACATCCTAGAGAAACAGGTAGAATACCTAACAGGCCAACAACCCAGGGCGAGGAAGTTCTACATGCTCCCAAAGATACACAAAAACCCAGACACATGGACAGTGCCTGGAGAAATACCGCCAGGTAGGCCCATAGTGTCAGACTGTAGTAGCGAATCCTATGGGGTAGCAGAATACATTGACCACTACCTGAACCCACTGGCACAACAGCACCCCAGCTACATCAAAGACACCTACCACTTCACCCGAATAGTTAACTCCCTCAGCATACCGCCCAACGCAATACTCTTCACCATGGATGTGGAAAGCCTGTACACAAACATAGAGACAGACAGGGGGATACAGGCGGTCAAAAACATCCTACAGAGAAATCCTGACCCAGAGAGGCCAGACGAGGCCCTAGTTAAACTACTTGATCTGGGTTTGACCAAGAATGACTTTGAATTTAACGGGGAATTCTATTTACAAGTCAAAGGGACAGCAATGGGGAAGAAGTTTGCCCCAGCGTATGCCAACATATACATGGCAGAATGGGAGGAGACAGTTTTCCACAAATGTCCCAAGCGTCCAATGTGCTACTATAGATTCCTCGATGACATTTGGGGAGTGTGGACACACTCAGAAGGGGAATTAGAGGAGTTTATTAACATACTCAATGCCCACCACCCTTCCATCAAGGTAAAGGCCATGACTAGCCAGGAGAGGGTGGACTTCCTCGACACCACTGTCTTTAAACTACCATCATTAGATAATCAGGACCATAAACTAGCGACCAAAGTCTTTTTCAAACCCACAGACACCCACACCCTCCTACACACCACGAGCCACCACCCAAAACATACCTTCAGGGGTATCGTTAAGTCACAACTGACCCGCTTCCACCGTATATGTACCAGGGAGGAGGACTTCAACCAGGCCACAAGCACCCTCTTCACCGCCCTCAGACAGAGGGGTTACTGCAAACGGAAATTAAGACACATCAAGTCAGATTTTCTAAAAAGCATACAAGCGCCCAGACCTAGACCAGGGACCACATTGAACTTACCACTAATAACAAGATATGCCAACATGGCTGTCCAGGCCCACAAAATAGTCAAGGGCCGTTTTGAACAATTCCAAAGGGGATTTGCCACACTAAAGGGGTACAAGGTAATGTCAGCATTCAAACGGGCTAAAAATCTGAAGGACATCCTGGTCAGTACAAGTTTACACACAAGCCCAGACTGTGGACAGAGACGGTGTGGAGCCTGCACCCACTTAGTAATAGCCAAGAATATAGAGAACAGTATAACGGGGAAGAGAGGCCAGATAGCACAGAGAATAACCTGTGAGCAAAAGAATGTGGTGTATGCAATTAGATGTAAAGAGTGTAACTTGCTGTACATAGGCGAAACAGGTAACAGCATCAGAGTCAGACTGACAGGACACCTCAGCAACATCACAAGGGGGGACCAATCCACACCCATTAGCAGACACTTCCAGCAACATGGGATCCAGTCCCTAGAGATCATGGGCCTGGAAACAAACATAAATTGGACAACAGGGAGACGGAAGCGAGCAGAGAGGCTATGGATAGAAGCGCTACAGACAAAAGAGCCCAATGGCCTAAATCTAGCATAAACTCAAACCTAGGGTGGATCCTAACTGACTCCTACAAATCTATGGAAGGGCAAGTGTAAGGCAAATAGATTTGGACAAGGGTGATGAAACCGTGGGCCAAGTACCAAGTGACAGTACATAGTGAAAAGCAATCCCCAGGGGGAGATCAGCAAGCACCAGAGGGCTTTTGTCCTGCTGTCCGATAAATCACAACCTAACCCTAACCCTAACCCTAACCCTAACCCTAACCCTAACCCTAACCCTAACCCTAACCCTAACCCTAACCCTAACCCTAACCCTAACCCTAACCCTAACCCTAACCCTAACCCTAACCCTAACCCTAACCCTAACCCTAACCCTAACCCTAACCCTAACCCTAACCCTAACCCTAACCCTAACCCTAACCCTAACCCTAACCCTAACCCTAACCCTAACCCTAACCCTAACCCTAACCCCTAACCCTAACCCTAACCCTAACCCTAACCCTAACCCTAACCCTAACCCTAACCCTAACCCTAACCCTAACCCTAACCCTAACCCTAACCCTAACCCTAACCCTAACCCTAACCCTAACCCTAACCCTAACCCTAACCCTAACCCTAACCCTAACCCTAACCCTAACCCTAACCCTAACCCTAACCCTAACCCTAACCCTAACCCTAACCCTAACCCTAACCCTAACCCTAACCCTAACCCTAACCCTAACCCTAACCCTAACCCTAACCCTAACCCTAACCCTAACCCTAACCCTAACCCTAACCCTAACCCTAACCCTAACCCTAACCCTAACCCTAACCCTAACCCTAACCCTAACCCTAACCCTAACCCTAACCCTAACCCTAACCCTAACCCTAACCCTAACCCTAACCCTAACCCTAACCCTAACCCTAACCCTAACCCTAACCCTAACCCTAACCCTAACCCTAACCCTAACCCTAACCCTAACCCTAACCCTAACCCTAACCCTAACCCTAACCCTAACCCTAACCCTAACCCTAACCCTAACCCTAACCCTAACCCTAACCCTAACCCTAACCCTAACCCTAACCCTAACCCTAACCCTAACCCTAACCCTAACCCTAACCCTAACCCTAACCCTAACCCTAACCCTAACCCTAACCCTAACCCTAACCCTAACCCTAACCCTAACCCTAACCCTAACCCTAACCCTAACCCTAACCCTAACCCTAACCCTAACCCTAACCCTAACCCTAACCCTAACCCTAACCCTAACCCTAACCCTAACCCTAACCCTAACCCTAACCCTAACCCTAACCCTAACCCTAACCCTAACCCTAACCCTAACCCTAACCCTAACCCTAACCCTAACCCTAACCCTAACCCTAACCCTAACCCTAACCCTAACCCTAACCCTAACCCTAACCCTAACCCTAACCCTAACCCTAACCCTAACCCTAACCCTAACCCTAACCCTAACCCTAACCCTAACCCTAACCCTAACCCTAACCCTAACCCTAACCCTAACCCTAACCCTAACCCTAACCCTAACCCTAACCCTAACCCTAACCCTAACCCTAACCCTAACCCTAACCCTAACCCTAACCCTAACCCTAACCCTAACCCTAACCCTAACCCTAACCCTAACCCTAACCCTAACCCTAACCCTAACCCTAACCCTAACCCTAACCCTAACCCTAACCCTAACCCTAACCCTAACCCTAACCCTAACCCTAACCCTAACCCTAACCCTAACCCTAACCCTAACCCTAACCCTAACCCTAACCCTAACCCTAACCCTAACCCTAACCCTAACCCTAACCCTAACCCTAACCCTAACCCTAACCCTAACCCTAACCCTAACCCTAACCCTAACCCTAACCCTAACCCTAACCCTAACCCTAACCCTAACCCTAACCCTAACCCTAACCCTAACCCTAACCCTAACCCTAACCCTAACCCTAACCCTAACCCTAACCCTAACCCTAACCCTAACCCTAACCCTAACCCTAACCCTAACCCTAACCCTAACCCTAACCCTAACCCTAACCCTAACCCTAACCCTAACCCTAACCCTAACCCTAACCCTAACCCTAACCCTAACCCTAACCCTAACCCTAACCCTAACCCTAACCCTAACCCTAACCCTAACCCTAACCCTAACCCTAACCCTAACCCTAACCCTAACCCTAACCCTAACCCTAACCCTAACCCTAACCCTAACCCTAACCCTAACCCTAACCCTAACCCTAACCCTAACCCTAACCCTAACCCTAACCCTAACCCTAACCCTAACCCTAACCCTAACCCTAACCCTAACCCTAACCCTAACCCTAACCCTAACCCTAACCCTAACCCTAACCCTAACCCTAACCCTAACCCTAACCCTAACCCTAACCCTAACCCTAACCCTAACCCTAACCCTAACCCTAACCCTAACCCTAACCCTAACCCTAACCCTAACCCTAACCCTAACCCTAACCCTAACCCTAACCCTAACCCTAACCCTAACCCTAACCCTAACCCTAACCCTAACCCTAACCCTAACCCTAACCCTAACCCTAACCCTAACCCTAACCCTAACCCTAACCCTAACCCTAACCCTAACCCTAACCCTAACCCTAACCCTAACCCTAACCCTAACCCTAACCCTAACCCTAACCCTAACCCTAACCCTAACCCTAACCCTAACCCTAACCCTAACCCTAACCCTAACCCTAACCCTAACCCTAACCCTAACCCTAACCCTAACCCTAACCCTAACCCTAACCCTAACCCTAACCCTAACCCTAACCCTAACCCTAACCCTAACCCTAACCCTAACCCTAACCCTAACCCTAACCCTAACCCTAACCCTAACCCTAACCCTAACCCTAACCCTAACCCTAACCCTAACCCTAACCCTAACCCTAACCCTAACCCTAACCCTAACCCTAACCCTAACCCTAACCCTAACCCTAACCCTAACCCTAACCCTAACCCTAACCCTAACCCTAACCCTAACCCTAACCCTAACCCTAACCCTAACCCTAACCCTAACCCTAACCCTAACCCTAACCCTAACCCTAACCCTAACCCTAACCCTAACCCTAACCCTAACCCTAACCCTAACCCTAACCCTAACCCTCTAACCCTAACCCCCTAACCCTAACCCTAACCCTAACCCTAACCCTAACCCTAACCCTAACCCTAACCCTAACCCTAACCCTAACCCTAACCCTAACCCTAACCCTAACCCTAACCCTAACCCTAACCCTAACCCTAACCCTAACCCTAACCCTAACCCTAACCCTAACCCTAACCCTAACCCTAACCCTAACCCTAACCCTAACCCTAACCCTAACCCTAACCCTAACCCTAACCCTAACCCTAACCCCTAACCCTAACCCTACCCCTAACCCTAACCCTACCCCTAACCCTACCCCTAACCCTAACCCTAACCCTACCCCTAACCCTAACCCTAACCCTAACCCTAACCCTAACCCTAACCCTAACCCTAACCCTAACCCTAACCCTAACCCTAACCCTAACCCTAACCCTAACCCTAACCCTAACCCTAACCCTAACCCTAACCCTAACCCTAACCCTAACCCTAACCCTAACCCTAACCCTAACCCTAACCCTAACCCTAACCCTAACCCTAACCCTAACCCTAACCCTACTATTTCACAGGAAAACCAAATCGATCAACCCCGCACTGTATGGGCCTCCCGCCCAGTCCCGGTCCCCGTCCAGAGCGCGCCCCGCTCCGCTCCCCTCCGCCCTGTTCCCCGCGGCCGCGCCGCCCACGGCTCCGCTCCAGCCAGCCCCGACATAACCCCCCCCACCACCCCGGTGCGTCCACCCATCAGCCCCCAGATCGTGGTGTGGCGACCGCAACAACCGGCGCCAGACCAGCCGGCCTCCCCGGCACGCGAGCCCCAGGCCCACTTCCGGTCCGCGGCCGACACCGGCTCCGAGGACTGGACACGGCCCCCGCGCTCCGAATCCCCCAGCGCGTCCGCCCTCATCGACCGGAGCCTCTCCTCACGCCAGGGCACCCACGGCCCTCTCCCCCAGAGACCACGGGCCGAGCGCAGACCCTCCCGTGGACAGACCCAGCGGACCACGGGCACAGCCGGACAGGAAGTCACGACCGCGGTGCCACAGGTAATCAGGTCCGGTACTGCTACTCCTTCCCTCACACCAACCGTTCCCACTCCAACACACGGGGTCCCAGCACCGAGGGTTAGACCAACACGTAGTTGCACGCAGCAGCAGAGGACCCCAGACACAGTTAGCAATTCACAGGACGACTTTCAGCAGCACACACGGAGGGGTTCAGGGAAGAGACTGGCAGAAGTAACCAGACACCCCCATACAAGTCAGAAAAATGTTACCTGGAAGCTACAAGCCAGCAAGCCTGTTTTAATAATTGGAGATTCAAATATTGCCAGGATCCCCAAATTCTCCAACAATAACATACAATTGGACAGCTATCCAGGAGCCAAATGTACACATGGCACTTCCATCCTTGACAAATTGAACCAGTGTCCAGAAACCCAAAAAGTAATTCTCTCTTTTGGCATTAATCATAAGGAACAAAGACCACAGACGGCCATCAAACAACTCCAAACACTAATCAGGATGGCCAGGGGGAAATTCCCTAATGCCAGCATATGGATCCCCATGATCAACTTCAGCCAATCTCTCCCAGCACCAGAGCAGGACACACTCAGACAACTTAATGACTACATACAGACCAAGAAACACATTCCCACTATTCCCACCTGCCAGTTTAAAGTAGCCGCAGACCATATCCACTGGACAGAACCCACAGCCCGAGCCATAATCAGAGAATGGATGAAGCATTTAAACTGTTAGGGACACCATGCCAAGAGAGGCAGGCCCCACAATTAGGGAAAACAATCATCAACCTTTCTAAGACATTCTCCCTTACGGAAACCCAAGAGAGGGTACTGAACAGAGGCCTCACCTTCGTCCCTACTCCCAAATCCCACAAGGAACAAGTGCAGGGTGACCTACACAGATTTTATCGATCCATTAAGTTAATACACCACTTCAGTGGCGCAGAGCCTGGCGAAATTATACCCTTCAGGCCACTCACAGGATGGACCCCAGACGACGAGGATGTCCCTAGAGAGATAACAGAATTTATAACAGAGACAGCATCAGCCATTGGGGATATGCCCACAACGAAAGATAAGTCTAACCTCACCAGAAAAGAGAGGCATGCCTTGATGGAGCTGAGGGACAACAATGAGATAGTGATCAAACCAGCAGACAAGGGGAGCAGCATAGTCATCATGGACAGACAACAGTACCTCTTCGAGGCACATAGGCAACTGAACAAGATAGAACACTACACTAAGTTAGATGAGCCCATATATAAAGAAACACAAAAGGAAATAGGGGACATTTTGGAAGAGCTTAAGACATCAGGATACATCCTAGAGAAACAGGTAGAATACCTAACAGGCCAACAACCCAGGGCGAGGAAGTTCTACATGCTCCCAAAGATACACAAAAACCCAGACACATGGACAGTGCCTGGAGAAATACCGCCAGGTAGGCCCATAGTGTCAGACTGTAGTAGCGAATCCTATGGGGTAGCAGAATACATTGACCACTACCTGAACCCACTGGCACAACAGCACCCCAGCTACATCAAAGACACCTACCACTTCACCCGAATAGTTAACTCCCTCAGCATACCGCCCAACGCAATACTCTTCACCATGGATGTGGAAAGCCTGTACACAAACATAGAGACAGACAGGGGGATACAGGCGGTCAAAAACATCCTACAGAGAAATCCTGACCCAGAGAGGCCAGACGAGGCCCTAGTTAAACTACTTGATCTGGGTTTGACCAAGAATGACTTTGAATTTAACGGGGAATTCTATTTACAAGTCAAAGGGACAGCAATGGGGAAGAAGTTTGCCCCAGCGTATGCCAACATATACATGGCAGAATGGGAGGAGACAGTTTTCCACAAATGTCCCAAGCGTCCAATGTGCTACTATAGATTCCTCGATGACATTTGGGGAGTGTGGACACACTCAGAAGGGGAATTAGAGGAGTTTATTAACATACTCAATGCCCACCACCCTTCCATCAAGGTAAAGGCCATGACTAGCCAGGAGAGGGTGGACTTCCTCGACACCACTGTCTTTAAACTACCATCATTAGATAATCAGGACCATAAACTAGCGACCAAAGTCTTTTTCAAACCCACAGACACCCACACCCTCCTACACACCACGAGCCACCACCCAAAACATACCTTCAGGGGTATCGTTAAGTCACAACTGACCCGCTTCCACCGTATATGTACCAGGGAGGAGGACTTCAACCAGGCCACAAGCACCCTCTTCACCGCCCTCAGACAGAGGGGTTACTGCAAACGGAAATTAAGACATATCAAGTCAGATTTTCTAAAAAGCATACAAGCGCCCAGACCTAGACCAGGGACAACATTGAACTTACCACTAATAACAAGATATGCCAACATGGCTGTCCAGGCCCACAAAATAGTCAAGGGCCGTTTTGAACAATTCCAAAGGGGATTCGCCACACTAAAGGGGTACAAGGTAATGTCAGCATTCAAGAGGGCTAAAAATCTGAAGGACATCCTGGTCAGTACAAGTCTACACACAAGCCCAGACTGTGGGCAGAGACGGTGTGGAGCCTGCACCCACTTAGTAATAGCCAAGAATATAGAGAACAGTATAACGGGGAAGAGAGGCCAGATAGCACAGAGAATAACCTGTGAGCAAAAGAATGTGGTGTATGCAATTAGATGTAAAGAGTGTAACTTGCTGTACATAGGCGAAACAGGTAACAGCATCAGAGTCAGACAGACAGGACACCTCAGCAACATCACAAGGGGGGACCAATCCACACCCATTAGCAGACACTTCCAGCAACATGGGGTCCAGTCCCTAGAGATCATGGGCCTGGAAACAAACATAAATTGGACAACAGGGAGACGGAAGAGAGCAGAGAGGCTGTGGATAGAAGCGCTACAGACGAAAGAACCCAATGGCCTAAATCTAGCATAAACTCAAACCTAGGGTGGATCCTAACTGACTCCTACAAATCTATGGAAGGGCAAGTGTAAGGCAAATAGATTTGGACAAGGGTGATGAAACCGTGGGCCAAGTACCAAGTGACAGTACATAGTGAAAAGCAATCCCCAGGGGGAGATCAACAAGCACCAGATGGCATTTTGTCATACTGTCCGATAAATCACAACCTAACCTTTACAGTGACACGGGCTTCATCACTCAGGCAAATCAAAACTGCAGAAGGAGCAGGCCACAGAAAAGATTCAAATGGAGTCAGGAGGGTGAAACCCAAACCAAAGGGTGGGGAGATGATGGAGAATAACAGTACCAACCTAGAGAGTGGACTCGAATAAGCATAGGATTGAAGTGAGGGACACTCTAAAACCAGGTTAGGGAGACAGGGCGAACCAGAAAGGGAGCCAAATGATGGTCAGACAGGACAGTCACAGCTCACCCTAGGATAACCTTAACCCTAAACAACCCTAAAAAACACACCAAAGCATCCCCCCAAACAACTGACAACACCCCCCTCCCCTACAACCTAAACCTAACCCTAAACCCCCCCCCATCCCTACAACCTAAACCTAACAGCAGACCCCACTGAATCACCCCAATCAACCCCAAAACACCCCGAACAATCCAAAAATCCCCCCAAACAGATATCCCCCCCCCACTGAATCACCCCAATCAACCCCAAAACACCCCAAACAATCCAAAAATCCCCCCAAAAAGACAACCCCCCCCCACCGAATCACCCCAATCAACCCCAAAACACCCCGAACAATCCAAAAATCCCCCCAAACAGATAACCCCCCCCACTGAACCACCCCAATCAACCCCAAAACACCCCTAAAAACCCAAAACACCTAACCAAACAACTGAATAACACCCCCCACCCTACAACCTAAACCTAACATCAGACCCCTCTGTCACCCCAAACCCTAAAAAACTCCCCAGTAAAGCAGACAATACACCCCCCCTCTCCCCTACAACCTAAACCTAACAGCAGTCCCCATTGAATCACCCCAATCAACCACAAAACACCCCAAACCTAAAATATCCCCCCCCAGCAGATAACCAAACCCCCCCCCACCCTGCAACCTAAACCTAACAGCAGACCCCACTGAAGATCACCCCAATCAACCCAAAAATACCCCAAACAACCCAAAACATCCCCCCAAAACAACAAACCCCCCCTCTCCTACAACCTAAACCTAACAGCAGACCCCACTGAATCACCCCAAACAACCCTAAACACCCCGAACAATCCAAAACTCCCCCAAACAGATAAACCCCTCCACTGAATCACCCCAATCAAGCCCAAAACACACCGAACAATCCAAAAATCCCCCCAAACAGATAACCCCCCCCACTGAATCACCCCAATCAACCCCAAAACAACCCAAAACACCTAACCAAACAACTGATTAACACCCCCCACCCTACAACCTAAACCTAACATCAGACCCCACTGAATCACCACAAACCCTAAAAAACACCCCAGAAAAGCAGACAATACACCCCCTCCCCTACAACCTAAACCTAACAGCAGACCCATTGAATCACCCCAATCAACCACAAAGCACCCCAAACCCAAAACACCCCCCCCACCCTACAACCTAAACCTAACAGCAGACCCCACTGAAGATCACCCCAATCAACCCAAAACACCCCCAAACAACCCAAAACATCCCCCAAACAACAAACAAACGAAGCCCCCCCTCTCCTACAACCTAAACCTAACAGCAGACCCCACTGAATCACCCCAAACAACCCTAAACACCCCGAACAACCGAAAACACACCCCCAAACTGGCAACACGCCCCCTACCCTACAACCTAAACATAACAGCAGACCCCACTGAATCCTCACCAAACAACCCCCAAAAAAAGTACACCCAAAATAACCCAGAGACCCCTCCCTAGGAGCCACTATAAGAACATAAACCAGACAGGCTACAAAACAGAGGGACTAGACCCTGACATATCTACAACAAGAGACCCACCCCTACCCCAGCCAGGACCCCCTACCCAGAAGAACCTTGGACACCACACACACGAGAAACAGGTTGGCAGAGCACATACATAACTTAGACTTGCAGAACATGATAGTGGACAAGAGGTTTTTGGACATTTATTGATCAGCAGAGGCTGAAAACACTAGCAGCAAATGATACAAGTTACCAGAGACATTTTGTAACTAACAAACAAAAGAAGTGGACCGACCAGTCCAAACAAAGAACAGGAGGAGCCCAACCAAAGTGACCGGTCCTAGGACCCAACACATGGGAAGCTCCACCCAGAAAGGGAGGAACATTAATCTACCTTTTAAAAACCCTAAACAGCTAGAATTAGATCTCTTTCCCTGATGAAGCTACAGCGATAGCGAAACTGGAGAAAATCGTTGCCCAGTCGGGAAGAGTTCGGCAAGCGGTCTCCGCAAGCTGGAAATAACCAAAGAATTGGTGAGCACCTTGGTGTTAACCCTGCGACGCTAGATATAATTGATGCTTAGATTTGTCTGTGTTAGCATTGCAGCATAGTCTACTAAGCCAGAAATGAGTTATAACATGCAGAGGGAAGGGGGGAGAGGGAGATTTTTTAACAACAGTAATGGGGTCAATCACAGCCAGCACAGGAATTAACCTCGCCAGAGGGATTCCTTTGCAGTTGCTGCAAGAATTATTTATAAAATGGCCCAGGCTTTACACCATCTAGGAGTTCTAAAACAACGGAACGTACCCCCTAAGGGTATCACGAGGCAGGCCAAGATATTAACACACTTTGTAAAACCAGCAAATCCCTCCCAGGAAACATTAAAACAATTGGCTTCTAATGCTGAAACCTGGGCAAAACAAACACGACAAATTTTGATTGAACATTACCAAAATAGTCTGGAGTGCCTGGAGGATGAATACCGCGAGGGCCAGCCTACAGATCGAGTGCAGGAAGCGGTCGCCAAGGCCCTAATCTGGAACAAGAAAAATTTGGGAGAAAAATTTAAAATCAGAATGGAGGATCTTAGATCCCGTGTTATGAACCTGACCTCAGAGACTGGGCCTGAAAAGAACTGCTTGCGAGATTGCCAGGCTCGCAAGTCAGCGACTGTAACGTCTAATGTTGCGGTACATATCCCGCAAGACTTGTTTACTATTTCACAGGAAAACCAAATCGATCAACCCCGCACTGTGTGGGCGAACTCCCGTCCAGCCCCCGTCCAGAGTGCGCCCCGCTCCGCTCCCCCCCGCCCTGTTCCCCGCGGCCGCGCCGCCCACGGCTCCTCTCCAGCCAGCCCCGACATAACCCCCCCCACCACCCCGGTGCGTCCACCCATCAGCCCCCAGATCGTGGTGTCGCGACCGCAGCAACCGGCGCCAGACCAGCCGGCCTCCCCGGCACGCGAGCCCCAGGCCCACTTCCGGCCCGCGGCCGACACCGGCTCCGAGGACTGGACACGGCCCCCGCGCTCCGAATCCCCCAGCGCGTCCGCCCTCATCGACCGGAGCCTCTCCTCACGCCAGGGCACCCACGGCCCTCTCCCCCAGAGACCACGGGCCGAGCGCAGACCCTCCCGTGGAGAGACCCAGCGGACCACGGACACAGCCGGACAGGAAGTCACGACCGCGGTGCCACAGGTAATCAGGTCCGGTACTGCTACTCCTTCCCTCACACCAACCGTTCCCACTCCAAAACACGGGGTCCCAGCACCGAGGGTTAGAACAACACGTAGTTGCACACCAGCAGAGGACCCCAGACACAGTTAGCAATTCACAGGACGACTTTCAGCAGCACACACGGAGGGGTTCAGGGAAGAGACTGACAGAAGTAACCAGACACCCCCATACAAGTCAGAAAAATGTTACCTGGAAACTGCAACCCAGTAAACCTGTTTTAATAATTGGAGATTCTAATATTGCCAGGGTCCCCAAATTCTCCAACAATAACATACAATTGGACAGCTATCCAGGAGCCAAATGTACACATTTCACTTCCATCCTTGACAAATTGAACCAATGCCCAGAAACTCAAAAAGTAATTCTCTCCTTTGGCATTAATCATAAGGAACAAAGACCACAGACGGCCATCAAACAACTCCAAACACTAATCAAGATGGCCAGGGGTAAATTCCCTAATGCCAGCATATGGATCCCCATGATCAACTTCAGCCAGTCTCTCCCAGCACCAGAGCAGGACACACTCAGACAACTTAATGACTACATACAGACCAAGAAACACATTCCCACTATTCCCACCTGCCAGTTTAAAGTAGTCGCAGACCATGTCCACTGGACAGAACCCAGAGCCCGAGCCATAATCAGAGAATGGATGAAGCATTTAAACTGTTAGGGACACCATGCCAAGAGAGGCAGGGCCCACAATTAGGGAAAACAATCATCAACCTTTCTAAGACATTCTCCCTTACGGAAACCCAAGAGAGGGTACTGAACAGAGGCCTCACCTTCGTCCCTACTCCCAAATCCCACAAGGAACAAGTGCAGGGTGACCTACACAGATTTTATCGATCCATTAAGTTAATACACCACTTCAGTGGCGCAGAGCCTGGCGAAATTATACCCTTTAGGCCACTCACAGGATGGACCCCAGACGACGAGGATGTCCCTAGAGAGATAACAGAATTTATAACAGAGACAGCATCAGCCATTGGGGATATGCCCACAACGAAGGATAAGTCTAACCTCACCAGAAAAGAGAGGCAGGCCTTGATGGAGCTGAGGGACAACAATGAGATAGTGATCAAACCAGCAGACAAGGGGAGCAGCATAGTCATCATGGACAGACAACAGTACCTCTTCGAGGCACATAGACAACTGAACAAGATAGAACACTACACTAAGTTAGATGAGCCCATATATAAAGAAACACAAAAGGAAATAGGGGACATTTTGGAAGAGCTTAAGACATCAGGATACATCCTAGAGAAACAAGTCGAATACCTAACAGGGCCACAACCCAGGGCGTGGAAGTTCTACATGCTCCCAAAGATACACAAAAACCCAGACACATGGACAGTGCCTGGAGAAATACCGCCAGGGAGGCCCATAGTGTCAGACTGTAGTAGCGAATCCTATGGGGTAGCAGAATACATTGACCACTACCTTAACCCACTGGCACAACAACACCCCAGCTACATCAAAGACACCTACCACTTCACCCGAATAGTTAACTCCCTCAGCATACCGCCCAACGCAATACTCTTCACCATGGATGTGGAAAGCCTGTACACAAACATAGAGACAGACAGGGGGATACAGGCGGTCAAAAACATCCTACAGAGAAATCCTGACCCAGAGAGACCAGACGAGGCCCTAGTTAAACTACTTGATCTGGGTTTGACCAAGAATGACTTTGAATTTAACGGGGAGTTCTATTTACAAGTCAAAGGGACAGCAATGGGGAAGAAGTTTGCCCCAGCGTATGCCAACATATACATGGCAGAATGGGAGGAGACAGTTTTCCACAAATGTCCCAAGCGTCCAATGTGCTACTATAGATTCCTCGATGACATTTGGGGAGTGTGGACACACTCAGAAGGGGAATTAGAGGAGTTTATTAACATACTCAATGCCCACCACCCTTCCATCAAGGTAAAGGCCATGACTAGCCAGGAGAGGGTGGACTTCCTCGACACCACTGTCTTTAAACTACCATCATTAGATAATCAGGACCATAAACTAGCGACCAGTTTGAAAAAAACTAGCGAGTATTTTTCAAACCCACAGACACCCACACCCTCCTACACACCACGAGCCACCACCCAAAACATACCTTCAGGGGTATCGTTAAGTCACAACTGACCCGCTTCCACCGTATATGTACCAGGGAGGAGGACTTCAACCAGGCCACAAGCACCCTCTTCACCGCCCTCAGACAGAGGGGTTACTGCAAACGGAAATTAAGACACATCAAGTCAGATTTTCTAAAAAGCATACAAGCGCCCAGACCTAGACCAGGGACAACATTGAACTTACCACTAATAACAAGATATGCCAACATGGCTGTCCAGGCCCACAAAATAGTCAAGGGCCATTTTGAACAATTCCAAAGAGGATTCGCCACACTAAAGGGGTACAAGGTAATGTCAGCATTCAAGAGGGCTAAAAATCTGAAGGACATCCTGGTCAGTACAAGTCTACACACAAGCCCAGACTGTGGGCAGAGACGGTGTGGAGCCTGCACCCACTTAGTAATAGCCAAGAATATAGAGAACAGTATAACGGGGAAGAGAGGCCAGATAGCACAGAGAATAACCTGTGAGCAAAAGAATGTGGTGTATGCAATTAGATGTAAAAAGTGTAACTTGCTGTACATAGGCGAAACAGGTAACAGCATCAGAGTCAGACTGACAGGACACCTCAGCAACATCACAAGGGGGGACCAATCCACACCCATTAGCAGACACTTCCAGCAACATGGGATCCAGTCCCTAGAGATCATGGGCCTGGAAACAAACATAAATTGGACAACAGGGAGACGGAAGAGAGCAGAGAGGCTATGGATAGAAGCGCTACAGACGAAAGAGCCCAATGGCCTAAATCTAGCATAAACTCAAACCTAGGGTGGATCCTAACTGACTCCTACAAATCTATGGAAGGGCAAGTGTAAGGCAAATAGATTTGGACAAGGGTGATGAAACCGTGGGCCAAGTACCAAGTGACAGTACATAGTGAAAAGCAATCCCCAGGGGGAGATCAACAAGCACCAGATGGCATTTTGTCATACTGTCCGATAAATCACAACCTAACCCTAACCCTAACCCTCGGCTAGACCCAAACCCACGCGGCTAGACCCAAACCAGGCACGTGCCGTGAGTAATTACTCAGGGTAGGCACTCAGTCCGCTTAAAAAAAAATGTAAACCGCGCATGCGCAGATTGTTCTCCCCGTTAAATAAATAAATAAATAAATAAAAACAGAGACATTTCAATTTGCCCAAGGCTTCCCTGTCCAATTGTGGGATTAGTTCCTTTCACAGCGTGTGGAGAGTCTGTGACAGGGGTAAAGTTGTGGGGAGGGCACGGTCGTTGAGAAGGAGGGTGTCGGGGATACTGCCAGCGCTGGAAAGGACACAGAGAACATTTACGAGGAAGGTGCCAGGACTAGAGGTTCTGAGCGATATATAGAGGTTGTAGGCTGGACATGTGAGGAACAATGGTGAAAATCGCATTAAAGTACTTATCACAAAGTGCTGGGATCTTCACTCCCTCACCGCTGCCGCAAGTCTCCCGGTGCGAAGCCACGGACTGCAGCTGGGGATAGAAGCAGCTCGGGGAGCGGCCACCGGGACCGAACAGCTGAACTGGCCACAACTTCAGCGCCTTCTGCCGGCCCGCTCACCTTTGGCTGTGCTCTCCGTCTGAACACCTGTCACCTGCCGTTCGCCGACTTCGCTCATGTCAGCGACTTCCTGCAAATCCTTAAATTCCCACAGCCGAGTAACCTCAATCGCGCTGTCGGAATTTAAGGACATGAGTGAGGCCAGCGAGCGGCAGGAGAAAGGTTTTTAGATGGAGAGCTGCCAGAGGTTGGCGGGTGGTTCTGTAGCTAAGGTGGCGGCTGGTTCCGCTGTCCGGCCCGGCGGCCGCACGAGCTACTTCTCTCTCTCCCCCCCGGCCTCAGAGCAGTGTCATTTCATGCCGCCTTGCAAGGAATGTCGCAAGTGGATGCCCCCGACCCCTCATTCATAACATTTGTGCCCACCCCGCAACGTTACCCTGGGCCAGACTCAGTGGGTTAGTGTCTTCCAAACGCTGTGAAAGAAGCTCTCTCCCCACTCCGACTCCCACCCCCCCCCCCACAACCCGGCAAATACGGTATTAAAAAAAAAAATCACAAAATGTACTTACCATATTATTGGGACACGACAAACCATGGTTGAAAACCCCGCCAATACAAAGGCAGGATTTCTGCTGCCTTCAGCCCCGATTAATATTGACGGCTTCAGGCAGCGCTGACGGCACGGGGGCTGCACAGAGCTTCACGTGTCACAAGCGCTGCGGGTGAAAGGCACAGGGAATTATGCCTACCTAAGAGATCAGTCTCTTGCATAGGCATAATTCTCCCATGCCTTTACTATTTATATTTAATAATTCCCATTTCATAATTCTAGTCAGTGTAGGCAGTGCCTACCTTGCCTACCCTGACGGCACGTGCCTGACCCAAACCCACTCGGCTAGACCCAAACACACACGGTTAGACCCAAACCCACTCGGCTAGACCCAAACCCACTCGGCTAGACCCAAACCCACTCGGCTAGACCCAAACCCACTCCGGTACACCCAAACCCACTTGGGTAGACCCAAACCCATTCGGCTAGACCCAAACCCACGCGGCAAGACACAAACCCACTCCGCTAGACGCAACCCCACTCCGCTAGACCCAAACCCACTCGGCTAGAACCAAACCCACTTGGCTAGACCCAAACCCACTCGGCTAGACCCAAACCCACTCCGGTACACCCAAACCCACTTGGGTAGACCCAAACCCATTCGGCTAGACCCAAACCCACGCGGCAAGACACAAACCCACTCCGCTAGACGCAACCCCACTCCGCTAGACCCAAACCCACTCGGCTAGAACCAAACCCACTCGGCCAGACCCAATCCAACTCGGCTAGACAGAAACCCACTCCGCTAGACCCAAACCCACTCGGCTAGACCCAAACCCACTCGGCTAGACCAAAACCCACTCGGCTACACCCAAACACACTCGGCTACACCCAAACCCATTCGGCTACACCCAAACCCACTCCGCTAGACCCAAACCCACTCCGCTAGACCCAAACCCACTCGACTAGACCCAAACCCACTCCGCTAGGCCCAAACCCACTCGGCTAGACCCAAACCCACTCGGCTAGACCCAAACCCACTCGGCTAGACACAAACTCACTCGGCTAGACCCAAACTCACTCGGCTAGACCCAAACCCACTCGGCTAGACCCAAACCCACTCCGCTAGACCCAAATCCACTCGGCTATACCCAAACCCACTCGGCTAGACCCAAACCCATTCCACTAGACCCAAATCCACTCCGCTAGACCAAAACCCACTCCGCTAGACCCAAACCCACTCCGCTGGACCCAAACCCACTCCGCTAGACCCAAACACACTCCGCTAGACCCAAACTCACTCGGCTAGACCCAAACCCACTCGGCTAGACCCACACCCACTCCGCTAGACGCAAACCCACACCGCTAGACCCAAACCCACTCCGCTAGACCCAAACCCACTCCGCTAGACCCAAACCCACTCGGCCAGACCCAAACCCACTCGGTTAGACCCAAATCCACTCGGCTAGACCGAAACCCAATCGGCTAGACCCAAACCCACTCGGCTAGACCCAAACCCACTCGGCTAGACCCAAACACACTCGGCTAGACCCAAACCCACTCGGCTAGACCCAAACCCACTCGGTTAGACCAAACCCACTCGGCTAGGCCCAAAGCCACTCGGCTAGACCCAAACCCACTCGGCTAGACCCAAGCCCACTCGGCTAGACCCAAACCCACTCGGCTACACCCAAACCCACTCGGCTAGACCCAAACCCACAGGGCTAGACCCAAACCCACTCGGCTAGACCCAACCCCACTCCGCAAGACCCAAACCCACTCGGCTAGACCCAAACCCACTCGGCCAGACCCAATCCCACTCGGCGAAACCCAAACCCACTCCGCTAGACCCAAACCCACTCGGCTAGACCCAAACCCACTCGGCTAGACCCAAACCCACTCGGCTAGACACTAACCCACTCGGCTAGACCCAAACCCACTCGGCTAGACCCAAACCCACTCTGCTGGACCCAAATCCACTCGGCTAGACCCAAACCCACTCGGCTAGACCCAAACCCACTACGCTAGACCCAAACCCACTCGGCTAGACCCAAACCCACTCGGCTAGACCCAAATCCACTCGGCCAGACCCAAACCCACTCGGATACACCCAAACCCACTCGGCTAGACCCAAACCCACTCGGCTAGACCCAAACCCACTCGGCTAGAGCCAAACCCGCTCGGCTAGGCCAAAACCCGTTCGGCTAGACCCAAACCCGCTCGGCTAGACCCAAACCCACTCGGCTAGACCCAAACCCACTCGGCTAGACCCAAACCCACTCCGCCAGACCCAAACCCACTCGGCTAGACACAAACCCACTCGGCCAGACCCAAACCCACTCAGCTAGACCCAAACCCACTAGGCTAGACCCAAACCCACTCGGCTAGACCCAAACCCACTCCGCTAGACCCAAACCCACTGCGCTAGACTCAAACCCACTCCGCTAGACCCAAACCCACTCGTCTAGACCCAAACCCAATCGGATAGACCCAAACCCACTCGGCTAGACCCAAACCCAATCGGCTAGACCCAAACCCACTCGGCTAGACCCAAACCCACTCGGCTAGACCCAAACCCACTCGGCTAGACCCAAACCCACTCGGCTAGACCCAAACCCACTCGGCTAGAGCCAAACCCACTCCGCTAGACCCAAACCCACTCCGCTAGACCCAAACTCACTCGGCTAGACCCAAACCCACTCGGCTAGACCCACACCCACTCCGCTAGACGCAAACCCACTCCGCTAGACCCAAACCCACTCCGCTAGACCCAAACCCACTCCGCTAGACCCAAACCCACTCGGCCAGACCCAAACCCACTCGGTTAGACCCAAATCCACTCGGCTAGACCCAAACCCAATCGGCTAGACCCAAACCCACTCGGCTAGACCCAAACCCACTCGGCTAGACCCAAACACACTCGGCTAGACCCAAACCCACTCGGCTAGACCCAACCCCACTCGGTTAGACCAAACCCACTCGGCTAGGCCCAAAGCCACTCGGCTAGACCCAAACCCACTCGGCTAGACCCAAGCCCACTCGGCTAGACCCAAACCCACTCGGCTAGACCCAAACCCACTCGGCTAGATCCAAACCCACTGGGCTAGACCCAAACCCACTCGGCTAGACCCAACCCCACTCCGCAAGACCCAAACCCACTCGGCTAGACCCAAACCCACTCGGCCAGACCCAATCCCACTCGGCGAAACCCAAACCCACTCCGCTAGACCCAAACCCAACTCGGCTAGACCCAAACCCACTCGGCTAGACCCAAACCCACTCGGCTAGACACTAACCCACTCGGCTAGACCCAAACCCACTCGGCTAGACCCAAACCCACTCTGCTAGACCCAAATCCACTCGGCTAGACCCAAACCCACTCGGCTAGACCGAAACCCACTACGCTAGACCCAAACCCACTCGGCTAGACCCAAACCCACTCGGCTAGACCCAAACCCACTCGGCCAGACCCAAACCCACTCGGATACACCCAAACCCACTCGGCTAGACCCAAACCCACTCGGCTAGACCCAAACCCACTCGGCTAGAGCCAAACCCGCTCGGCTAGACCAAAACCCGTTCGGCTAGACCCAAACCCGCTCGGCTAGACCCCAACCCACTCGGCTAGACGCAAACCCACTCGGCTAGACCCAAACCCATTCCACTAGACCCAAATCCACTCCGCTAGACCAAAACCCACTCCGCTAGACCCAAACCCACTCCGCTGGACCCAAACCCACTCCGCTAGACCCAAACACACTCCGCTAGACCCAAACTCACTCGGCTAGACCCAAACCCACTCGGCTAGACCCACACCCACTCCGCTAGACGCAAACCCACTCCGCTAGACCCAAACCCACTCCGCTAGACCCAAACCCACTCCGCTAGACCCAAAACCACTCGGCCAGACCCAAACCCACTCGGTTAGACCCAAATCCACTCGGCTAGACCCACACCCACTCCGCTAGACGCAAACCCACTCCGCTAGACCCAAACCCACTCCGCTAGACCCAAACCCACTCCGCTAGACCCAAACCCACTCGGCCAGACCCAAACCCACTCGGTTAGACCCAAATCCACTCGGCTACACCCAAACCCACTCGGCTAGACCCAAACCCACAGGGCTAGACCCAAACCCACTCGGCTAGACCCAACCCCACTCCGCAAGACCCAAACCCACTCGGCTAGACCCAAACCCACTCGGCCAGACCCAATCCCACTCGGCGAAACCCAAACCCACTCCGCTAGACCCAAACCCACTCGGCTAGACCCAAACCCACTCGGCTAGACCCAAACCCACTCGGCCAGACACTAACCCACTCGGCTAGACCCAAACCCACTCGGCTAGACCCAAACCCACTCTGCTGGACCCAAATCCACTCGGCTAGACCCAAACCCACTCGGCTAGACCCAAACCCACTACGCTAGACCCAAACCCACTCGGCTAGACCCAAACCCACTCGGCTAGACCCAAATCCACTCGGCCAGACCCAAACCCACTCGGATACACCCAAACCCACTCGGCTAGACCCAAACCCACTCGGCTAGACCCAAACCCACTCGGCTAGAGCCAAACCCGCTCGGCTAGACCAAAACCCGTTCGGCTAGACCCAAACCCGCTCGGCTAGACCCAAACCCACTCGGCTAGACCCAAACCCACTCGGCTAGACCCAAACCCACTCCGCCAGACCCAAACCCACTCGGCTAGACCCAAACCCACTCGGCTAGATCCAAACCCACTGGGCTAGTCCCAAACCCACTCGGCTAGACCCAACCCCACTCCGCAAGACCCAAACCCACTCGGCTAGACCCAAACCCACTCGGCCAGACCCAATCCCACTCGGCGAAACCCAAACCCACTCCGCTATACCCAAACCCACTCGGCTAGACCCAAACCCACTCGGCTAGACCCAAACCCACTCGGCTAGACACTAACCCACTCGGCTAGACCCAAACCCACTCGGCTAGACCCAAACCCACTCTGCTAGACCCAAATCCACTCGGCTAGACCCAAACCCACTCGGCTAGACCGAAACCCACTACGCTAGACCCAAACCCACTCGGCTAGACCCAAACCCACTCGGCTAGACCCAAACCCACTCGGCCAGACCCAAACCCACTCGGATACACCCAAACCCACTCGGCTAGACCCAAACCCACTCGGCTAGACCCAAACCCACTCGGCTAGAGCCAAACCCGCTCGGCTAGACCAAAACCCGTTCGGCTAGACCCAAACCCGCTCGGCTAGACCCCAACCCACTCGGCTAGACGCAAACCCACTCGGCTAGACCCAAACCCATTCCACTAGACCCAAATCCACTCCGCTAGACCAAAACCCACTCCGCTAGACCCAAACCCACTCCGCTGGACCCAAACCCACTCCGCTAGACCCAAACACACTCCGCTAGACCCAAACTCACTCGGCTAGACCCAAACCCACTCGGCTAGACCCACACCCACTCGGCTAGAGCCAAACCCGCTCGGCTAGACCAAAACCCGTTCGGTTAGACCCAAACCCGCTCGGCTAGACCCAAACCCACTCGGCTAGACCCAAACCCACTCGGCTAGACCCAAACCCACTCCGCCAGACCCAAACCCACTCGGCTAGACCCAAACCCACTCGGCCAGACCCAAACCCACTCAGCTAGACCCAAACCCACTAGGCTAGACCCAAACCCACTCGGCTAGACCCAAACCCACTCCGCTAGACCCAAACACACTGCGCTAGACTCAAACCCACTCCGCTAGACCCAAACCCACTCGTCTAGACCCAAACCCAATCGGATAGACCCAAACCCACTCGGCTAGACCCAAACCCAATCGGGTAGACCCAAACCCACTCGGCTAGACCCAAACCCACTCGGCTAGACCCAAACCCACTCGGCTAGACCCAAACCCACTCGGCTAGACCCAAACCCACTCCGCCAGACCCAAACCCACTCGGCTAGACCCAAACCCACTCGGCCAGACCCAAACCCACTCAGCTAGACCCAAACCCACTAGGCTAGACCCAAACCCACTCGGCTAGACCCAAACCCACTCCGCTAGACCCAAACCCACTGCGCTAGACTCAAACCCACTCCGCTAGACCCAAACCCACTCGGCTAGACCCAAACCCACTCGGCTAGACCCAAACCCACTCCGCCAGACCCAAACCCACTCGGCTAGACCCAACCCCACTCCGCAAGACCCAAACCCACTCGGCTAGACCCAAACCCACTCGGCCAGACCCAATCCCACTCGGCGAAACCCAAACCCACTCCGCTATACCCAAACCCACTCGGCTAGACCCAAACCCACTCCGCTAGACCCAAACCCACTGCGCTAGACTCAAACCCACTCCGCTAGACCCAAACCCACTCGTCTAGACCCAAACCCAATCGGATAGACCCAAACCCACTCGGCTAGACCCAAACCCAATCGGGTAGACCCAAACCCACTCGGCTAGACCCAAACCCACTCGGCTAGACCCAAACCCACTCGGCTAGACCCAAACCCACTCGGCTAGACCCAAACCCACTCCGCCAGACCCAAACCCACTCGGCTAGACCCAAACCCACTCGGCCAGACCCAAACCCACTCAGCTAGACCCAAACCCACTAGGCTAGACCCAAACCCACTCGGCTAGACCCAAACCCACTCCGCTAGACCCAAACCCACTGCGCTAGACTCAAACCCACTCCGCTAGACCCAAACCCACTCGGCTAGACCCAAACCCACTCGGCTAGACCCAAACCCACTCCGCCAGACCCAAACCCACTCGGCTAGACCCAACCCCACTCCGCAAGACCCAAACCCACTCGGCTAGACCCAAACCCACTCGGCCAGACCCAATCCCACTCGGCGAAACCCAAACCCACTCCGCTATACCCAAACCCACTCGGCTAGACCCAAACCCACTCGGCTAGACCCAAACCCACTCGGCTAGACACTAACCCACTCGGCTAGACCCAAACCCACTCGGCTAGACCCAAACCCACTCTGCTAGACCCAAATCCACTCGGCTAGACCCAAACCCACTCGGCTAGACCGAAACCCACTACGCTAGACCCAAACCCACTCGGCTAGACCCAAACCCACTCGGCTAGACCCAAACCCACTCGGCCAGACCCAAACCCACTCGGATACACCCAAACCCACTCGGCTAGACCCAAACCCACTCGGCTAGACCCAAACCCACTCGGCTAGAGCCAAACCCGCTCGGCTAGACCAAAACCCGTTCGGCTAGACCCAAACCCGCTCGGCTAGACCCCAACCCACTCGGCTAGACGCAAACCCACTCGGCTAGACCCAAACCCATTCCACTAGACCCAAATCCACTCCGCTAGACCAAAACCCACTCCGCTAGACCCAAACCCACTCCGCTGGACCCAAACCCACTCCGCTAGACCCAAACACACTCCGCTAGACCCAAACTCACTCGGCTAGACCCAAACCCACTCGGCTAGACCCACACCCACTCGGCTAGAGCCAAACCCGCTCGGCTAGACCAAAACCCGTTCGGCTAGACCCAAACCCGCTCGGCTAGACCCAAACCCACTCGGCTAGACCCAAACCCACTCGGCTAGACCCAAACCCACTCCGCCAGACCCAAACCCACTCGGCTAGACCCAAACCCACTCGGCCAGACCCAAACCCACTCAGCTAGACCCAAACCCACTAGGCTAGACCCAAACCCACTCGGCTAGACCCAAACCCACTCCGCTAGACCCAAACCCACTGCGCTAGACTCAAACCCACTCCGCTAGACCCAAACCCACTCGTCTAGACCCAAACCCAATCGGATAGACCCAAACCCACTCGGCTAGACCCAAACCCAATCGGGTAGACCCAAACCCACTCGGCTAGACCCAAACCCACTCGGCTAGACCCAAACCCACTCGGCTAGACCCAAACCCACTCGGCTAGACCCAAACCCACTCCGCCAGACCCAAACCCACTCGGCTAGACCCAAACCCACTCGGCCAGACCCAAACCCACTCAGCTAGACCCAAACCCACTAGGCTAGACCCAAACCCACTCGGCTAGACCCAAACCCACTCCGCTAGACCCAAACCCACTGCGCTAGACTCAAACCCACTCCGCTAGACCCAAACCCACTCGTCTAGACCCAAACCCAATCGGATAGACCCAAACCCACTCGGCTAGACCCAAACCCAATCGGGTAGACCCAAACCCACTCGGCTAGACCCAAACCCACTCGGCTAGACCCAAACCCACTCGGCTAGACCCAAACCCACTCGGCTAGACCCAAACCCACTCGGCTAGAGCCAAACCCACTCCGCTAGACCCAAACCCACTCCGCTAGACCCAAACTCACTCGGCTAGACCCAAACCCACTCGGCTAGACCCACACCCACTCCGCTAGACGTAAACCCACTCCGCTAGACCCAAACCCACTCCGCTAGACCCAAACCCACTCTGCTAGACCCAAACCCACTCGGCCAGACCCAAACCCACTCGGTTAGACCCAAATCCACTCGGCTAGACCCAAACCCAATCGGCTAGACCCAAACCCACTCGGCTAGACCCAAACCCACTCGGCTAGACCCAAACACACTCGGCTAGACCCAAACCCACTCGGCTAGACCCAAACCCACTCGGTTAGACCAAACCCACTCGGCTAGGCCCAAAGCCACTCGGCTAGACCCAAACCCACTCGGCTAGACCCAAGCCCACTCGGCTAGACCCAAACCCACTCGGCTAGACCCAAACCCACTCGGCTAGATCCAAACCCACTGGGCTAGACCCAAACCCACTCGGCTAGACCCAACCCCACTCCGCAAGACCCAAACCCACTCGGCTAGACCCAAACCCACTCGGCCAGACCCAATCCCACTCGGCGAAACCCAAACCCACTCCGCTAGACCCAAACCCACTCGGCTAGACCCAAACCCACTCGGCTAGACCCAAACCCACTCGGCTAGACACTAACCCACTCGGCTAGACCCAAACCCACTCGGCTAGACCCAAACCCACTCTGCTAGACCCAAATCCACTCGGCTAGACCCAAACCCACTCGGCTAGACCGAAACCCACTACGCTAGACCCAAACCCACTCGGCTAGACCCAAACCCACTCGGCTAGACCCAAACCCACTCGGCCAGACCCAAACCCACTCGGATACACCCAAACCCACTCGGCTAGACCCAAACCCACTCGGCTAGACCCAAACCCACTCGGCTAGAGCCAAACCCGCTCGGCTAGACCAAAACCCGTTCGGCTAGACCCAAACCCGCTCGGCTAGACCCCAACCCACTCGGCTAGACGCAAACCCACTCGGCTAGACCCAAACCCATTCCACTAGACCCAAATCCACTCCGCTAGACCAAAACCCACTCCGCTAGACCCAAACCCACTCCGCTGGACCCAAACCCACTCCGCTAGACCCAAACACACTCCGCTAGACCCAAACTCACTCGGCTAGACCCAAACCCACTCGGCTAGACCCACACCCACTCCGCTAGACGCAAACCCACTCCGCTAGACCCAAACCCACTCCGCTAGACCCAAACCCACTCCGCTAGACCCAAACCCACTCGGCCAGACCCAAACCCACTCGGTTAGACCCAAATCCACTCGGCTAGACCCAAACCCAATCGGCTAGACCCAAACCCACTCGGCTAGACCCAAACCCACTCGGCTAGACCCAAACACACTCGGCTAGACCCAAACCCACTCGGCTAGACCCAAACCCACTCGGTTAAACCAAACCCACTCGGCTAGACCCAAAGCCACTCGGCTAGACCCAAACCCACTCGGCTAGACCCAAGCCCACTCGGCTAGACCCAAACGCACTCGGCTACACCCAAACCCACTCGGCTAGACCCAAACCCACTGGGCTAGACCCAAACCCACTCGGCTAGACCCAACCCCACTCCGCAAGACCCAAACCCACTCGGCTAGACCCAAACCCACTCGGCCAGACCCAATCCCACTCGGCGAAACCCAAACCCACTCCGCTAGACCCAAACCCACTCGGCTAGACCCAAACCCACTCGACTAGACCCAAACCCACTCGGCTAGACACTAACCCACTCGGCTAGACCCAAACCCACTCGGCTAGACCCAAACCCACTCTGCTAGACCCAAATCCACTCGGCTAGACCCAAACCCACTCGGCTAGACCCAAACCCACTCGGCCTCACCCAAACCCACTCGGCGAAACCCAAACCCACTGGGATAGACCCAAACCCGCTCGGCTAGACCCAAACCCACTCGGCTAGACCCAAACCCACTCGGCTAGATCCAAACCCACTGGGCTAGACCCAAACCCACTCGGTTAGACCCAACCCCACTCCGCAAGACCCAAACCCACTCGGCTAGACCCAAACCCACTCGGCCAGACCCAATCCCACTCGGCGAAACCCAAACCCACTCCGCTAGACCCAAACCCACTCGGCTAGACCCAAACCCACTCGGCTAGACCCAAACCCACTCGGCTAGACACTAACCCACTCGGCTAGACCCAAACCCACTCGGCTAGACCCAAACCCACTCTGCTAGACCCAAATCCACTCGGCTAGACCCAAACCCACTCGGCTAGATCGAAACCCACTACGCTAGACCCAAACCCACTCCGCTGGACCCAAACCCACTCCGCTAGACCCAAACACACTCCGCTAGACCCAAACTCAGTCGGCTAGACCCAAACCCACTCGGCTAGACCCACACCCACTCCGCTAGACGCAAACCCACTCCGCTAGACCCAAACCCACTCCGCTAGACCCAAACCCACTCCGCTAGACCCAAACCCACTCGGCCAGACCCAAACCCACTCGGTTAGACCCAAATCCACTCGGCTAGACCCAAACCCAATCGGCTAGACCCAAACCCACTCGGCTAGACCCAAACCCACTCGGCTAGACCCAAACACACTCGGCTAGACCCAAACCCACTCGGCTAGACCCAAACCCACTCGGTTAGACCAAACCCACTCGGCTAGACCCAAAGCCACTCGGCTAGACCCAAACGCACTCGGCTACACCCAAACCCACTCGGCTAGACCCAAACCCACTGGGCTAGACCCAAACCTACTCGGCTAGACCCAACCCCACTCCGCAAGACCCAAACCCACTCGGCTAGACCCAACCCACTCGGCCAGACCCAATCCCACTCGGCGAAACCCAAACCCACTCCGCTAGACCCAAACCCACTCGGCTAGACCCAAACCCACTCGGCTAGACCCAAACCCACTCGGCTAGACACTAACCCACTCGGCTAGACCCAAACCCACTCGGCTAGACCCAAACCCACTCTGCTAGACCCAAATCCACTCGGCTAGACCCAAACCCACTCGGCTAGACCCAAACCCACTCGGCCTCACCCAAACCCACTCGGCGAAACCCAAACCCACTGGGATAGACCCAAACCCGCTCGGCTAGACCCAAACCCACTCGGCTAGACCCAAACCCACTCGGCTAGATCCAAACCCACTGGGCTAGACCCAAACCCACTCGGCTAGACCCAACCCCACTCCGCAAGACCCAAACCCACTCGGCTAGACCCAAACCCACTCGGCCAGACCCAATCCCACTCGGCGAAACCCAAACCCACTCGGCTAGACCCAAACCCACTCGGCTAGACACTAACCCACTCGGCTAGACCCAAACCCACTCGGCTAGACCCAAACCCACTCTGCTAGACCCAAATCCACTCGGCTAGACCCAAACCCACTCGGCTAGACCGAAACCCACTACGCTAGACCCAAACCCACTCCGCTGGACCCAAACCCACTCCGCTAGACCCAAACACACTCCGCTAGACCCAAACTCACTCGGCTAGACCCAAACCCACTCGGCTAGACCCACACCCACTCCGCTAGACGCAAACCCACTCCGCTAGACCCAAACCCACTCCGCTAGACCCAAACCCACTCCGCTAGACCCAAACCCACTCGGCCAGACCCAAACCCACTCGGTTAGACCCAAATCCACTCGGCTAGACCCAAACCCAATCGGCTAGACCCAAACCCACTCGGCTAGACCCAAACCCACTCGGCTAGACCCAAACACACTCGGCTAGACCCAAACCCACTCGGCTAGACCCAAACCCACTCGGTTAGACCAAACCCACTCGGCTAGACCCAAAGCCACTCGGCTAGACCCAAACCCACTCGGCTAGACCCAAGCCCACTCGGCTAGACCCAAACGCACTCGGCTACACCCAAACCCACTCGGCTAGACCCAAACCCACTGGGCTAGACCCAAACCCACTCGGCTAGACCCAACCCCACTCCGCAAGACCCAAACCCACTCGGCTAGACCCAAACCCACTCGGCCAGACCCAATCCCACTCGGCGAAACCCAAACCCACTCCGCTAGACCCAAACCCACTCGGCTAGACCCAAACCCACTCGGCTAGACCCAAACCCACTCGGCTAGACACTAACCCACTCGGCTAGACCCAAACCCACTCGGCTAGACCCAAACCCACTCTGCTAGACCCAAATCCACTCGGCTAGACCCAAACCCACTCGGCTAGACCCAAACCCACTCGGCCTCACCCAAACCCACTCGGCGAAACCCAAACCCACTGGGATAGACCCAAACCCGCTCGGCTAGACCCAAACCCACTCGGCTAGACCCAAACCCACTCGGCTAGATCCAAACCCACTGGGCTAGACCCAAACCCACTCGGCTAGACCCAACCCCACTCCGCAAGACCCAAACCCACTCGGCTAGACCCAAACCCACTAGGCCAGACCCAATCCCACTCGGCGAAACCCAAACCCACTCCGCTAGACCCAAACCCACTCGGCTAGACCCAAACCCACTCGGCTAGACCCAAACCCACTCGGCTAGACACTAACCCACTCGGCTAGACCCGAACCCACTCGGCTAGACCCAAACCCACTCTGCTAGACCCAAATCCACTCGGCTAGACCCAAACCCACTCGGCTAGACCGAAACCCACTACGCTAGACCCAAACCCACTCGGCTAGACCCAAACCCACTCGGCTAGACCCAAACCCACTCGGCCAGACCCAAACCCACTCGGATACACCCAAACCCACTCGGCTAGACCCAAACCCACTCGGCTAGACCCAAACCCGCTCGGCTAGACCAAAACCCGTTCGGCTCGACCCAAACCCGCTCGGCTAGACCCCAACCCACTCGGCTAGACGCAAACCCACTCGGCTAGACCCAAACCCATTCCACTAGACCCAAATCCACTCCGCTAGACCAAAACCCACTCCGCTAGACCCAAAACCACTCCGCTGGACCCAAACCCACTCCGCTAGACCCAAACCCACTCCGCTAGACCCAAACCCACTCCGCTAGACCCAAACCCACTCGGCCAGACCCAAACCCACTCGGTTAGACCCAAATCCACTCGGCTAGACCCAAACCCAATCGGCTAGACCCAAACCCACTCGGCTAGACCCAAACCCACTCGGCTAGACCCAAACACACTCGGCTAGACCCAAACCCACTCGGCTAGACCCAAACCCACTCGGTTAGACCAAACCCACTCGGCTAGGCCCAAAGCCACTCGGCTAGACCCAAACCCACTCGGCTAGACCCAAGCCCACTCGGCTAGACCCAAACCCACTCGGCTACACCCAAACCCACTCGGCTAGACCCAAACCCACTGGGCTAGACCCAAACCCACTCGGCTAGACCCAACCCCACTCCGCAAGACCCAAACCCACTCGGCTAGACCCAAACCCACTCGGCCAGACCCAATCCCACTCGGCGAAACCCAAACCCACTCCGCTAGACCCAAACCCACTCGGCTAGACCCAAACCCACTCGGCTAGACCCAAACCCACTCGGCTAGACACTAACCCACTCGGCTAGACCCAAACCCACTCGGCTAGACCCAAACCCACTCTGCTAGACCCAAATCCACTCGGCTAGACCCAAACCCACTCGGCTAGACCCAAACCCACTACGCTAGACCCAAACCCACTCGGCTAGACCCAAACCCACTCGGCTAGACCCAAATCCACTCGGCGAGACCCAAACCCACTCGGATACACCCAAACCCACTCGGCTAGACCCAAACCCACTCGGCTAGACCCAAACCCACTCGGCTATAGCCAAACCCGCTCGGCTAGACCAAAACCACGTTCTGTTAGACCCAAACCCGCTCGGCTAGACCCAAACCCACTCGGCTAGACCCAAACCCACTCCACCAGACCCAAACCCACTCGGCTAGACCCAAACCCACTCGGCTAGACCCAAACCCACTCAGCTAGACCCAAACCCACTAGGCTAGACCCAAACCCACTCGGCTAGACCCAAACCCACTCCGCTAGACCCAAACCCACTGCGCTAGACTCAAACCCATTCCGCTAGACCCAAACCCACTCTGCTGGACCCAAATACACTCGGCTAGACCCAAACCCACTCGGCTAGACCCAAACCCACTACGCTAGACCCAAACCCACTCGGCTAGACCCAAACCCACTCGGCTAGACCCAAATCCACTCGGCCAGACCCAAACCCACTCGGATACACCCAAACCCACTCGGCTAGACCCAAACCCACTGGCCAAGACCCAAACTCACTCGGCTAGACCCAAACCCACTCGGCTGGACACAAACCCTCCCCGCTAGACCCAAACCCACTCCGCTAGACCCAAACCCACTCGGCTAGACCCAAACCCACTCGGCTAGACCCAAACCCACACGCCAAGCCCCAAACCCACTCGGCTAGACCCAAACCCAATCGGCTGGACACAAAACCATCCCCGATAGACCCAAACCCACTCCGCTGGACCCAAACCCACTCGGCTAGACCCAAACCCACTCCGCTAGACCCTAACCCACTCCGCCAGACGCAAACCCACTCCGGTAGACCCAAACCCACTCCGCTAGACCCAAACCCACTCGGCTAGACCCAAACCCACTCCGCTAGACCCAAACCCACTCCGCTAGACCCAAACCCACTCTGCCAGACCCAAACCCACTCCGCTAGATGCAAACCCATTCCTCTAGACCCAAACCCACTCCGCTAGACCCAATCCCACTCCGCTAGACCCAAACCCACTCCGCTAGACCCAAACCCACTCAGCAAGACCCAAACCCACTCGGCTAGACCCAAACCCACTCGGGTAGACCCAAACCCACACGGCTAGACACAAACCCACTCCGCTAAACCCAAACCCACTGCGCTGGACCCAAACCCACTCCGCCAGACACAAACCCACTCGGCTAGACCCAAACCCACTCCGCTAGACATAACCCACTCCGCTAGACCCAAACCCACTCTGCCAGACCCAAACCCACTTCGCTAGATGCAAACCCATTCCGCTAGACCCAAACCCACTCCGCTAGACCCAATCCCACTCCGCTAGACCCAAAACCACTCCGCTGGACCCAAACCCACTCCGCTAGACCCAAACCCACTCCGCTAGACCCAAACCCATTCGGCAAGACCCAAACCCACTCGGCTACACCCAAACCCACTCGGGTACACCCAAACCCACTCGGCTAGACCCAAACCCACTCGGCTAGACCCAAACCCACTCGGCTAGACCCAAACCCACTCGGCTAGACCCAAACCCACTCGGCTAGACCCAAACCCACTCGCCAAGACCCAAACCGACTCGGCTGGACCCAAGCCCACTCGGCTGGACCCAAACCCTCCCCGCTAGACCCAAACCCAGTCGGCTAGACCCAAACCCACTCGGCTAGACCCAAACCCACTCCGCTAGACCCAAACCCACTCCGCTAGACCCAAACCCACTCTGCCAGACCCAAACCCACTCCGCTAGATGCAGACCCATTCCGCTAGACCCATACCCACTCCGCTAGACCCAATCCCACTCCGCTAGACCCAAACCCACTCCGCTGGACCCAAACCCACTCCGCTAGACCCAAACCCACTCGGCTCGACCCAAACCCACTCGGCTAGACCCAAACCCACTGGCCAAGACCCGAACTCACTCGGCTAGACCCAAACCCACTCGGCCAGACCCAAACCCACTGGCCAAGACCCAAGCTCACTCGGCTAGACCCACACCCACATGGCTAGACACAAACCCACTCCGCTAAACCCAAACCCACTGCGCTGGACCCAAACCCACTCCGCCAGACACAAACCCACTCGGCTAGACCCAAACCCACTCCGCTAGACATAACCCACTCCGCTAGACCCAAACCCACTCTGCCAGACCCAAACCCACTTCGCTAGATGCAAACCCATTCCGCTAGACACAAACCCACTCCGCTAGACCCAATCCCACTCCGCTAGACCCAAAACCACTCCGCTGGACCCAAACCCACTCCGCGAGACCCAAACCCACTCCGCTAGACCCAAACCCATTCGGCTAGACCCAAACCCACTCGGCTACACCCAAACCCACTCGGGTACACCCAAACCCACTCGGCTACACCCAAACCCACTCGGCTAGACCCAAACCCACTCGGCTAGACCCAAACCCACTCGGCTAGACCCAAACCCACTCGGCTAGACTCAAACCCACTCGGTAGACCCAAACCCACTCCTCTAGACCCAAACCCACTCGGCTAGACCCAAACCCACTCCGCTAGACCCAAACCCACTCCGCTAGACCCAAACCCACTCTGCCAGACCCAAACCCATTCTGCTAGATGCAAACCCATTCCTCTACACCCAAACCCACTCCGCTAGACCCAATCCCACTGCGCTAGACCCAAACCCACTCCGCTGTACCCAAACCCACTCCGCTAGGCCCAAACCCACTCCGCTAGACCCAAACCCACTCGGCTGGACCAAACCCACTCGCCAAGACCCAAACCCACTCGGCTAGACCCAAACCCACTCGGCTGGACACAAACCCTCCCCGCTGGACCCAAACCCACTCCGCTAGACCCAAACCCACTCCGCTAGACCCAAACCCACTCCGCTAGACCCAAACCCACTCCGCTAGACCCAAACCCACTCGGCGAGACCCAAACCCACTCGGCTAGACACAAACCCACTCGGCTACACCCAAACCCACTCGGCTAGACCCAAACCCACTCGGCTAGACCCTAACCCACTCGGCTAGACTCAAACCCACTCGGCTATACCCAAACCCACTCGGGTAGACCCAAACCCGCTCGGCTAGATCCAAACCCACTCGCCAAGACCCAAACCCACTCGGCTTGACCCAAACCCACTCGGCTGGACCCAAACCCTCCCCGCTAGACCCAAACCCACTCCGCTAGACACAAACCCACTCGGCTACACACAAACCCACTCGGCTAGACCCAAACCCACTCGGCTAGACCCAAACCCACTCGGCCAGACCCAAACCCACTCGGCTAGACCCAAACCCTATCGGCTAGACCCAAACCCACTCGGCTAGACCCAAACCCACTCGCCAAGACCCAAACCCACTCGGCTAGACCCAAACCCACTCGGCTGGACCCAAACCCTCCCCGCTAGACCCAGACCCATTCCGCTAGACCCAAACCCACTCCGCTAGACCCAATCCCACTCCGCTAGACCCAAACCCACTCCGCTGGACCCAAACCCAATCCGCTAGACCCAAACCCACTCCGCTGGACCCAAACCCACTCGGCTAGACCCAAACCCACTCGCCAAGACCCAAACCCACTTGGCTAGACCCAAACCCACTCGGCTGGACCCAAACCCTCCCCGCAAGACACAAACCCACTCCGCTAGACCCAAACCCACTCGGCTAGACCCAAACCCACTCGGCTAGACCCAAACCCACTCGCTAAGACCCACGCCCCCTCGGCTAGACCCAAACGCACTCGGCTAGACCCAAACACACTCGGTTAGACCCAAACCCACTCGGCTAGACGCAAACCCACTCGGCTAGACCCAAACCCACTCTGCTAGACCGAAACCCACTCGGCAAGACCCAAACCCACTCGGCTAGACGCAAACCCTCTCCGCTAGACCCAAACCCACTCCGCTAGACCCAAACCCACTCGGCAAGACCCAAACCCACTCGGCTAAACCCAAACCCACACGGCTAGACACAAACCCACTCCGCTAAACCCAAACCTACTGCGCTGGACCCAAACCCACTCCGCCAGACACAAACCCACTCGGCTAGACCCAAACCCACTCCGCTAGACATAACCCACTCCGCTAGACCCAAACCCACTCTGCCAGACCCAAACCCACTTCGCTAGATGCAAACCCATTCCGCTAGACCCAAACCCACTCCGCTAGACCCAATCCCACTCCGCTGGACCCAAACCCACTCCGCTGGACCCAAACCCACTCCGCTAGACCCAAACCCACTCCGCTAGACCCAAACCCATTCGGGTAGACCCAAACCCACTCGGCTACACCCAAACCCACTCGGGTACACCCAAACCCACTCGGCTACACCCAAACCCACTCCGCTAGACGCAAACCCACTCCGCTAGACCCAAACCCACTCGGCTCGACCCAAACCCACTCGCCAAGACCCAATCCCACTCGGCTAAACCCAAACCCACTCGGCTAAACCCAAACCCACTCGGCTGGACCCAAACCCTCCCCGCTAGACCCAAACCCACTCGGCTAGACCCAAACCCACTCGGCTAGACCCAAACCCACTCGGCTAAACCCAAACCCACTGGCCAAGACCCAAACTCACTCGGCTAGACCCAAACCCACTCGGCTAGACCCAAACCCACTCGGCTAGACCCAAACTCACTCGGCTAGACCCAAACCCACTCGGCTGGACCCAAACCCTCCCCGCTAGACCCAAACCCACTCCGCTAGACCCAAACCCACTCGGCTAGACCCAAACCCACTCCGCTAGACCCAAACCCACTCTGCCAGACCCAAACCCATTCCGCTAGATGCAAACCCATTCCTCTAGACCCAAACCCACTCCGCTAGACCCAATCCCACTCCGCTAGACCCAAACCCACTCCGCTGTACCCAAACCCACTCCGCTAGGCCCAAACCCACTCCGCTAGACCCAAACCCACTCGGCTAGACCGAAACCCACTCGGCTAGACCCAAACCCACTCGGCTACACCCAAACCGACTCGGCTAGACCCAAACCCACTCGGCGGGACCCAAACCCACTCGGCTACACCCAAACCCACTCGGCTGGACCCAAACCCACTCGGCTAGACCCAAACCCACTCGGCTAGACCCAAACCCACTCGCCAAGACCCAAACCCACTCGGGTAGACCCAAACCCACTCGGCTGGACACAAACCCTCCCTCTAGACCCAAACCCACTCCGCTAGACCCAAACCCACTCCGCTAGACCCAAACCCACTTGGCTAGACCCAAACCCACTCGGCCAGATCCAAACCCACTCGGCTAGACCCAAACCCACTCGGCTAGACCCAAACCCACTCCGCTAGACCCAAATCCACTCGGCTAGACCGAAACCCACTCGGCTAGACCCAAACCCACGCGGCTAGACGCAAACCCACTCCACTAGACCCAAACCCACTCCGCTAGACCCAAACCCACTCGGCAAGACCCAAACCCACTCGGCTAGACACAAACCCACTCCGCTAAACCCAAACCCACTGCGCTGGACCCAAACCCACTCCGCTAGACCCAAACCCACTCCGCTAGACCCAAACCCACTCGGCTAGACCCAAACCCACTCTGCCAGACCCAAACCCACTCCGCTAGATGCAAACCCACTCCGCTAGACCCAAACCCACTCGGCTATACCCAAACCCACTCGGGTAGACCCAAACCCACTCGGCTAGACCCAAACCCACTCGGCCAGACCCAAACCCACTCGGCTAGACCCAAACCCTCTCGGCTAGACCCAAACCCACCCGGCTAGACCCAAACCCACTCCGCTAGACCCAATCCCACTCCGCTAGACCCAAACCCACTCCGCTGGACACAAACCCAATCCGCTAGACCCAAACCCACTCCGCTAGACCCAAACCCACTCGGCTAGACCCAAACCCACTCGCTAAGACCCAAACCCACTCGGCTAGACCCAAACCCACTCGGCTGGACCCAAACCCTCCCCGCTAGACCCAAACCCACTCCGCTAGACCCAAACCCACTCGGCTAGACCCAAACCCACTCGGCTAGACACAAACCCACTCGCCAAGACCCACGCCCCCTCGGCTAGACCCAAACCCACTCGGCTGGACACAAAACCCTCCCCGATAGACCCAAACTCACTCGGCTAGACCCAAACCCACTCGGCTAGACCCAAACACACTCGGTTAGACCCAAACCCACTCGGCTAGACGCAAACCCACTCGGTTAGACCCAAACCCACTCGGCTAGACCGAAACCCACTCGGCAAGAACCAAACCCACTCGGCTAGACGCAAACCCACTCCGCTAGACCCAAACCCACTCCGCTAGACCCAAACACACTCGGCAAGACCCAAACCCACTCGGCTAGACCCAAACACACTCGGCTAGACCCAAACCCACACGGCTAGACACAAACCCACTCCGCTAAGCCCAAACCCACTGCGCTGGACCCAAACCCACTCCGCCAGACACAAACCCACTCGGCTAGACCCAAACCCACTCCGCTAGACATAACCCACTCCGCTAGACCCAAACCCACTCTGCCAGACCCAAACCCACTCCGCTGGACCCAAACCCACTCCGCTAGACCCAAACCCACTCCGCTAGACCCAAACCCATTCGGCTAGACCCAAACCCACTCGGCTACACCCAAACCCACTCGGGTACACCCAAACCAACTCGGCTACACCCAAACCCACTCCGCTAGACCCAAACCCACTCGGCTAGACCCAAACCCACTCGGCTAGACCCAAACCCACTCGGCTCGACCCAAACCCACTCGCCAAGACCCAAACCCACTCGGCTAAACCCAAACCCACTCGGCAGGACCCAAACCCTCCCCGCTAGACCCAAACCCACTCGGCTAGACGCAAACCCACTCGACTAGACCCAAACCCACTCCGCTAGACCCAAACCCACTCCGCTAGACCCAAACCCACTCCGCTAGACCCAAACACACTCGGCAAGACCCAAACCCACTCGCCAAGACCCAAACCCACTCGGCTAAACCCAAACCCACTCGGCTGGACCCAAACCCTCCACGCTAGACCCAAACCCACTCGGCTAGACCCAAACCCACTCGGCTAGACCCAAACCCAGTCCGCTAGACCCAAACCCACTCCGCTAGACCCAAACCCACTCCGCTAGACCCAAACACACTCGGCAAGACCCAAACCCACTCGGCTAGACCCAAACACACTCGGCTAGACCCAAACCCACACGGCTAGACACAAACCCACTCTGCTAAACCCAAACCCACTGCGCTGGACCCAAACCCACTCCGCCAGACACAAACCCACTCGGCTAGACCCAAACCCACTCCGCTAGACATAACCCACTCCGCTAACCCAAACCCACTCTGCCAGACCCAAACCCACTTCGCTAGATGCAAACCCATTCCGCTAGACCCAAACCCACTCGGCTAGACGCAAACCCACTCGGCTAGACCCAAACCCACTCGGCTAGACTGAAACCCACTCGGCAAGACCCAAACCCACTCGGCTAGACGCAAACCCACTCCGCTAGACCCAAACCCACTCCGCTAGACCCAAACACACTCGGCAAGACCCAAACCCACTCGGCTAGACCCAAACACACTCGGCTCGACCCAAACCCACACGGCTAGACACAAACCCACTCCGCTAAACCCAAACCCACTGCGCTGGACCCAAACCCACTCCGCCAGACACAAACCCACTCGGCTAGACCCAAACCCACTCCGCTAGACATAACCCACTCCGCTAGACCCAAACCCACTCTGTCAGACCCAAACCCACTTCGCTAGATGTAAAAACCCATTCCGCTAGACCCAAACCCACTCCGCTAGACCCAAACCCACTCCGCTGGACCCAAACCCACTCCGGTAGACCCAAACCCACTCCGCTAGACCCAAACCCATTCGGCTAGACCCAAACCCACTCGGCTACACCCAAACCCACTCGGGTACACCCAAACCCACTCGGCTACACCCAAACCCACTCCGCTAGACCCAAACCCACTCGGCTAGACCCAAACCCAGTCGGCTAGACCCAAACCCACTCGGCTCGACCCAAACCCACTCGCCAGGACCCAAACCCACTCGGCTAAACCCAAACCCACTCGGCTGGACCCAAACCCTCCCCGCTAGACCCAAACCCACTCGGCTAGACCGAAACCCACTCGGCTAGACCCAAACCCACTCCGCTAGACCCAAACCCACTCCGCTAGACCCAAACCCACTCCGCTAGACCCAAACACACTCGGCAAGACCCAAACCCACTCGGCTAGACCCAAACACACTCGGCTAGACCCAAACCCACACGGCTAGACACAAACCCACTCCGCTAAACCCAAACCCACTGCGCTGGACCCAAACACACTCCGCCAGACACAAACCCACTCGGCTAGACCCAAACCCACTCCGCTAGACATAACCCACTCCGCTAACCCAAATCCACTCTGCCAGACCCAAACCCACTTCGCTAGATGCAAACCCATTCCGCTAGACCCAAACCCACTCGGCTAGACGCAAACCCACTCGGCTAGACCCAAACCCACTCGGCTAGACTGAAACCCACTCGGCAAGACCCAAACCCACTCGGCTAGACGCAAAACCACTCCGCTAGACCCAAACCCACTCCGCTAGACCCAAACACACTCGGCAAGACCCAAACCCACTCGGCTAGACCCAAACACACTCGGCTCGACCCAAACCCACACGGCTAGACACAAACCCACTCCGCTAAACCCAAACCCACTGCGCTGGACCCAAACCCACTCCGCCAGACACAAACCCACTCGGCTAGACCCAAACCCACTCCGCTAGACATAACCCACTCCGCTAGACCCAAACCCACTCTGCCAGACCCAAACCCACTTCGCTAGATGCAAACCCATTCCGCTAGACCCAAACCCACTCCGCTAGACCCAAACCCACTCCGCTGGACCCAAACCCACTCCGGTAGAACCAAACCCACTCCGCTAGACCCAAACCCATTCGGCTAGACCCAAACCCACTCGGCTACACCCAAACCCACTCGGGTACACCCAAACCCACTCGGCTACACCCAAACCCACTCCGCTAGACCCAAACCCAGTCGGCTAGACCCAAACCCACTCGGCTAGACCCAAACCCACTCGGCTCGACCCAAACCCACTCGCCAAGACCCAAACCCACTCGGCTAAACCCAAACCCACTCGGCTGGACCCAACCCCTCCCCGCTAGACCCAAACCCACTCAGCTAGACCCAAACCCACTCGGCTAGACCCAAACCCACTCCGCTAGACCCAAACCCACTCCGCTAGACCCAAACCCACTCTGCCAGACCCAAACCCACTCCGCCAGATGCAGACCCATTCCGCTAGACCCATACCCACTCCGCTAGACCCAATCCCACTCCACTAGACGCAAACCCACTCCGCTGGACCCAAACCCACTCCGCTAGACCCAAACCCACTCGGCTAGACCCAAACCCACTGGCCAAGACCCAAACTCACTCGGCTAGACCCAAACCCACTCGGCTAGACCCAAACCCACTGGCCAAGACCCAAACTCACTCGGCTAGACCCAAACCCACTCGGCTGGACCCAAACCCTCCCCGCTAGACCCAAACCCACTCCGCTAGACCCAAACCCACTCGGCTAGACCCAAACCCACTCGGCTAGACCCAAACCCACTCGCCAAGCCCCAAACCCACTCGGCTAGACCCAAACCCACTCGGCTGGACACAAAACCATCCCCGATAGACCCAAACCCACTCCGCTGGAACCAAACCCACTCGGCTAGACCCAAACCCACTCCGCTAGACCCAAACGCACTCCGCTAGACGCAAACCCACTCGGTAGACTCAAACCCACTCCTCTAGATCCAAACCCACTCGGCTAGACCCAAACCCACTCGCCAAGACCCAAACCCACTCGGCTAGACACAAACCCACTCGGCTGGACCCAAACCCTCCCCGCTAGACCCAAACCCACTCCGCTAGACCCAAACCCACTCGGCTAGACCCAAACCCACTCGGCTAGACCCAAACCCACTCGCCAAGACCCACGCCCCCTCGGCTAGACCCAAACCCACTCGGCTGGACACAAAACCCTCCCCGATAGACCCAAACCCACTCGGCTAGACCCAAACCCACTCGGCTAGACCCAAACACACTCGGTTAGACCCAAACCCACTCGGCTAGACGCAAACCCACTCGGCTAGACCCAAACCCACTCGGCTAGACCGAAACCCACTCGGCAAGAACCAAACCCACTCGGCTAGACGCAAACCCACTCCGCTAGATGCAAACCCATTCCGCTAGACCCAAACCCACTCTGCTAGACCCAAACCCACTCCGCTGGACCCAAACCCACTCCGCTAGACCCAAACCCACTCCGCTAGACCCAAACCCATTCGGCTAGACCCAAACCCACTCGGCTACACCCAAAACCACTCGGGTACACCCAAACCCACTCGGCTACACCCAAACCCACTCCGCTAGACCCAAACCCACTCGGCTAGACCCAAACCCAATCGGCTAGCCCCAAACCCACTCGGCTCGAACCAAACCCACTCGCCAAGACCCAAACCCACTCGGCTAAACCCAAACCCACTCGGCTGGACCCAAACCCTCCCCGCTAGACCCAAACCCACTCGGCTAGACCCAAACCCACTCGGCTAGACCCAAACCCACTCCGCTAGACCCAAACCCACTCCGCTAGACCCAAACCCACTCTGCCAGACCCAAACCCACTCCGCTAGATGCAGACCCATTCCGCTAGACCCATACCCACTCCGCTAGACCCAATCCCACTCCGCTAGACCCAAACACACTCGGCAAGACCCAAACCCACTCGGCTGGACCCAAACACACTCGGCTAGACCCAAACCCACACGGCTAGACACAAACCCACTCCGCTAAACCCAAACCCACTGCGCTGGACCCAAACCCACTCCGCCAGACACAAACCCACTCGGCTAGACCCAAACCCACTCCGCTAGACATAACCCACTCCGCTAACCCAAACCCACTCTGCCAGACCCAAACCCACTTCGCTAGATGCAAACCCATTCCGCTAGACCCAAACCCACTCGGCTAGACGCAAACCCACTCGGCTTGACCCAAACCCACTCGGCTAGACTGAAACCCACTCGGCAAGACCCAAACCCACTCGGCTGGACGCAAACGCACTCCGCTAGACCCAAACCCACTCCGCTAGACCCAAACACACTCGGCAAGACCCAAACCCACTAGGCTAGACCCAAACACACTCGGCTCGACCCAAACCCACACGGCTAGACACAAACCCACTCCGCTAAACCCAAACCCACTGCGCTGGACCCAAACCCACTCCGCCAGACACAAACCCACTCGGCTAGACCCAAACCCACTCCGCTAGACATAACCCACTCCGCTAGACCCAAACCCACTCTGCCAGACCCAAACCCACTTCGCTAGATGCAAACCCATTCCGCTAGACCCAAACCCACTCCGCTAGACCCAAACCCACTCCGCTGGACCCAAACCCACTCCGGTAGACCCAAACCCACTCCGCTAGACCCAAACCCATTCGGCTAGACCCAAACCCACTCGGCTACACCCAAACCCACTCGGGTACACCCAAACCCACTCGGCTACACCCAAACCCACTCCGCTAGACCCAAACCCACTCGGCTAGACCCAAACCCAGTCGGCTAGACCCAAACCCACTCGGCTCGACCCAAACCCACTCGCCAAGACCCAAACCCACTCGGCTAAACCCAAACCCACTCGGCTGGACCCAAACCCTCCCCGCTAGACCCAAACCCACTCGGCTGGACCGAAACCCACTCGGCTAGACCCAAACCCACTCCGCTAGACCCAAACCCACTCCGCTAGACCCAAACCCACTCCGCTAGACCCAAACACACTCGGCAAGACCCAAACCCACTCGGCTAGACCCAAACACACTCGGCCAGACCCAAACCCACACGGCTAGACACAAACCCACTCCGCTAAACCCAAACCCACTGCGCTGGACCCAAACCCACTCCGCCAGACACAAACCCACTCGGCTAGACCCAAACCCACTCCGCTAGACATAACCCACTCCGCTAACCCAAATCCACTCTGCCAGACCCAAACCCACTTCGCTAGATGCAAACCCATTCCGCTAGACCCAAACCCACTCGGCTAGACGCAAACCCACTCGGCTAGACCCAAACCCACTCGGCTAGACTGAAACCCACTCGGCAAGACCCAAACCCACTCGGCTAGACGCAAAACCACTCCGCTAGACCCAAACCCACTCCGCTAGACCCAAACACACTCGGCAAGACCCAAACCCACTCGGCTAGACCCAAACACACTCGGCTCGACCCAAACCCACACGGCTAGACACAAACCCACTCCGCTAAACCCAAACCCACTGCGCTGGACCCAAACCCACTCCGCCAGACACAAACCCACTCGGCTAGACCCAAACCCACTCCGCTAGACATAACCCACTCCGCTAGACCCAAACCCACTCTGCCAGACCCAAACCCACTTCGCTAGATGCAAACCCATTCCGCTAGACCCAAACCCACTCCGCTAGACCCAAACCCACTCCGCTGGACCCAAACCCACTCCGGTAGACCCAAACCCACTCCGCTAGACCCAAACCCATTCGGCTAGACCCAAACCCACTCGGCTACACCCAAACCCACTCGGGTACACCCAAACCCACTCGGCTACACCCAAACCCACTCCGCTAGACCCAAACCCACTCGGCTAGACCCAAACCCACTCGGCTAGACCCAAACCCACTCGGCTCGACCCAAACCCACTCGCCAAGACCCAAACCCACTCGGCTAAACCCAAACCCACTCGGCTGGACCCAACCCCTCCCCGCTAGACCCAAACCCACTCAGCTAGACCCAAACCCACTCGGCTAGACCCAAACCCACTCCGCTAGACCCAAACCCACTCCGCTAGACCCAAACCCACTCTGCCAGACCCAAACCCACTCCGCCAGATGCAGACCCATTCCGCTAGACCCATACCCACTCCGCTAGACCCAATCCCACTCCACTAGACGCAAACCCACTCCGCTGGACCCAAACCCACTCCGCTAGACCCAAACCCACTCGGCTAGACCCAAACCCACTCGGCTAGACCCAAACCCACTGGCCAAGACCCAAACTCACTCGGCTAGACCCAAACCCACTCGGCTAGACCCAAACCCACTGGCCAAGACCCAAACTCACTCGGCTAGACCCAAACCCACTCGGCTGGACCCAAACCCTCCCCGCTAGACCCAAACCCACTCCGCTAGACCCAAACCCACTCGGCTAGACCCAAACCCACTCGGCTAGACCCAAACCCACTCGCCAAGCCCCAAACCCACTCGGCTAGACCCAAACCCACTCGGCTGGACACAAAACCATCCCCGATAGACCCAAACCCACTCCGCTGGAACCAAACCCACTCGGCTAGACCCAAACCCACTCCGCTAGACCCAAACGCACTCCGCTAGACGCAAACCCACTCGGTAGACTCAAACCCACTCCTCTAGACCCAAACCCACTCGGCTAGACCCAAACCCACTCGCCAAGACCCAAACCCACTCGGCTAGACACAAACCCACTCGGCTGGACCCAAACCCTCCCCGCTAGACCCAAACCCACTCCGCTAGACCCAAACCCACTCGGCTAGACCCAAACCCACTCGGCTAGACCCAAACCCACTCGCCAAGACCCACGCCCCCTCGGCTAGACCCAAACCCACTCGGCTGGACACAAAACCCTCCCCGATAGACCCAAACCCACTCGGCTAGACCCAAACCCACTCGGCTAGACCCAAACACACTCGGTTAGACCGAAACCCACTCGGCTAGACGCAAACCCACTCGGCTAGACCCAAACCCACTCGGCTAGACCGAAACCCACTCGGCAAGAACCAAACCCACTCGGCTAGACGCAAACCCACTCCGCTAGATGCAAACCCATTCCGCTAGACCCAAACCCACTCTGCTAGACCCAAACCCACTCCGCTGGACCCAAACCCACTCCGCTAGACCCAAACCCACTCCGCTAGACCCAAACCCATTCGGCTAGACCCAAACCCACTCGGCTACACCCAAAACCACTCGGGTACACCCAAACCCACTCGGCTACACCCAAACCCACTCCGCTAGACCCAAACCCACTCGGCTAGACCCAAACCCACTCGGCTAGCCCCAAACCCACTCGGCTCGAACCAAACCCACTCGCCAAGACCCAAACCCACTCGGCTAAACCCAAACCCACTCGGCTGGACCCAAACCCTCCCCGCTAGACCCAAACCCACTCGGCTAGACCCAAACCCACTCGGCTAGACCCAAACCCACTCCGCTAGACCCAAACCCACTCCGCTAGACCCAAACCCACTCTGCCAGACCCAAACCCACTCCGCTAGATGCAGACCCATTCCGCTAGACCCATACCCAATCCGCTAGACCCAATCCCACTCCGCTAGACCCAAACCCACTCCGCTGGACCCAAACCCACTCCGCTAGACCCAAACCCACTCGGCTAGACCCAAACCCACTCGGCTAGACCCAAACTCACTGGCCAAGACCCAAACTCACTCGTCTAGACCCAAACCCACTCGGCTAGACCCAAACCCACAGGCCAAGACCCAAACTCACTCGGCTAGACCCAAACCCACTCGGCTGGACCCAAACCCTCCCCGCTAGACCCAAACCCACTCCGCTAGACCCAAACCCACTCCGCTAGACCCAAACCCACTCCGCTAGACCCAAACACACTCGGCAAGACCCAAACCCACTCGGCTAGACCCAAACCCACTCGGCTAGACCCAAACCCACACGGTTAGACACAAACCCACTCCGCTAACCCCAAACCCACTGCGCTGGACCCAAACCCACTCCGCCAGACACAAACCCACTCCGCTAGACCCAAACCCACTCTGCCAGACCCAAACCCACTTCGCTAGATGCAAACCCATTCCGCTAGACCCAAACCCACTCCGCTAGACCCAATCCCACTCCGCTAGACCCAAACCCACTCCGCTGGACCCAAACCCACTCCGCTGGACCCAAACCCACTCCGCTAGACCCAAACCCATTCGGCTAGACCCAAACCCACTCGGCTACACCCAAACCCACTCGGGTACACCTGAACCCACTCGGCTACATCCAAACCCACTCCGCTAGACCCAAACGCTCCCCGCTAGACCCAAACCCACTCGCCAAGACCCACCCCACTCGGCTAGACCCAAACCCACTCGGCTGGACCCAAACCCACCCGCAAGACCCAAACCCACTCCGCTAGACCCAAACCCACTCGGCTAGACCCAAACCCACTCGCCAAGACCCACGCCCCCTCGGCTAGACCCAAACCCACTCGGCTGGACACAAAACCCTCCCCGATAGACCCAAACCCACTCGGCTAGACCCAAACCCACTCGGCTAGACCCAAACACACTCGGTTAGACCCAAATCCACTCCGCTAGACCCAAACACACTCGGCAAGACCCAAACCCACTCGGCTAGACCAAAACACACTCGGCTAGACCCAAACCCACACGGCTAGACACAAACCCACTCCGCTAAACCCAAACCCACTGCGCTGGACCCAAACCCACTCCGCCAGACACAAACCCACTCGGCTAGACCCTAACCCACTCCGCTAGACATAACCCACTCCGCTAGACCCAAACCCACTCTGCCAGACCCAAACCCACTTCGCTAGATGCAAACCCATTCCGCTAGACCCAAACCCACTCCGCTAGACCCAAACCCACTCCGCTGGACCCAAACCCACTCCGCTAGACACAAACCCACTCCGCTAGACCCAAACCCATTTGGCTAGACCCAAACCCACTCGGCTAGACCCAAACCCACTCGGCTCGACCCAAACCCACTCGCCAAGACCCAAACCCACTCGGCTAAACCCAAACCCACTCGGCTGGACCCAAACCCTCCCCGCTAGACCCAAACCCACTCGGCTAGACCCAAACCCACTCGGCTAGACCCAAACCCACTCCGCTAGACCCAAACCCACTCCGCTAGACCCAAACCCACTCTGCCAGACCCAAACCCACTCCGCTAGATGCAGACCCATTCCGCTAGACCCATACCCACTCCGCTAGACCCAATCCCACTCCGCTAGACCCAAACCCACTCCGCTGGACCCAAACCCACTCCGCTAGACCCAAACCCACTCGGCTAGACCCAAACCCACTCGGCTAGACCCAAACCCACTGGCCAAGACCCAAACTCACTCGGCTAGACCCAAACCCACTCGGCTAGACCCAAACCCACTGGCCAAGACCCAAACTCACTCGGCTAGACCCAAACCCACTCGGCTGGACCCAAACCCTACCCGCTAGACCCAAACCCACTCCGCTAGACCCAAACCCACTCGGCTAGACCCAAACCCACTCGGCTAGACCCAAACCCACTCTCCAAGCCCCAAACCCACTCGGCTAGACCCAAACCCACTCGGCTGGACACAAAACCATCCCCGATAGACCCAAACCCACTGCGCTGGACCCAAACCAACTCGGCTAGACCCAAACATACTCCGCTAGACCCAAACCCACTCCGCTAGACGCAAACCCACTCCGGTAGACCCAAACCCACTCGGCTAGACCCAAACCCACTCGGCTAGACCCAAACCCACTGGCCAAGACCCAAACTCACTCGGCTAGACCCAAACCCACTCGGCTAGACCCAAACCCACTGGCCAAGACCCAAACTCACTCGGCTAGACCCAAACCCACTCGGCTGGACCCAAACCCTCCCCGCTAGACCCAAACCCACTCCGCTAGACCCAAACCCACTCCGCTAGACCCAAACCCACTCCGCTAGACCCAAACACACTCGGCAAGACCCAAACCCACTCGGCTAGACCCAAACCCACTCGGCTAGACCCAAACCCACACGGTTAGACACAAACCCACTCCGCTAAACCCAAACCCACTGCGCTGGACCCAAACCCACTCCGCCAGACACAAACCCACTCCGCTAGACCCAAACCCACTCTGCCAGACCCAAACCCACTTCGCTAGATGCAAACCCATTCCGCTAGACCCAAACCCACTCCGCTAGACCCAATCCCACTCCGCTAGACCCAAACCCACTCCGCTGGACCCAAACCCACTCCGCTGGACCCAAACCCACTCCGCTAGACCCAAACCCATTCGGCTAGACCCAAACCCACTCGGCTACACCCAAACCCACTCGGGTACACCTAAACCCACTCGGCTACATCCAAACCCACTCCGCTAGACCCAAACCCTCCCCGCTAGACCCAAACCCACTCGCCAAGACCCACCCCACTCGGCTAGACCCAAACCCACTCGGCTGGACCCAAACCCTCCCCGCAAGACCCAAACCCACTCCGCTAGACCCAAACCCACTCGGCTAGACCCAAACCCACTCTCCAAGACCCACGCCCCCTCGGCTAGACCCAAACCCACTCGGCTGGACACAAAACCCTCCCCGATAGACCCAAACCCACTCGGCTAGACCCAAACCCACTCGGCTAGACCCAAACACACTCGGTTAGACCCAAATCCACTCCGCTAGACCCAAACACACTCGGCAAGACCCAAACCCACTCGGCTAGACCAAAACACACTCGGCTAGACCCAAACCCACACGGCTAGACACAAACCCACTCCGCTAAACCCAAACCCACTGCGCTGGACCCAAACCCACTCCGCCAGACACAAACCCACTCGGCTAGACCCAAACCCACTCCGCTAGACATAACCCACTCCGCTAGACCCAAACCCACTCTGCCAGACCCAAACCCACTTCGCTAGATGCAAACCCATTCCGCTAGACCCAAACCCACTCCGCTAGACCCAAACCCACTCCGCTGGACCTAAAACCCACTCCGCTAGACCCAAACCCACTCCGCTAGACCCAAACCCATTTGGCTAGACCCAAACCCACTCGGCTAGACCCAAACCCACTCGGCTCGACCCAAACCCACTCGCCAAGACCCAAACCCACTCGGCTAAACCCAAACCCACTCGGCTGGACCCAAACCCTCCCCGCTAGACCCAAACCCACTCGGCTAGACCCAAACCCACTCGGCTAGACCCAAACCCACTCCGCTAGACCCAAACCCACTCCGCTAAACCCAAACCCACTCTGCCAGACCCAAACCCACTCCGCTAGATGCAGACCCATTCCGCTAGACCCATACCCACTCCGCTAGACCCAATCCCACTCCGCTAGACCCAAACCCACTCCGCTGGACCCAAACCCACTCCGCTAGACCCAAACCCACTCGGCTAGACCCAAACCCACTCGGCTAGACCCAAACCCACTGGCCAAGACCCAAACTCACTCGGCTAGACCCAAACCCACTCGGCTAGACCCAAACCCACTGGCCAAGACCCAAACTCACTCGGCTAGACCCAAACCCACTCGGCTGGACCCAAACCCTACCCGCTAGACCCAAACCCACTCCGCTAGACCCAAACCCACTCGGCTAGACCCAAACCCACTCGGCTAGACCCAAACCCACTCTCCAAGCCCCAAACCCACTCGGCTAGACCCAAACCCACTCGGCTGGACACAAAACCATCCCCGATAGACCCAAACCCACTGCGCTGGACCCAAACCCACTCGGCTAGACCCAAACATACTCCGCTAGACCCAAACCCACTCCGCTAGACGCAAACCCACTCCGGTAGACCCAAACCCACTCGGCTAGACCCAAACCCACTCGGCTAGACCCAAACCCACTGGCCAAGACCCAAACTCACTCGGCTAGACCCAAACCCACTCGGCTAGACCCAAACCCACTGGCCAAGACCCAAACTCACTCGGCTTGACCCAAACCCACTCGGCTGGACCCAAACCCTCCCCGCTAGACCCAAACCCACTCCGCTAGACCCAAACCCACTCCGCTAGACCCAAACCCACTCCGCTAGACACAAACACACTCGGCAAGACCCAAACCCACTCGGCTAGACCCAAACCCACTCGGCTAGACCCAAACCCACACGGTTAGACACAAACCCACTCCGCTAAACCCAAACCCACTGCGCTGGACCCAAACCCACTCCGCCAACACAAACCCACTCCGCTAGACCCAAACCCACTCGGCTAGACCCAAACCCACACGGTTAGACACAAACCCACTCCGCTAAACCCAAACCCACTGCGCTGGACCCAAACCCACTCCGCCAGACACAAACCCACTCCGCTAGACCCAAACCCACTCTGCCAGACCCAAACCCACTTCGCTAGATGCAAACCCATTCCGCTAGACCCAAACCCACTCCGCTAGACCTAATCCCACTCCGCTGGACCCAAACCCACTCCGCTGGACCCAAACCCACTCCGCTAGACCCAAACACATTCGGCTAGACCCAAACCCACTCGGCTACACCCAAACCCACTCGGGTACACCTAAACCCACTCGGCTACATCCAAACCCACTCCGCTAGACCCAAACCCTCCCAGCTAGACCCAAACCCACTCGCCAAGACCCACCCCACTCGGCTAGACCCAAACCCACTCGGCTGGACCCAAACCCTCCCCGCAAGACCCAAACCCACTCCGCTAGACCCAAACCCACTCGGCTAGACCCAAACCCACTCGCCAAGACCCACGCCCCCTCGGCTAGACCCAAACCCACTCGGCTGGACACAAAACCCTCCCCGATAGACCCAAACCCACTCGGCTAGACCCAAACCCACTCGGCTAGACCCAAACACACTCGGTTAGACCCAAATCCACTCCGCTAGACCCAAACACACTCGGCAAGACGCAAACCCACTCGGCTAGACCAAAACACACTCGGCTAGACCCAAACCCACACGGCTAGACACAAACCCACTCCGCTAAACCCAAACCCACTGCGCTGGACCCAAACCCACTCCGCCAGACACAAACCCACTCGGCTAGACCCAAACCCACTCCGCTAGACATAACCCACTCCGCTAGACCCAAACCCACTCTGCCAGACCCAAACCCACTTCGCTAGATGCAAACCCATTCCGCTAGACCCAAACCCACTCCGCTAGACCCAAACCCACTCCGCTGGACCCAAACCCACTCCGCTAGACCCAAACCCACTCCGCTAGACCCAAACCCATTTGGCTAGACCCAAACCCACTCGGCTAGACCCAAACCCACTCGGCTCGACCCAAACCCACTCGCCAAGACCCATACCCACTCGGCTAAACCCAAACCCACTCGGCTGGACCCAAACCCTCCCCGCTAGACCCAAACCCACTCGGCTAGACCCAAACCCACTCGGCTAGACCCAAACCCACTCCGCTAGACCCAAACCCACTCCGCTAGACCCAAACCCACTCTGCCAGACCCAAACCCACTCCGCTAGATGCAGACCCATTCCGCTAGACCCATACCCACTCCGCTAGACCCAATCCCACTCCGCTAGACCCAAACCCACTCCGCTGGACCCAAACCCACTCCGCTAGACCCAAACCCACTCGGCTAGACCCAAACCCACTCGGCTAGACCCAAACCCACTGGCCAAGACCCAAACTCACTCGGCTAGACCCAAACCCACTCGGCTAGACCCAAACCACTGGCTAAGACCCAAACTCACTCGGCTAGACCCAAACCCACTCGGCTGGACCCAAACCCTACCCGCTAGACCCAAACCCACTCCGCTAGACCCAAACCCACTCGGCTAGACCCAAACCCACTCGGCTAGACCCAAACCCACTCTCCAAGCCCCAAACCCACTCGGCTAGACCCAAACCCACTCGGCTGGACACAAAACCATCCCCGATAGACCCAAACCCACTGCGCTGGACCCAAACCCACTCGGCTAGACCCAAACCCACTCCGCTAGACCCAAACCCACTCTGCCAGACCCAAACCCACTCCGCTAGATGCAAACCCATTCCTCTAGACCCAAACCCACTCCGCTAGACCCAATCCCACTCCGCTAGACCCAAACCCACTCCGCTGTACCCAAACCCACTCCGCTAGACCCAAATCCACTCCGCTAGACCCAAACCCACTCGGCTAGACCGAAACCCACTCGGCTACACCCAAACCCACTCGGCTGGACCCAAACCCACTCGGCTAGACCCAAACCCACTCGGCTAGACCCAAACCCAATCGCCAAGACCCAAAACCACTCGGCTAGACCCAAACCCACTCGGCTGGACACAAACCCTCCCCTCTAGACACAAACCCACTCCGCTAGACCCAAACCCACTCCGCTAGACCCAAACCCACTTGGCTAGACCCAAACCCACTCGGCCAGATCCAAACCCACTCGGCTAGACCCAAACCCACTCGGCTAGACCCAAACCCACTCCGCTAGACCCAAACCCACTCGGCTGGACCGAAACCCACTCGGCTAGACCCAAACCCACGCGGCTAGACGCAAACCCACTCCGCTAGACCCAAAGCCACTCCGCTAGACCCAAACCCACTCGGCAAGACCCAAACCCACTCGGCTAGACCCAAACCCACTCGGCTAGACCCAAACCCACATGGCTAGACCCAAACCCACTCCGCTAGACCCAAACCCACTCGGCTGGACCCAAACCCACTCGGCTAGACCCAAACCCACTCGGCTGTACCCAAACCACTCGGCTAGACCCAAACCCACTCGGCTAGACCCAAACCCACTCGGCTAGACACAAACCCACTCCGCTAAACCCAAACCCACTGCGCTGGACCCAAACCCACTCCGCTAGACCTAAACACACTCGGCAAGACCCAAACCCACTCGGCTAGACCCAAACCCACTCGGATAGACCCAAACCCACACGGCTAGACACAAACCCACTCCGCTAAACCCAAACCCACTGCGCTGGACCCAAACCCACTCCGCCAGACACAAACCCACTCCGCTAGACCCAAACCCACTCGGCTAGACACAAACCCACTCCGCTAAACCCAAACCCACTGCGCTGGACCCAAACCCACTCCGCTAGACCCAAACACACTCGGCAAGACCCAAACCCACTCGGCTAGACCCAAACCCACTCGGATAGACCCAAACCCACTCGGCTACACCCAAACCCACTCGGGTACACCTAAACCCACTCGGCTACATCCAAACCCACTCCGCTAGACCCAAACCCTCCCCGCTAGACCCAAACCCACTCGCCAAGACCCACCCCACTCGGCTAGACCCAAACCCACTCGGCTGGACCCAAACCCTCCCCGCAAGACCCAAACCCACTCCGCTAGACCCAAACCCACTCGGCTAGACCCAATCCCACTCGCCAAGACCCACGCCCCCTCGGCTAGACCCAAACCCACTCGGCTGGACACAAAACCCTCCCCGATAGACCCAAACCCACTCGGCTAGACCAAAACCCACTCGGCTAGACCCAAACACACTCGGTTAGACCCAAATCCACTCCGCTAGACCCAAACACACTCGGCAAGACCCAAACCCACTCGGCTAGACCAAAACACACTCGGCTAGACCCAAACCCACACGGCTAGACACAAACCCACTCCGCTAAACCCAAACCCACTGCGCTGGACCCAAACCCACTCCGCCAGACACAAACCCACTCGGCTAGACCCAAACCCACTCCGCTAGACATAACCCACTCCGCTAGACCCAAACCCACTCTGCCAGACCCAAACCCACTTCGCTAGATGCAAACCCATTCCGCTAGACCCAAACCCACTCCGCTAGACCCAAACCCACTCCGCTGGACCCAAACCCACTCCGCTAGACCCAAACCCACTCCGCTAGACCCAAACCCATTTGGCTAGACCCAAGCCCACTCGGCTAGACCCAAACCCACTCGGCTCGACCCAAACCCACTCGCCAAGACCCAAACCCACTCGGCTAAACCCAAACCCACTCGGCTGGACCCAAACCCTCCCCGCTAGACCCAAACCCACTCGGCTAGACCCAAACCCACTCGGCTAGACCCAAACCCACTCCGCTAGACCCAAACCCACTCCGCTAGACCCAAACCCACTCTGCCAGACCCAAACCCACTCCGCTAGATGCAGACCCATTCCGCTAGACCCATACCCACTCCGCTAGACCCAATCCCACTCCGCTAGACCCAAACCCACTCCGCTGGACCCAAACCCACTCCGCTAGACCCAAACCCACTCGGCTAGACCCAAACCCACTCGGCTAGACCCAAACCCACTGGCCAAGACCCAAACTCACTCGGCTAGACCCAAACCCACTCGGCTAGACCCAAACCCACTGGCCAAGACCCAAACTCACTCGGCTAGACCCAAACCCACTCGGCTGGACCCAAACCCTACCCGCTAGACCCAAACCCACTCCGCTAGACCCAAACCCACTCGGCTAGACCCAAACCCACTCGGCTAGACCCAAACCCACTCTCCAAGCCCCAAACCCACTCGGCTAGACCCAAACCCACTCGGCTGGACACAAAACCATCCCCGATAGACCCAAACCCACTGCGCTGGACCCAAACCCACTCGGCTAGACCCAAACATACTCCGCTAGACCCAAACCCACTCCGCTAGACGCAAACCCACTCCGGTAGACCCAAACCCACTCGGCTAGACCCAAACCCACTCGGCTAGACCCAAACCCACTCGGCTAGACCCAAACCCACACGGTTAGACACAAACCCACTCCGCTAAACCCAAACCCACTGCGCTGGACCCAAACCCACTCCGCCAGACACAAACCCACTCCGCTAGACCCAAACCCACTCTGCCAGACCCAAACCCACTTCGCTAGATGCAAACCCATTCCGCTAGACCCAAACCCACTCCGCTAGACCCAATCCCACTCCGCTAGACCCAAACCCACTCCGCTGGACCCAAACCCACCCCGCTGGACCCAAACCCACTCCGCTAGACCCAAACCCATTCGGCTAGACCCAAACCCACTCGGCTACACCCAAACCCACTCGGGTACACCTAAACCCACTCGGCTACATCCAAACCCACTCCGCTAGACCCAAACCCTCCCCGCTAGACCCAAACCCACTCGCCAAGACCCACCCCACTCGGCTAGACCCAAACCCACTCGGCTGGACCCAAACCCTCCCCGCAAGACCCAAACCCACTCCGCTAGACCCAAACCCACTCGGCTAGACCCAAACCCACTCTCCAAGACCCACGCCCCCTCGGCTAGACCCAAACCCACTCGGCTGGACACAAAACCCTCCCCGATAGACCCAAACCCACTCGGCTAGACCCAAACCCACTCGGCTAGACCCAAACACACTCGGTTAGACCCAAATCCACTCCGCTAGACCCAAACACACTCGGCAAGACCCAAACCCACTCGGCTAGACCAAAACACACTCGGCTAGACCCAAACCCACACGGCTAGACACAAACCCACTCCGCTAAACCCAAACCCACTGCGCTGGACCCAAACCCACTCCGCCAGACACAAACCCACTCGGCTAGACCCAAACCCACTCCGCTAGACATAACCCTCTCCGCTAGACCCAAACCCACTCTGCCAGACCCAAACCCACTTCGCTAGATGCAAACCCATTCCGCTAGACCCAAACCCACTCCGCTAGACCCAAACCCACTCCGCTGGACCCAAACCCACTCCGCTAGACCCAAACCCACTCCGCTAGACCCAAACCCATTTGGCTAGACCCAAACCCACTCGGCTAGACCCAAACCCACTCGGCTCGACCCAAACCCACTCGCCAAGACCCAAACCCACTCGGCTAAACCCAAACCCACTCGGCTGGACCCAAACCCTCCCCGCTAGACCCAAACCCACTCGGCTAGACCCAAACCCACTCGGCTAGACCCAAACCCACTCCGCTAGACCCAAACCCACTCCGCTAGACCCAAACCCACTCTGCCAGACCCAAACCCACTCCGCTAGATGCAGACCCATTCCGCTAGACCCATACCCACTCCGCTAGACCCAATCCCACTCCGCTAGACCCAAACCCACCCCGCTGGACCCAAACCCACTCCGCTAGACCCAAACCCACTCGGCTAGACCCAAACCCACTCGGCTAGACCCAAACCCACTGGCCAAGACCCAAACTCACTCGGCTAGACCCAAACCCACTCGGCTAGACCCAAACCCACTGGCCAAGACCCAAACTCACTCCGCTAGACCCAAACCCACTCGGCTAGACCCAAACCCACTCGGCTAGACCCAAACCCACTCTCCAAGCCCCAAACCCACTCGGCTAGACCCAAACCCACTCGGCTGGACACAAAACCATCCCCGATAGACCCAAACCCACTGCGCTGGACCCAAACCCACTCGGCTAGACCCAAACATACTCCGCTAGACCCAAACCCACTCCGCTAGACGCAAACCCACTCCGGTAGACCCAAACCCACTCGGCTAGACCCAAACCCACTCGGCTAGACCCAAACCCACTCGGCTAGACCCAAACCCACACGGTTAGACACAAACCCACTCCGCTAAACCCAAACCCACTGCGCTGGACCCAAACCCACTCCGCCAGACACAAACCCACTCCGCTAGACCCAAACCCACTCTGCCAGACCCAAACCCACTTCGCTAGATGCAAACCCATTCCGCTAGACCCAAACCCACTCCGCTAGACCCAATCCCACTCCGCTAGACCCAAACCCACTCCGCTGGACCCAAACCCACCCCGCTGGACCCAAACCCACTCCGCTAGACCCAAACCCATTCGGCTAGACCCAAACCCACTCGGCTACACCCAAACCCACTCGGGTACACCTAAACCCACTCGGCTACATCCAAACCCACTCCGCTAGACCCAAACCCTCCCCGCTAGACCCAAACCCACTCGCCAAGACCCACCCCACTCGGCTAGACCCAAACCCACTCGGCTGGACCCAAACCCTCCCCGCAAGACCCAAACCCACTCCGCTAGACCCAAACCCACTCGGCTAGACCCAAACCCACTCTCCAAGACCCACGCCCCCTCGGCTAGACCCAAACCCACTCGGCTGGACACAAAACCCTCCCCGATAGACCCAAACCCACTCGGCTAGACCCAAACCCACTCGGCTAGACCCAAACACACTCGGTTAGACCCAAATCCACTCCGCTAGACCCAAACACACTCGGCAAGACCCAAACCCACTCGGCTAGACCAAAACACACTCGGCTAGACCCAAACCCACACGGCTAGACACAAACCCACTCCGCTAAACCCAAACCCACTGCGCTGGACCCAAACCCACTCCGCCAGACACAAACCCACTCGGCTAGACCCAAACCCACTCCGCTAGACATAACCCTCTCCGCTAGACCCAAACCCACTCTGCCAGACCCAAACCCACTTCGCTAGATGCAAACCCATTCCGCTAGACCCAAACCCACTCCGCTAGACCCAAACCCACTCCGCTGGACCCAAACCCACTCCGCTAGACCCAAACCCACTCCGCTAGACCCAAACCCATTTGGCTAGACCCAAACCCACTCGGCTAGACCCAAACCCACTCGGCTCGACCCAAACCCACTCGCCAAGACCCAAACCCACTCGGCTAAACCCAAACCCACTCGGCTGGACCCAAACCCTCCCCGCTAGACCCAAACCCACTCGGCTAGACCCAAACCCACTCGGCTAGACCCAAACCCACTCCGCTAGACCCAAACCCACTCCGCTAGACCCAAACCCACTCTGCCAGACCCAAACCCACTCCGCTAGATGCAGACCCATTCCGCTAGACCCATACCCACTCCACTAGACCCAATCCCACTCCGCTAGACCCAAACCCACCCCGCTGGACCCAAACCCACTCCGCTAGACCCAAACCCACTCGGCTAGACCCAAACCCACTCGGCTAGACCCAAACCCACTGGCCAAGACCCAAACTCACTCGGCTAGACCCAAACCCACTCGGCTAGACCCAAACCCACTGGCCAAGACCCAAACTCACTCGGCTAGACCCAAACCCACTCGGCTGGACCCAAACCCTACCCGCTAGACCCAAACCCACTCCGCTAGACCCAAACCCACTCGGCTAGACCCAAACCCACTCGGCTAGACCCAAACCCACTCTCCAAGCCCCAAACCCACTCGGCTAGACCCAAACCCACTCGGCTGGACACAAAACCATCCCCGATAGACCCAAACCCACTGCGCTGGACCCAAACCCACTCGGCTAGACCCAAACATACTCCGCTAGACCCAAACCCACTCCGCTAGACGCAAACCCACTCCGGTAGACCCAAACCCACTCGGCTAGACCCAAACCCACTCGGCTAGACCCAAACCCACTGGCCAAGACCCAAACTCACTCGGCTAGACCCAAACCCACTCGGCTAGACCCAAACCCACTGGCCAAGACCCAAACTCACTCGGCTAGACCCAAACCCACTCGGCTGGACCCAAACCCTCCCCGCTAGACCCAAACCCACTCCGCTAGACCCAAACCCACTCCGCTAGACCCAAACCCACTCCGCTAGACCCAAACACACTCGGCAAGACCCAAACCCACTCGGCTAGACCCAAACCCACTCGGCTAGACCCAAACCCACACGGTTAGACACAAACCCACTCCGCTAAACCCAAACCCACTGCGCTGGACCCAAACCCACTCCGCCAGACACAAACCCACTCCGCTAGACCCAAACCCACTCTGCCAGACCCAAACCCACTTCGCTAGATGCAAACCCATTCCGCTAGACCCAAACCCACTCCGCTAGACCCAATCCCACTCCGCTAGACCCAAACCCACTCCGCTGGACCCAAACCCACTCCGCTGGACCCAAACCCACTCCGCTAGACCCAAACCCATTCGGCTAGACCCAAACCCACTCGGCTACACCCAAACCCACTCGGGTACACCTAAACCCACTCGGCTACATCCAAACCCACTCCGCTAGACCCAAACCCTCCCCGCTAGACCCAAACCCACTCGCCAAGACCCACCCCACTCGGCTAGACCCAAACCCACTCGGCTGGACCCAAACCCTCCCCGCAAGACCCAAACCCACTCCGCTAGACCCAAACCCACTCGGCTAGACCCAAACCCACTCGCCAAGACCCACGCCCCCTCGGCTAGACCCAAACCCACTCGGCTGGACACAAAACCCTCCCCGATAGACCCAAACCCACTCGGCTAGACCCAAACCCACTCGGCTAGACCCAAACACACTCGGTTAGACCCAAATCCACTCCGCTAGACCCAAACACACTCGGCAAGACCCAAACCCACTCGGCTAGACCAAAACACACTCGGCTAGACCCAAACCCACACGGCTAGACACAAACCCACTCCGCTAAACCCAAACCCACTGCGCTGGACCCAAACCCACTCCGCCAGACACAAACCCACTCGGCTAGACCCAAACCCACTCCGCTAGACATAACCCACTCCGCTAGACCCAAACCCACTCTGCCAGACCCAAACCCACTTCGCTAGATGCAAACCCATTCCGCTAGACCCAAACCCACTCCGCTAGACCCAAACCCACTCCGCTGGACCCAAACCCACTCCGCTAGACCCAAACCCACTCCGGTAGACCCAAACCCACTCGGCTAGACCCAAACCCACTCGGCTAGACCCAAACCCACTGGCCAAGACCCAAACTCACTCGGCTAGACCCAAACCCACTCGGCTAGACCCAAACCCACTGGCCAAGACCCAAACTCACTCGGCTAGACCCAAACCCACTCGGCTGGACCCAAACCCTCCCCGCTAGACCCAAACCCACTCCGCTAGACCCAAACCCACTCCGCTAGACCCAAACCCACTCCGCTAGACCCAAACACACTCGGCAAGACCCAAACCCACTCGGCTAGACCCAAACCCACTCGGCTAGACCCAAACCCACACGGTTAGACACAAACCCACTCCGCTAAACCCAAACCCACTGCGCTGGACCCAAACCCACTCCGCCAGACACAAACCCACTCCGCTAGACCCAAACCCACTCTGCCAGACCCAAACCCACTTCGCTAGATGCAAACCCATTCCGCTAGACCCAAACCCACTCCGCTAGACCCAATCCCACTCCGCTAGACCCAAACCCACTCCGCTGGACCCAAACCCACTCCGCTGGACCCAAACCCACTCCGCTAGACCCAAACCCATTCGGCTAGACCCAAACCCACTCGGCTACACCCAAACCCACTCGGGTACACCTAAACCCACTCGGCTACATCCAAACCCACTCCGCTAGACCCAAACCCTCCCCGCTAGACCCAAACCCACTCGCCAAGACCCACCCCACTCGGCTAGACCCAAACCCACTCGGCTGGACCCAAACCCTCCCCGCAAGACCCAAACCCACTCCGCTAGACCCAAACCCACTCGGCTAGACCCAAACCCACTCGCCAAGACCCACGCCCCCTCGGCTAGACCCAAACCCACTCGGCTGGACACAAAACCCTCCCCGATAGACCCAAACCCACTCGGCTAGACCCAAACCCACTCGGCTAGACCCAAACACACTCGGTTAGACCCAAATCCACTCCGCTAGACCCAAACACACTCGGCAAGACCCAAACCCACTCGGCTAGACCAAAACACACTCGGCTAGACCCAAACCCACACGGCTAGACACAAACCCACTCCGCTAAACCCAAACCCACTGCGCTGGACCCAAACCCACTCCGCCAGACACAAACCCACTCGGCTAGACCCAAACCCACTCCGCTAGACATAACCCACTCCGCTAGACCCAAACCCACTCTGCCAGACCCAAACCCACTTCGCTAGATGCAAACCCATTCCGCTAGACCCAAACCCACTCCGCTAGACCCAAACCCACTCCGCTGGACCCAAACCCACTCCGCTAGACCCAAACCCACTCCGGTAGACCCAAACCCACTCGGCTAGACCCAAACCCACTCGGCTAGACCCAAACCCACTGGCCAAGACCCAAACTCACTCGGCTAGACCCAAACCCACTCGGCTAGACCCAAACCCACTGGCCAAGACCCAAACTCACTCGGCTAGACCCAAACCCACTCGGCTGGACCCAAACCCTCCCCGCTAGACCCAAACCCACTCCGCTAGACCCAAACCCACTCCGCTAGACCCAAACCCACTCCGCTAGACCCAAACACACTCGGCAAGACCCAAACCCACTCGGCTAGACCCAAACCCACTCGGCTAGACCCAAACCCACACGGTTAGACACAAACCCACTCCGCTAAACCCAAACCCACTGCGCTGGACCCAAACCCACTCCGCCAGACACAAACCCACTCCGCTAGACCCAAACCCACTCTGCCAGACCCAAACCCACTTCGCTAGATGCAAACCCATTCCGCTAGACCCAAACCCACTCCGCTAGACCCAATCCCACTCCGCTAGACCCAAACCCACTCCGCTGGACCCAAACCCACTCCGCTGGACCCAAACCCACTCCGCTAGACCCAAACCCATTCGGCTAGACCCAAACCCACTCGGCTACACCCAAACCCACTCGGGTACACCTAAACCCACTCGGCTACATCCAAACCCACTCCGCTAGACCCAAACCCTCCCCGCTAGACCCAAACCCACTCGCCAAGACCCACCCCACTCGGCTACATCCAAACCCACTCCGCTAGACCCAAACCCTCCCCGCTAGACCCAAACCCACTCGCCAAGACCCACCCCACTCGGCTAGACCCAAACCCACTCGGCTGGACCCAAACCCTCCCCGCAAGACCCAAACCCACTCCGCTAGACCCAAACCCACTCGGCTAGACCCAATCCCACTCGCCAAGACCCACGCCCCCTCGGCTAGACCCAAACCCACTCGGCTGGACACAAAACCCTCCCCGATAGACCCAAACCCACTCGGCTAGACCAAAACCCACTCGGCTAGACCCAAACACACTCGGTTAGACCCAAATCCACTCCGCTAGACCCAAACACACTCGGCAAGACCCAAACCCACTCGGCTAGACCAAAACACACTCGGCTAGACCCAAACCCACACGGCTAGACACAAACCCACTCCGCTAAACCCAAACCCACTGCGCTGGACCCAAACCCACTCCGCCAGACACAAACCCACTCGGCTAGACCCAAACCCACTCCGCTAGACATAACCCACTCCGCTAGACCCAAACCCACTCTGCCAGACCCAAACCCACTTCGCTAGATGCAAACCCATTCCGCTAGACCCAAACCCACTCCGCTAGACCCAAACCCACTCCGCTGGACCCAAACCCACTCCGCTAGACCCAAACCCACTCCGCTAGACCCAAACCCATTTGGCTAGACCCAAGCCCACTCGGCTAGACCCAAACCCACTCGGCTCGACCCAAACCCACTCGCCAAGACCCAAACCCACTCGGCTAAACCCAAACCCACTCGGCTGGACCCAAACCCTCCCCGCTAGACCCAAACCCACTCGGCTAGACCCAAACCCACTCGGCTAGACCCAAACCCACTCCGCTAGACCCAAACCCACTCCGCTAGACCCAAACCCACTCTGCCAGACCCAAACCCACTCCGCTAGATGCAGACCCATTCCGCTAGACCCATACCCACTCCGCTAGACCCAATCCCACTCCGCTAGACCCAAACCCACTCCGCTGGACCCAAACCCACTCCGCTAGACCCAAACCCACTCGGCTAGACCCAAACCCACTCGGCTAGACCCAAACCCACTGGCCAAGACCCAAACTCACTCGGCTAGACCCAAACCCACTCGGCTAGACCCAAACCCACTGGCCAAGACCCAAACTCACTCGGCTAGACCCAAACCCACTCGGCTGGACCCAAACCCTACCCGCTAGACCCAAACCCACTCCGCTAGACCCAAACCCACTCGGCTAGACCCAAACCCACTCGGCTAGACCCAAACCCACTCTCCAAGCCCCAAACCCACTCGGCTAGACCCAAACCCACTCGGCTGGACACAAAACCATCCCCGATAGACCCAAACCCACTGCGCTGGACCCAAACCCACTCGGCTAGACCCAAACATACTCCGCTAGACCCAAACCCACTCCGCTAGACGCAAACCCACTCCGGTAGACCCAAACCCACTCGGCTAGACCCAAACCCACTCGGCTAGACCCAAACCCACTCGGCTAGACCCAAACCCACACGGTTAGACACAAACCCACTCCGCTAAACCCAAACCCACTGCGCTGGACCCAAACCCACTCCGCCAGACACAAACCCACTCCGCTAGACCCAAACCCACTCTGCCAGACCCAAACCCACTTCGCTAGATGCAAACCCATTCCGCTAGACCCAAACCCACTCCGCTAGACCCAATCCCACTCCGCTAGACCCAAACCCACTCCGCTGGACCCAAACCCACCCCGCTGGACCCAAACCCACTCCGCTAGACCCAAACCCATTCGGCTAGACCCAAACCCACTCGGCTACACCCAAACCCACTCGGGTACACCTAAACCCACTCGGCTACATCCAAACCCACTCCGCTAGACCCAAACCCTCCCCGCTAGACCCAAACCCACTCGCCAAGACCCACCCCACTCGGCTAGACCCAAACCCACTCGGCTGGACCCAAACCCTCCCCGCAAGACCCAAACCCACTCCGCTAGACCCAAACCCACTCGGCTAGACCCAAACCCACTCTCCAAGACCCACGCCCCCTCGGCTAGACCCAAACCCACTCGGCTGGACACAAAACCCTCCCCGATAGACCCAAACCCACTCGGCTAGACCCAAACCCACTCGGCTAGACCCAAACACACTCGGTTAGACCCAAATCCACTCCGCTAGACCCAAACACACTCGGCAAGACCCAAACCCACTCGGCTAGACCAAAACACACTCGGCTAGACCCAAACCCACACGGCTAGACACAAACCCACTCCGCTAAACCCAAACCCACTGCGCTGGACCCAAACCCACTCCGCCAGACACAAACCCACTCGGCTAGACCCAAACCCACTCCGCTAGACATAACCCTCTCCGCTAGACCCAAACCCACTCTGCCAGACCCAAACCCACTTCGCTAGATGCAAACCCATTCCGCTAGACCCAAACCCACTCCGCTAGACCCAAACCCACTCCGCTGGACCCAAACCCACTCCGCTAGACCCAAACCCACTCCGCTAGACCCAAACCCATTTGGCTAGACCCAAACCCACTCGGCTAGACCCAAACCCACTCGGCTCGACCCAAACCCACTCGCCAAGACCCAAACCCACTCGGCTAAACCCAAACCCACTCGGCTGGACCCAAACCCTCCCCGCTAGACCCAAACCCACTCGGCTAGACCCAAACCCACTCGGCTAGACCCAAACCCACTCCGCTAGACCCAAACCCACTCCGCTAGACCCAAACCCACTCTGCCAGACCCAAACCCACTCCGCTAGATGCAGACCCATTCCGCTAGACCCATACCCACTCCGCTAGACCCAATCCCACTCCGCTAGACCCAAACCCACCCCGCTGGACCCAAACCCACTCCGCTAGACCCAAACCCACTCGGCTAGACCCAAACCCACTCGGCTAGACCCAAACCCACTGGCCAAGACCCAAACTCACTCGGCTAGACCCAAACCCACTCGGCTAGACCCAAACCCACTGGCCAAGACCCAAACTCACTCCGCTAGACCCAAACCCACTCGGCTAGACCCAAACCCACTCGGCTAGACCCAAACCCACTCTCCAAGCCCCAAACCCACTCGGCTAGACCCAAACCCACTCGGCTGGACACAAAACCATCCCCGATAGACCCAAACCCACTGCGCTGGACCCAAACCCACTCGGCTAGACCCAAACATACTCCGCTAGACCCAAACCCACTCCGCTAGACGCAAACCCACTCCGGTAGACCCAAACCCACTCGGCTAGACCCAAACCCACTCGGCTAGACCCAAACCCACTCGGCTAGACCCAAACCCACACGGTTAGACACAAACCCACTCCGCTAAACCCAAACCCACTGCGCTGGACCCAAACCCACTCCGCCAGACACAAACCCACTCCGCTAGACCCAAACCCACTCTGCCAGACCCAAACCCACTTCGCTAGATGCAAACCCATTCCGCTAGACCCAAACCCACTCCGCTAGACCCAATCCCACTCCGCTAGACCCAAACCCACTCCGCTGGACCCAAACCCACCCCGCTGGACCCAAACCCACTCCGCTAGACCCAAACCCATTCGGCTAGACCCAAACCCACTCGGCTACACCCAAACCCACTCGGGTACACCTAAACCCACTCGGCTACATCCAAACCCACTCCGCTAGACCCAAACCCTCCCCGCTAGACCCAAACCCACTCGCCAAGACCCACCCCACTCGGCTAGACCCAAACCCACTCGGCTGGACCCAAACCCTCCCCGCAAGACCCAAACCCACTCCGCTAGACCCAAACCCACTCGGCTAGACCCAAACCCACTCTCCAAGACCCACGCCCCCTCGGCTAGACCCAAACCCACTCGGCTGGACACAAAACCCTCCCCGATAGACCCAAACCCACTCGGCTAGACCCAAACCCACTCGGCTAGACCCAAACACACTCGGTTAGACCCAAATCCACTCCGCTAGACCCAAACACACTCGGCAAGACCCAAACCCACTCGGCTAGACCAAAACACACTCGGCTAGACCCAAACCCACACGGCTAGACACAAACCCACTCCGCTAAACCCAAACCCACTGCGCTGGACCCAAACCCACTCCGCCAGACACAAACCCACTCGGCTAGACCCAAACCCACTCCGCTAGACATAACCCTCTCCGCTAGACCCAAACCCACTCTGCCAGACCCAAACCCACTTCGCTAGATGCAAACCCATTCCGCTAGACCCAAACCCACTCCGCTAGACCCAAACCCACTCCGCTGGACCCAAACCCACTCCGCTAGACCCAAACCCACTCCGCTAGACCCAAACCCATTTGGCTAGACCCAAACCCACTCGGCTAGACCCAAACCCACTCGGCTCGACCCAAACCCACTCGCCAAGACCCAAACCCACTCGGCTAAACCCAAACCCACTCGGCTGGACCCAAACCCTCCCCGCTAGACCCAAACCCACTCGGCTAGACCCAAACCCACTCGGCTAGACCCAAACCCACTCCGCTAGACCCAAACCCACTCCGCTAGACCCAAACCCACTCTGCCAGACCCAAACCCACTCCGCTAGATGCAGACCCATTCCGCTAGACCCATACCCACTCCACTAGACCCAATCCCACTCCGCTAGACCCAAACCCACCCCGCTGGACCCAAACCCACTCCGCTAGACCCAAACCCACTCGGCTAGACCCAAACCCACTCGGCTAGACCCAAACCCACTGGCCAAGACCCAAACTCACTCGGCTAGACCCAAACCCACTCGGCTAGACCCAAACCCACTGGCCAAGACCCAAACTCACTCGGCTAGACCCAAACCCACTCGGCTGGACCCAAACCCTACCCGCTAGACCCAAACCCACTCCGCTAGACCCAAACCCACTCGGCTAGACCCAAACCCACTCGGCTAGACCCAAACCCACTCTCCAAGCCCCAAACCCACTCGGCTAGACCCAAACCCACTCGGCTGGACACAAAACCATCCCCGATAGACCCAAACCCACTGCGCTGGACCCAAACCCACTCGGCTAGACCCAAACATACTCCGCTAGACCCAAACCCACTCCGCTAGACGCAAACCCACTCCGGTAGACCCAAACCCACTCGGCTAGACCCAAACCCACTCGGCTAGACCCAAACCCACTGGCCAAGACCCAAACTCACTCGGCTAGACCCAAACCCACTCGGCTAGACCCAAACCCACTGGCCAAGACCCAAACTCACTCGGCTAGACCCAAACCCACTCGGCTGGACCCAAACCCTCCCCGCTAGACCCAAACCCACTCCGCTAGACCCAAACCCACTCCGCTAGACCCAAACCCACTCCGCTAGACCCAAACACACTCGGCAAGACCCAAACCCACTCGGCTAGACCCAAACCCACTCGGCTAGACCCAAACCCACACGGTTAGACACAAACCCACTCCGCTAAACCCAAACCCACTGCGCTGGACCCAAACCCACTCCGCCAGACACAAACCCACTCCGCTAGACCCAAACCCACTCTGCCAGACCCAAACCCACTTCGCTAGATGCAAACCCATTCCGCTAGACCCAAACCCACTCCGCTAGACCCAATCCCACTCCGCTAGACCCAAACCCACTCCGCTGGACCCAAACCCACTCCGCTGGACCCAAACCCACTCCGCTAGACCCAAACCCATTCGGCTAGACCCAAACCCACTCGGCTACACCCAAACCCACTCGGGTACACCTAAACCCACTCGGCTACATCCAAACCCACTCCGCTAGACCCAAACCCTCCCCGCTAGACCCAAACCCACTCGCCAAGACCCACCCCACTCGGCTAGACCCAAACCCACTCGGCTGGACCCAAACCCTCCCCGCAAGACCCAAACCCACTCCGCTAGACCCAAACCCACTCGGCTAGACCCAAACCCACTCGCCAAGACCCACGCCCCCTCGGCTAGACCCAAACCCACTCGGCTGGACACAAAACCCTCCCCGATAGACCCAAACCCACTCGGCTAGACCCAAACCCACTCGGCTAGACCCAAACACACTCGGTTAGACCCAAATCCACTCCGCTAGACCCAAACACACTCGGCAAGACCCAAACCCACTCGGCTAGACCAAAACACACTCGGCTAGACCCAAACCCACACGGCTAGACACAAACCCACTCCGCTAAACCCAAACCCACTGCGCTGGACCCAAACCCACTCCGCCAGACACAAACCCACTCGGCTAGACCCAAACCCACTCCGCTAGACATAACCCACTCCGCTAGACCCAAACCCACTCTGCCAGACCCAAACCCACTTCGCTAGATGCAAACCCATTCCGCTAGACCCAAACCCACTCCGCTAGACCCAAACCCACTCCGCTGGACCCAAACCCACTCCGCTAGACCCAAACCCACTCCGGTAGACCCAAACCCACTCGGCTAGACCCAAACCCACTCGGCTAGACCCAAACCCACTGGCCAAGACCCAAACTCACTCGGCTAGACCCAAACCCACTCGGCTAGACCCAAACCCACTGGCCAAGACCCAAACTCACTCGGCTAGACCCAAACCCACTCGGCTGGACCCAAACCCTCCCCGCTAGACCCAAACCCACTCCGCTAGACCCAAACCCACTCCGCTAGACCCAAACCCACTCCGCTAGACCCAAACACACTCGGCAAGACCCAAACCCACTCGGCTAGACCCAAACCCACTCGGCTAGACCCAAACCCACACGGTTAGACACAAACCCACTCCGCTAAACCCAAACCCACTGCGCTGGACCCAAACCCACTCCGCCAGACACAAACCCACTCCGCTAGACCCAAACCCACTCTGCCAGACCCAAACCCACTTCGCTAGATGCAAACCCATTCCGCTAGACCCAAACCCACTCCGCTAGACCCAATCCCACTCCGCTAGACCCAAACCCACTCCGCTGGACCCAAACCCACTCCGCTGGACCCAAACCCACTCCGCTAGACCCAAACCCATTCGGCTAGACCCAAACCCACTCGGCTACACCCAAACCCACTCGGGTACACCTAAACCCACTCGGCTACATCCAAACCCACTCCGCTAGACCCAAACCCTCCCCGCTAGACCCAAACCCACTCGCCAAGACCCACCCCACTCGGCTAGACCCAAACCCACTCGGCTGGACCCAAACCCTCCCCGCAAGACCCAAACCCACTCCGCTAGACCCAAACCCACTCGGCTAGACCCAAACCCACTCGCCAAGACCCACGCCCCCTCGGCTAGACCCAAACCCACTCGGCTGGACACAAAACCCTCCCCGATAGACCCAAACCCACTCGGCTAGACCCAAACCCACTCGGCTAGACCCAAACACACTCGGTTAGACCCAAATCCACTCCGCTAGACCCAAACACACTCGGCAAGACCCAAACCCACTCGGCTAGACCAAAACACACTCGGCTAGACCCAAACCCACACGGCTAGACACAAACCCACTCCGCTAAACCCAAACCCACTGCGCTGGACCCAAACCCACTCCGCCAGACACAAACCCACTCGGCTAGACCCAAACCCACTCCGCTAGACATAACCCACTCCGCTAGACCCAAACCCACTCTGCCAGACCCAAACCCACTTCGCTAGATGCAAACCCATTCCGCTAGACCCAAACCCACTCCGCTAGACCCAAACCCACTCCGCTGGACCCAAACCCACTCCGCTAGACCCAAACCCACTCCGGTAGACCCAAACCCACTCGGCTAGACCCAAACCCACTCGGCTAGACCCAAACCCACTGGCCAAGACCCAAACTCACTCGGCTAGACCCAAACCCACTCGGCTAGACCCAAACCCACTGGCCAAGACCCAAACTCACTCGGCTAGACCCAAACCCACTCGGCTGGACCCAAACCCTCCCCGCTAGACCCAAACCCACTCCGCTAGACCCAAACCCACTCCGCTAGACCCAAACCCACTCCGCTAGACCCAAACACACTCGGCAAGACCCAAACCCACTCGGCTAGACCCAAACCCACTCGGCTAGACCCAAACCCACACGGTTAGACACAAACCCACTCCGCTAAACCCAAACCCACTGCGCTGGACCCAAACCCACTCCGCCAGACACAAACCCACTCCGCTAGACCCAAACCCACTCTGCCAGACCCAAACCCACTTCGCTAGATGCAAACCCATTCCGCTAGACCCAAACCCACTCCGCTAGACCCAATCCCACTCCGCTAGACCCAAACCCACTCCGCTGGACCCAAACCCACTCCGCTGGACCCAAACCCACTCCGCTAGACCCAAACCCATTCGGCTAGACCCAAACCCACTCGGCTACACCCAAACCCACTCGGGTACACCTAAACCCACTCGGCTACATCCAAACCCACTCCGCTAGACCCAAACCCTCCCCGCTAGACCCAAACCCACTCGCCAAGACCCACCCCACTCGGCTAGACCCAAACCCACTCGGCTGGACCCAAACCCTCCCCGCAAGACCCAAACCCACTCCGCTAGACCCAAACCCACTCGGCTAGACCCAAACCCACTCGCCAAGACCCACGCCCCCTCGGCTAGACCCAAACCCACTCGGCTGGACACAAAACCCTCCCCGATAGACCCAAACCCACTCGGCTAGACCCAAACCCACTCGGCTAGACCCAAACACACTCGGTTAGACCCAAATCCACTCCGCTAGACCCAAACACACTCGGCAAGACCCAAACCCACTCGGCTAGACCAAAACACACTCGGCTAGACCCAAACCCACACGGCTAGACACAAACCCACTCCGCTAAACCCAAACCCACTGCGCTGGACCCAAACCCACTCCGCCAGACACAAACCCACTCGGCTAGACCCAAACCCACTCCGCTAGACATAACCCACTCCGCTAGACCCAAACCCACTCTGCCAGACCCAAACCCACTTCGCTAGATGCAAACCCATTCCGCTAGACCCAAACCCACTCCGCTAGACCCAAACCCACTCCGCTGGACCCAAACCCACTCCGCTAGACCCAAACCCACTCCGCTAGACCCAAACCCATTTGGCTAGACCCAAACCCACTCCGCTAGACCCAAACCCATTTGGCTAGACCCAAACCCACTCGGCTAGACCCAAACCCACTCGGCTCGACCCAAACCCACTCGCCAAGACCCAAACCCACTCCGCTAGACCCAAACCCATTCGGCTAGACCCAAACCCACTCGGCTACACCCAAACCCACTCGGGTACACCTAAACCCACTCGGCTACATCCAAACCCACTCCGCTAGACCCAAACCCTCCCCGCTAGACCCAAACCCACTCGCCAAGACCCACCCCACTCGGCTAGACCCAAACCCACTCGGCAAGACCCAAACCCACTCGGCTAGACCCAAACCCACTCCGCTAGACCCAAACACACTCGGCAAGACCCAAACCCACTCGGCTAGACCAAAACACACTCGGCTAGACCCAAACCCACACGGCTAGACACAAACCCACTCCGCTAAACCCAAACCCACTGCGCTGGACCCAAACCCACTCCGCCAGACACAAACCCACTCGGCTAGACCCAAACCCACTCCGCTAGACATAACCCACTCCGCTAGACCCAAACCCACTCTGCCAGACCCAAACCCACTTCGCTAGATGCAAACCCATTCCGCTAGACCCAAACCCACTCCGCTAGACCCAAACCCACTCCGCTGGACCCAAACCCACTCCGCTAGACCCAAACCCACTCCGGTAGACCCAAACCCACTCGGCTAGACCCAAACCCACTCGGCTAGACCCAAACCCACTGGCCAAGACCCAAACTCACTCGGCTAGACCCAAACCCACTCGGCTAGACCCAAACCCACTGGCCAAGACCCAAACTCACTCGGCTAGACCCAAACCCACTCGGCTGGACCCAAACCCTCCCCGCTAGACCCAAACCCACTCCGCTAGACCCAAACCCACTCCGCTAGACCCAAACCCACTCCGCTAGACCCAAACACACTCGGCAAGACCCAAACCCACTCGGCTAGACCCAAACCCACTCGGCTAGACCCAAACCCACACGGTTAGACACAAACCCACTCCGCTAAACCCAAACCCACTGCGCTGGACCCAAACCCACTCCGCCAGACACAAACCCACTCCGCTAGACCCAAACCCACTCTGCCAGACCCAAACCCACTTCGCTAGATGCAAACCCATTCCGCTAGACCCAAACCCACTCCGCTAGACCCAATCCCACTCCGCTAGACCCAAACCCACTCCGCTGGACCCAAACCCACTCCGCTGGACCCAAACCCACTCCGCTAGACCCAAACCCATTCGGCTAGACCCAAACCCACTCGGCTACACCCAAACCCACTCGGGTACACCTAAACCCACTCGGCTACATCCAAACCCACTCCGCTAGACCCAAACCCTCCCCGCTAGACCCAAACCCACTCGCCAAGACCCACCCCACTCGGCTAGACCCAAACCCACTCGGCTGGACCCAAACCCTCCCCGCAAGACCCAAACCCACTCCGCTAGACCCAAACCCACTCGGCTAGACCCAAACCCACTCGCCAAGACCCACGCCCCCTCGGCTAGACCCAAACCCACTCGGCTGGACACAAAACCCTCCCCGATAGACCCAAACCCACTCGGCTAGACCCAAACCCACTCGGCTAGACCCAAACACACTCGGTTAGACCCAAATCCACTCCGCTAGACCCAAACACACTCGGCAAGACCCAAACCCACTCGGCTAGACCAAAACACACTCGGCTAGACCCAAACCCACACGGCTAGACACAAACCCACTCCGCTAAACCCAAACCCACTGCGCTGGACCCAAACCCACTCCGCCAGACACAAACCCACTCGGCTAGACCCAAACCCACTCCGCTAGACATAACCCACTCCGCTAGACCCAAACCCACTCTGCCAGACCCAAACCCACTTCGCTAGATGCAAACCCATTCCGCTAGACCCAAACCCACTCCGCTAGACCCAAACCCACTCCGCTGGACCCAAACCCACTCCGCTAGACCCAAACCCACTCCGCTAGACCCAAACCCATTTGGCTAGACCCAAACCCACTCGGCTAGACCCAAACCCACTCGGCTCGACCCAAACCCACTCGCCAAGACCCAAACCCACTCGGCTAAACCCAAACCCACTCGGCTGGACCCAAACCCTCCCCGCTAGACCCAAACCCACTCGGCTAGACCCAAACCCACTCGGCTAGACCCAAACCCACTCCGCTAGACCCAAACCCACTCCGCTAGACCCAAACCCACTCTGCCAGACCCAAACCCACTCCGCTAGATGCAGACCCATTCCGCTAGACCCATACCCACTCCGCTAGACCCAATCCCACTCCGCTAGACCCAAACCCACTCCGCTGGACCCAAACCCACTCCGCTAGACCCAAACCCACTCGGCTAGACCCAAACCCACTCGGCTAGACCCAAACCCACTGGCCAAGACCCAAACTCACTCGGCTAGACCCAAACCCACTCGGCTAGACCCAAACCACTGGCCAAGACCCAAACTCACTCGGCTAGACCCAAACCCACTCGGCTGGACCCAAACCCTACCCGCTAGACCCAAACCCACTCCGCTAGACCCAAACCCACTCGGCTAGACCCAAACCCACTCGGCTAGACCCAAACCCACTCTCCAAGCCCCAAACCCACTCGGCTAGACCCAAACCCACTCGGCTGGACACAAAACCATCCCCGATAGACCCAAACCCACTGCGCTGGACCCAAACCCACTCGGCTAGACCCAAACATACTCCGCTAGACCCAAACCCACTCCGCTAGACGCAAACCCACTCCGGTAGACCCAAACCCACTCCGCTAGACCCAAACCCACTCGGCTAGACCCAAACCCACTCCGCTAGACCCAAACCCACTCCGCTAGACCCAAACCCACTCTGCCAGACCCAAACCCACTCCGCTAGATGCAAACCCATTCCTCTAGACCCAAACCCACTCCGCTAGACCCAATCCCACTCCGCTAGACCCAAACCCACTCCGCTGTACCCAAACCCACTCCGCTAGACCCAAATCCACTCCGCTAGACCCAAACCCACTCGGCTAGACCGAAACCCACTCGGCTACACCCAAACCCACTCGGCTGGACCCAAACCCACTCGGCTAGACCCAAACCCACTCGGCTAGACCCAAACCCAATCGCCAAGACCCAAAACCACTCGGCTAGACCCAAACCCACTCGGCTGGACACAAACCCTCCCCTCTAGACACAAACCCACTCCGCTAGACCCAAACCCACTCCGCTAGACCCAAACCCACTTGGCTAGACCCAAACCCACTCGGCCAGATCCAAACCCACTCGGCTAGACCCAAACCCACTCGGCTAGACCCAAACCCACTCCGCTAGACCCAAACCCACTCGGCTAGACCGAAACCCACTCGGCTAGACCCAAACCCACGCGGCTAGACGCAAACCCACTCCGCTAGACCCAAAGCCACTCCGCTAGACCCAAACCCACTCGGCAAGACCCAAACCCACTCGGCTAGACCCAAACCCACTCGGCTAGACCCAAACCCACATGGCTAGACCCAAACCCACTCCGCTAGACCCAAACCCACTCGGCTGGACCCAAACCCACTCGGCTAGACCCAAACCCACTCGGCTGTACCCAAACCACTCGGCTAGACCCAAACCCACTCGGCTAGACCCAAACCCACTCGGCTAGACACAAACCCACTCCGCTAAACCCAAACCCACTGCGCTGGACCCAAACCCACTCCGCTAGACCCAAACACACTCGGCAAGACCCAAACCCACTCGGCTAGACCCAAACCCACTCGGATAGACCCAAACCCACACGGCTAGACACAAACCCACTCCGCTAAACCCAAACCCACTGCGCTGGACCCAAACCCACTCCGCCAGACACAAACCCACTCCGCTAGACCCAAACCCACTCTGCCAGACCCAAACCCACTTCGCTAGATGCAAACCCATTCCGCTAGACCCAAACCCACTCCGCTAGACCCAATCCCACTCCGCTAGACCCAAACCCACTCCGCTGGACCCAAACCCACTCCGCTAGACCCAAACCCACTCCGCTAGACCCAAACCCATTCGGCTAGACCCAAACCCACTCGGCTACACCCAAACCCACTCGGGTACACCCAAACCCACTCGGCTACATCCAAACCCACTCCGCTAGACCCAAACCCTCCCCGCTAGACCCAAACCCACTCGCCAAGACCCAAACCCACTCGGCTAGACCCAAACCCACTCGGCTGGACCCAAACCCTCCCCGCTAGACCCAAACCCACTCCGCTAGACCCAAACCCACTCGGCTAGACCCAAACCCACTCGGCTAGACCCAAACCCACTCGCCAAGACCCACGCCCCCTCGGCTAGACCCAAACCCACTCGGCTGGACACAAAACCCTCCCCGATAGACCCAAACCCATTCGGCTAGACCCAAACCCACTCGGCTAGACCCAAACACACTCGGTTAGACCCAAATCCACTCAGCTAGACCCAAACACACTCGGCAAGACCCAAACCCACTCGGCTAGACCCAAACACACTCGGCTAGACCCAAACCCACACGGCTAGACACAAACCCACTCCGCTAAACCCAAACCCACTGCGCTGGACCCAAACCCACTCCGCCAGACACAAACCCACTCGGCTAGACCCAAACCCACTCCGCTAGACATAACCCACTCCGCTAGACCCAAACCCACTCTGCCAGACCCAAACCCACTTCGCTAGATGCAAACCCATTCCGCTAGACCCAAACCCACTCCGCTAGACCCAAACCCACTCCGCTGGACACAAACCCACTCCGCTAGACCCAAACCCACTCCGCTAGACCCAAACCCATTCGGCTAGACCCAAACCCACTCGGCCACACCCAAACCCACTCGGGTACACCCAAACCCGCTCGGCTACACCCAAACCCACTCCGCTAGACCCAAACCCACTCGGCTAGACCCAAACCCACTCGGCTAGACACAAACCCACTCGGCTCGACCCAAACCCACTCGCCAAGACCCAAACCCACTCGGCTAAACCCAAACCCACTCGGCTGGACCCAAACCCTCCCCGCTAGACCCAAACCCACTCGGCTAGACCCAAACCCACTCGGCTAGACCCAAACCCACTCCGCTAGACCCAAACCCACTCCGCTAGACCCAAACCCACTCTGCCAGACCCAAACCCACTCCGCTAGATGCAGTCCCATTCCGCTAGACCCATACCCACTCCGCTAGACCCAATCCCACTCCGCTAGACCCAAACCCACTCCGCTGGTCCCAAACCCACTCCGCTAGACCCAAACCCACTCGGCTAGACCCAAACCCACTCGGCTAGTCCCAAACCCACTGGCCAAGACCCAAACTCACTCGGCTAGACCCAAACCCACTCGGCTAGACCCAAACCCACTGGCCAAGATCCAAACTCACTCGGCTATACCCAAACCCACTCGGCTGGACACAAAACCATCCCCGATAGACCCACACCCACTCCGCTGGACCCAAACCCACTCGGCTAGACCCAAAGATACTCCGCTAGACCCAAACCCACTCCGCTAGACGCAAACCCACTCCGGTAGACCCAAACCCACTCCGCTAGACCCAAACCCACTCGGCTAGACCCAAACCCACTCCGCTAGACCCAAACCCACTCCGCTAGACACAAACCCACACTGCCAGACCCAAACCCACTCCGCTAGATGCAAACCCATTCCTCTAGACCCAAACCCACTCCGCTAGACCCAATCCCACTCCGCTAGACCCAAACCCACTCCGCTGTACCCAAACCCACTCCGCTAGACCCAAATCCACTCCGCTAGACCCAAACCCACTCGGCTAGACCGAAACCCACTCGGCTGGACCCAAACCCACTCGGCTAGACCCAAACCCACTCGGCCAGACCCAAACCCACTCCGCTAGACCCAAACCCATTCGGCTAGACCCAAACCCACTCGGCTACACCCAAACCCACTCGGGTACACCTAAACCCACTCGGCTACATCCAAACCCACTCCGCTAGACCCAAACCCTCCCCGCTAGACCCAAACCCACTCGCCAAGACCCACCCCACTCGGCTAGACCCAAACCCACTCGGCTGGACCCAAACCCTCCCCGCAAGACCCAAACCCACTCCGCTAGACCCAAACCCACTCGGCTAGACCCAAACCCACTCGCCAAGACCCACGCCCCCTCGGCTAGACCCAAACCCACTCGGCTGGACACAAAACCCTCCCCGATAGACCCAAACCCACTCGGCTAGACCCAAACCCACTCGGCTAGACCCAAACACACTCGGTTAGACCCAAATCCACTCCGCTAGACCCAAACACACTCGGCAAGACCCAAACCCACTCGGCTAGACCAAAACACACTCGGCTAGACCCAAACCCACACGGCTAGACACAAACCCACTCCGCTAAACCCAAACCCACTGCGCTGGACCCAAACCCACTCCGCCAGACACAAACCCACTCGGCTAGACCCAAACCCACTCCGCTAGACATAACCCACTCCGCTAGACCCAAACCCACTCTGCCAGACCCAAACCCACTTCGCTAGATGCAAACCCATTCCGCTAGACCCAAACCCACTCCGCTAGACCCAAACCCACTCCGCTGGACCCAAACCCACTCCGCTAGACCCAAACCCACTCCGCTAGACCCAAACCCATTTGGCTAGACCCAAACCCACTCGGCTAGACCCAAACCCACTCGGCTCGACCCAAACCCACTCGCCAAGACCCAAACCCACTCGGCTAAACCCAAACCCACTCGGCTGGACCCAAACCCTCCCCGCTAGACCCAAACCCACTCGGCTAGACCCAAACCCACTCGGCTAGACCCAAACCCACTCCGCTAGACCCAAACCCACTCCGCTAGACCCAAACCCACTCTGCCAGACCCAAACCCACTCCGCTAGATGCAGACCCATTCCGCTAGACCCATACCCACTCCGCTAGACCCAATCCCACTCCGCTAGACCCAAACCCACTCCGCTGGACCCAAACCCTCTCCGCTAGACCCAAACCCACTCGGCTAGAACCAAACCCACTCGGCTAGACCCAAACCCACTGGCCAAGACCCAAACTCACTCGGCTAGACCCAAACCCACTCGGCTAGACCCAAACCACTGGCCAAGACCCAAACTCACTCGGCTAGACCCAAACCCACTCGGCTGGACCCAAACCCTACCCGCTAGACCCAAACCCACTCCGCTAGACCCAAACCCACTCGGCTAGACCCAAACCCACTCGGCTAGACCCAAACCCACTCTCCAAGCCCCAAACCCACTCGGCTAGACCCAAACCCACTCGGCTGGACACAAAACCATCCCCGATAGACCCAAACCCACTGCGCTGGACCCAAACCCACTCGGCTAGACCCAAACATACTCCGCTAGACCCAAACCCACTCCGCTAGACGCAAACCCACTCCGGTAGACCCAAACCCACTCCGCTAGACCCAAACCCACTCGGCTAGACCCAAACCCACTCCGCTAGACCCAAACCCACTCCGCTAGACCCAAACCCACTCTGCCAGACCCAAACCCACTCCGCTAGATGCAAACCCATTCCTCTAGACCCAAACCCACTCCGCTAGACCCAATCCCACTCCGCTAGACCCAAACCCACTCCGCTGTACCCAAACCCACTCCGCTAGACCCAAATCCACTCCGCTAGACCCAAACCCACTCGGCTAGACCGAAACCCACTCGGCTACACCCAAACCCACTCGGCTGGACCCAAACCCACTCGGCTAGACCCAAACCCACTCGGCTAGACCCAAACCCAATCGCCAAGACCCAAAACCACTCGGCTAGACCCAAACCCACTCGGCTGGACACAAACCCTCCCCTCTAGACACAAACCCACTCCGCTAGACCCAAACCCACTCCGCTAGACCCAAACCCACTTGGCTAGACCCAAACCCACTCGGCCAGATCCAAACCCACTCGGCTAGACCCAAACCCACTCGGCTAGACCCAAACCCACTCCGCTAGACCCAAACCCACTCGGCTAGACCGAAACCCACTCGGCTAGACCCAAACCCACGCGGCTAGACGCAAACCCACTCCGCTAGACCCAAAGCCACTCCGCTAGACCCAAACCCACTCGGCAAGACCCAAACCCACTCGGCTAGACCCAAACCCACTCGGCTAGACCCAAACCCACATGGCTAGACCCAAACCCACTCCGCTAGACCCAAACCCACTCGGCTGGACCCAAACCCACTCGGCTAGACCCAAACCCACTCGGCTGTACCCAAACCACTCGGCTAGACCCAAACCCACTCGGCTAGACCCAAACCCACTCGGCTAGACACAAACCCACTCCGCTAAACCCAAACCCACTGCGCTGGACCCAAACCCACTCCGCTAGACCCAAACACACTCGGCAAGACCCAAACCCACTCGGCTAGACCCAAACCCACTCGGATAGACCCAAACCCACACGGCTAGACACAAACCCACTCCGCTAAACCCAAACCCACTGCGCTGGACCCAAACCCACTCCGCCAGACACAAACCCACTCCGCTAGACCCAAACCCACTCTGCCAGACCCAAACCCACTTCGCTAGATGCAAACCCATTCCGCTAGACCCAAACCCACTCCGCTAGACCCAATCCCACTCCGCTAGACCCAAACCCACTCCGCTGGACCCAAACCCACTCCGCTAGACCCAAACCCACTCCGCTAGACCCAAACCCATTCGGCTAGACCCAAACCCACTCGGCTACACCCAAACCCACTCGGGTACACCCAAACCCACTCGGCTACATCCAAACCCACTCCGCTAGACCCAAACCCTCCCCGCTAGACCCAAACCCACTCGCCAAGACCCAAACCCACTCGGCTAGACCCAAACCCACTCGGCTGGACCCAAACCCTCCCCGCTAGACCCAAACCCACTCCGCTAGACCCAAACCCACTCGGCTAGACCCAAACCCACTCGGCTAGACCCAAACCCACTCGCCAAGACCCACGCCCCCTCGGCTAGACCCAAACCCACTCGGCTGGACACAAAACCCTCCCCGATAGACCCAAACCCATTCGGCTAGACCCAAACCCACTCGGCTAGACCCAAACACACTCGGTTAGACCCAAATCCACTCAGCTAGACCCAAACACACTCGGCAAGACCCAAACCCACTCGGCTAGACCCAAACACACTCGGCTAGACCCAAACCCACACGGCTAGACACAAACCCACTCCGCTAAACCCAAACCCACTGCGCTGGACCCAAACCCACTCCGCCAGACACAAACCCACTCGGCTAGACCCAAACCCACTCCGCTAGACATAACCCACTCCGCTAGACCCAAACCCACTCTGCCAGACCCAAACCCACTTCGCTAGATGCAAACCCATTCCGCTAGACCCAAACCCACTCCGCTAGACCCAAACCCACTCCGCTGGACACAAACCCACTCCGCTAGACCCAAACCCACTCCGCTAGACCCAAACCCATTCGGCTAGACCCAAACCCACTCGGCCACACCCAAACCCACTCGGGTACACCCAAACCCGCTCGGCTACACCCAAACCCACTCCGCTAGACCCAAACCCACTCGGCTAGACCCAAACCCACTCGGCTAGACACAAACCCACTCGGCTCGACCCAAACCCACTCGCCAAGACCCAAACCCACTCGGCTAAACCCAAACCCACTCGGCTGGACCCAAACCCTCCCCGCTAGACCCAAACCCACTCGGCTAGACCCAAACCCACTCGGCTAGACCCAAACCCACTCCGCTAGACCCAAACCCACTCCGCTAGACCCAAACCCACTCTGCCAGACCCAAACCCACTCCGCTAGATGCAGTCCCATTCCGCTAGACCCATACCCACTCCGCTAGACCCAATCCCACTCCGCTAGACCCAAACCCACTCCGCTGGTCCCAAACCCACTCCGCTAGACCCAAACCCACTCGGCTAGACCCAAACCCACTCGGCTAGACCCAAACCCACTGGCCAAGACCCAAACTCACTCGGCTAGACCCAAACCCACTCGGCTAGACCCAAACCCACTCGGCTACACCCAAACCCACTCGGGTACACCTAAACCCACTCGGCTACATCCAAACCCACTCCGCTAGACCCAAACCCTCCCCGCTAGACCCAAACCCACTCGCCAAGACCCACCCCACTCGGCTAGACCCAAACCCACTCGGCTGGACCCAAACCCTCCCCGCAAGACCCAAACCCACTCCGCTAGACCCAAACCCACTCGGCTAGACCCAAACCCACTCGCCAAGACCCACGCCCCCTCGGCTAGACCCAAACCCACTCGGCTGGACACAAAACCCTCCCCGATAGACCCAAACCCACTCGGCTAGACCCAAACCCACTCGGCTAGACCCAAACACACTCGGTTAGACCCAAATCCACTCCGCTAGACCCAAACACACTCGGCAAGACCCAAACCCACTCGGCTAGACCAAAACACACTCGGCTAGACCCAAACCCACACGGCTAGACACAAACCCACTCCGCTAAACCCAAACCCACTGCGCTGGACCCAAACCCACTCCGCCAGACACAAACCCACTCGGCTAGACCCAAACCCACTCCGCTAGACATAACCCACTCCGCTAGACCCAAACCCACTCTGCCAGACCCAAACCCACTTCGCTAGATGCAAACCCATTCCGCTAGACCCAAACCCACTCCGCTAGACCCAAACCCACTCCGCTGGACCCAAACCCACTCCGCTAGACCCAAACCCACTCCGCTAGACCCAAACCCATTTGGCTAGACCCAAACCCACTCGGCTAGACCCAAACCCACTCGGCTCGACCCAAACCCACTCGCCAAGACCCAAACCCACTCGGCTAAACCCAAACCCACTCGGCTGGACCCAAACCCTCCCCGCTAGACCCAAACCCACTCGGCTAGACCCAAACCCACTCGGCTAGACCCAAACCCACTCCGCTAGACCCAAACCCACTCCGCTAGACCCAAACCCACTCTGCCAGACCCAAACCCACTCCGCTAGATGCAGACCCATTCCGCTAGACCCATACCCACTCCGCTAGACCCAATCCCACTCCGCTAGACCCAAACCCACTCCGCTGGACCCAAACCCACTCCGCTAGACCCAAACCCACTCGGCTAGACCCAAACCCACTCGGCTAGACCCAAACCCACTGGCCAAGACCCAAACTCACTCGGCTAGACCCAAACCCACTCGGCTAGACCCAAACCACTGGCCAAGACCCAAACTCACTCGGCTAGACCCAAACCCACTCGGCTGGACCCAAACCCTACCCGCTAGACCCAAACCCACTCCGCTAGACCCAAACCCACTCGGCTAGACCCAAACCCACTCGGCTAGACCCAAACCCACTCTCCAAGCCCCAAACCCACTCGGCTAGACCCAAACCCACTCGGCTGGACACAAAACCATCCCCGATAGACCCAAACCCACTGCGCTGGACCCAAACCCACTCGGCTAGACCCAAACATACTCCGCTAGACCCAAACCCACTCCGCTAGACGCAAACCCACTCCGGTAGACCCAAACCCACTCCGCTAGACCCAAACCCACTCGGCTAGACCCAAACCCACTCCGCTAGACCCAAACCCACTCCGCTAGACCCAAACCCACTCTGCCAGACCCAAACCCACTCCGCTAGATGCAAACCCATTCCTCTAGACCCAAACCCACTCCGCTAGACCCAATCCCACTCCGCTAGACCCAAACCCACTCCGCTGTACCCAAACCCACTCCGCTAGACCCAAATCCACTCCGCTAGACCCAAACCCACTCGGCTAGACCGAAACCCACTCGGCTACACCCAAACCCACTCGGCTGGACCCAAACCCACTCGGCTAGACCCAAACCCACTCGGCTAGACCCAAACCCAATCGCCAAGACCCAAAACCACTCGGCTAGACCCAAACCCACTCGGCTGGACACAAACCCTCCCCTCTAGACACAAACCCACTCCGCTAGACCCAAACCCACTCCGCTAGACCCAAACCCACTTGGCTAGACCCAAACCCACTCGGCCAGATCCAAACCCACTCGGCTAGACCCAAACCCACTCGGCTAGACCCAAACCCACTCCGCTAGACCCAAACCCACTCGGCTAGACCGAAACCCACTCGGCTAGACCCAAACCCACGCGGCTAGACGCAAACCCACTCCGCTAGACCCAAAGCCACTCCGCTAGACCCAAACCCACTCGGCAAGACCCAAACCCACTCGGCTAGACCCAAACCCACTCGGCTAGACCCAAACCCACATGGCTAGACCCAAACCCACTCCGCTAGACCCAAACCCACTCGGCTGGACCCAAACCCACTCGGCTAGACCCAAACCCACTCGGCTGTACCCAAACCACTCGGCTAGACCCAAACCCACTCGGCTAGACCCAAACCCACTCGGCTAGACACAAACCCACTCCGCTAAACCCAAACCCACTGCGCTGGACCCAAACCCACTCCGCTAGACCCAAACACACTCGGCAAGACCCAAACCCACTCGGCTAGACCCAAACCCACTCGGATAGACCCAAACCCACACGGCTAGACACAAACCCACTCCGCTAAACCCAAACCCACTGCGCTGGACCCAAACCCACTCCGCCAGACACAAACCCACTCCGCTAGACCCAAACCCACTCTGCCAGACCCAAACCCACTTCGCTAGATGCAAACCCATTCCGCTAGACCCAAACCCACTCCGCTAGACCCAATCCCACTCCGCTAGACCCAAACCCACTCCGCTGGACCCAAACCCACTCCGCTAGACCCAAACCCACTCCGCTAGACCCAAACCCATTCGGCTAGACCCAAACCCACTCGGCTACACCCAAACCCACTCGGGTACACCCAAACCCACTCGGCTACATCCAAACCCACTCCGCTAGACCCAAACCCTCCCCGCTAGACCCAAACCCACTCGCCAAGACCCAAACCCACTCGGCTAGACCCAAACCCACTCGGCTGGACCCAAACCCTCCCCGCTAGACCCAAACCCACTCCGCTAGACCCAAACCCACTCGGCTAGACCCAAACCCACTCGGCTAGACCCAAACCCACTCGCCAAGACCCACGCCCCCTCGGCTAGACCCAAACCCACTCGGCTGGACACAAAACCCTCCCCGATAGACCCAAACCCATTCGGCTAGACCCAAACCCACTCGGCTAGACCCAAACACACTCGGTTAGACCCAAATCCACTCAGCTAGACCCAAACACACTCGGCAAGACCCAAACCCACTCGGCTAGACCCAAACACACTCGGCTAGACCCAAACCCACACGGCTAGACACAAACCTACTCCGCTAAACCCAAACCCACTGCGCTGGACCCAAACCCACTCCGCCAGACACAAACCCACTCGGCTAGACCCAAACCCACTCCGCTAGACATAACCCACTCCGCTAGACCCAAACCCACTCTGCCAGACCCAAACCCACTTCGCTAGATGCAAACCCATTCCGCTAGACCCAAACCCACTCCGCTAGACCCAAACCCACTCCGCTGGACACAAACCCACTCCGCTAGACCCAAACCCACTCCGCTAGACCCAAACCCATTCGGCTAGACCCAAACCCACTCGGCCACACCCAAACCCACTCGGGTACACCCAAACCCGCTCGGCTACACCCAAACCCACTCCGCTAGACCCAAACCCACTCGGCTAGACCCAAACCCACTCGGCTAGACACAAACCCACTCGGCTCGACCCAAACCCACTCGCCAAGACCCAAACCCACTCGGCTAAACCCAAACCCACTCGGCTGGACCCAAACCCTCCCCGCTAGACCCAAACCCACTCGGCTAGACCCAAACCCACTCGGCTAGACCCAAACCCACTCCGCTAGACCCAAACCCACTCCGCTAGACCCAAACCCACTCTGCCAGACCCAAACCCACTCCGCTAGATGCAGTCCCATTCCGCTAGACCCATACCCACTCCGCTAGACCCAATCCCACTCCGCTAGACCCAAACCCACTCCGCTGGTCCCAAACCCACTCCGCTAGACCCAAACCCACTCGGCTAGACCCAAACCCACTCGGCTAGACCCAAACCCACTGGCCAAGACCCAAACTCACTCGGCTAGACCCAAACCCACTCGGCTAGACCCAAACCCACTGGCCAAGATCCAAACTCACTCGGCTATACCCAAACCCACTCGGCTGGACACAAAACCATCCCCGATAGACCCACACCCACTCCGCTGGACCCAAACCCACTCGGCTAGACCCAAAGATACTCCGCTAGACCCAAACCCACTCCGCTAGACGCAAACCCACTCCGGTAGACCCAAACCCACTCCGCTAGACCCAAACCCACTCGGCTAGACCCAAACCCACTCCGCTAGACCCAAACCCACTCCGCTAGACACAAACCCACACTGCCAGACCCAAACCCACTCCGCTAGATGCAAACCCATTCCTCTAGACCCAAACCCACTCCGCTAGACCCAATCCCACTCCGCTAGACCCAAACCCACTCCGCTGTACCCAAACCCACTCCGCTAGACCCAAATCCACTCCGCTAGACCCAAACCCACTCGGCTAGACCGAAACCCACTCGGCTGGACCCAAACCCACTCGGCTAGACCCAAACCCACTCGGCTAGACCCAAACCCACTCGCCAAGACCCAAAACCACTCGGCTAGACCCAAACCCACTCGGCTGGACACAAACCCTCCCCTCTAGACACAAACCCACTCCGCTAGACCCAAACCCACTCCGCTAGACTGAAACCCACTCGTCTAGACCCAAACGCACGCGGCTAGACGCAAACCCACTCCGCTAGACCCAAACCCACTCCGCTAGACCCAAACCCACTCGGCAAGACCCAAACCCACTCGGCTAGACCCAAACCCCACTCGGCTAGACCCAAACCCACATGGCTAGACCCAAACCCACTCCGCTAGACCCAAACCCACTCGGCTGGACCCAAACCCACTCGGCTAGACCCAAACCCACTCGGCTGTAACCAAACCACTCGGCTAGACCCAAACCCACTCGGCTAGACCCAAACCCACTCGGCTAGACACAAACCCACTCCGCTAAACCCAAACCCACTGCGCTGGACCCAAACCCACTCCGCTAGACCCAAACCCACTCCGCTAGACCCAAACCCACTCGGCTAGACCCAAACCCACTCTGCCAGACCCAAACCCACTCCGCTAGATGCAAACCCACTCCGCTAGACCCAAACCCACTCCGCTAGACCCAATCCCACTCCGCTAGACCCAAAACCACTCCGCTGGACCCAAACCCACTCCGCTAGACCCAAACCCACTCCGCTAGACCCAAACCCACTCGGCTAGAACCAAACCCACTCGGCTAGACCCAATCCCACTCGGCTAGACTCAAACCCACTCGGCAAGACCCAAACCCACTCGGCTAGACTCAAACCCACTCGGCTGGACCCAAACCCTCCCCGCTAGACCCAAACCCACTCCGCAAGACACAAACCCACTCGGCTAGACCCAAACCCACTCAGCTAGACATAACCCACTCCGCTAGACCCAAACCCACTCTGCCAGACCCAAACCCACTTCGCTAGATGCAAACCCATTCCGCTAGAACCAAACCCACTCCGCTAGACCCAATCCCACTCCGCTAGACCCAAACCCACTCCGCTGGGCACAAACCCACTCCGCTAGACCCAAACCCACTCCGCTAGACCCAAACCCATTCGGCTAGACCCAAACCCACTCGGCTAGACCCAAACCCACTCGGGTACACCCAAACCCACTCGGCTACACCCAAACCCACTCGGCTAGACCCAAACCCACTCGGCTAGACCCAAACCCACTCGGCTAAACCCAAACCCACTCGGCCAGACCCAAACCCACTCGGCTAGACCCAAACCCACTCGCCAAGACCGAAACCCACTCGGCTAGACCCAAACCCACTCGGCTGGACCCAAACCCTCCCCGCTAGACCCAAACCCACTTGGCTAGACCCAAACCCAGTCGGCTAGACCCAAACCCACTCCGCTAGACGCAAACCCACTCCGCTAGACCCAAACCCAGTCTGCCAGACCCAAACCCACTCCGCTAGATGCAGACCCATTCCGCTAGACCCATACCCACTCCGCTAGACCCAATCGCACTCCGCTAGACCCAAACCCAATCCGCTGTACCCAAACCCACTCCGCTAGACCCAAACCCACTCCGCTAGACCCAAACCCACTCGGCTAGACCCAAACCCACTCGGCTAGACCCAAACCCACTCGTCTACACCCAAACCGACTCGGCAAGACCCAAACCCACTCGGCTGGACCCAAACCCACTCGGCAACACACAAACCCACTCGGCTGGGCCCAAACCCACTCGGCTAGACCCAAACCCACTGCGCTGGACCCAAACCCACTCCGCTAGACCCAAACACACTCGGCAAGACCCAAACCCACTCGGCTAGACCCAAACCCACTCGGATAGACCCAAACCCACACGGCTAGACACAAACCCACTCCGCTAAACCCAAACCCACTGCGCTGGACCCAAACCCACTCCGCCAGACACAAACCCACTCCGCTAGACCCAAACCCACTCTGCCAGACCCAAACCCACTTCGCTAGATGCAAACCCATTCCGCTAGACCCAAACCCACTCCGCTAGACCCAATCCCACTCCGCTAGACCCAAACCCACTCCGCTGGACCCAAACCCACTCCGCTAGACCCAAACCCACTCCGCTAGACCCAAACCCATTCGGCTAGACCCAAACCCACTCGGCTACACCCAAACCCACTCGGGTACACCCAAACCCACTCGGCTACATCCAAACCCACTCTGCTAGACCCAAACCCTCCCCGCTAGACCCAAACCCACTCGCCAAGACCCAAACCCACTCGGCTAGACCCAAACCCACTCGGCTGGACCCAAACCCTCCCCGCTAGACCCAAACCCACTCCGCTAGACCCAAACCCACTCGGCTAGACCCAAACCCACTCGGCTAGACCCAAACCCACTCGCCAAGACCCACGCCCCCTCGGCTAGACCCAAACCCACTCGGCTGGACACAAAACCCTCCCCGATAGACCCAAACCCATTCGGCTAGACCCAAACCCACTCGGCTAGACCCAAACACACTCGGTTAGACCCAAATCCACTCAGCTAGACCCAAACACACTCGGCAAGACCCAAACCCACTCGGCTAGACCCAAACACACTCGGCTAGACCCAAACCCACACGGCTAGACACAAACCCACTCCGCTAAACCCAAACCCACTGCGCTGGACCCAAACCCACTCCGCCAGACACAAACCCACTCGGCTAGACCCAAACCCACTCCGCTAGACATAACCCACTCCGCTAGACCCAAACCCACTCTGCCAGACCCAAACCCACTTCGCTAGATGCAAACCCATTCCGCTAGACCCAAACCCACTCCGCTGGACACAAACCCACTCCGCTAGACCCAAACCCACTCCGCTAGACCCAAACCCATTCGGCTAGACCCAAACCCACTCGGCCACACCCAAACCCACTCGGGTACACCCAAACCCGCTCGGCTACAACCAAACCCACTCCGCTAGACCCAAACCCACTCGGCTAGACCCAAACCCACTCGGCTAGACACAAACCCACTCGGCTCGACCCAAACCCACTCGCCAAGACCCAAACCCACTCGGCTAAACCCAAACCCACTCGGCTGGACCCAAACCCTCCCCGCTAGACCCAAACCCACTCGGCTAGACCCAAACCCACTCGGCTAGACCCAAACCCACTCCGCTAGACCCAAACCCACTCCGCTAGACCCAAACCCACTCTGCCAGACCCAAACCCACTCCGCTAGATGCAGTCCCATTCCGCTAGACCCATACCCACTCCGCTAGACCCAATCCCACTCCGCTAGACCCAAACCCACTCCGCTGGTCCCAAACCCACTCCGCTAGACCCAAACCCACTCGGCTAGACCCAAACCCACTCGGCTAGACCCAAACCCACTGGCCAAGACCCAAACTCACTCGGCTAGACCCAAACCCACTCGGCTAGACCCAAACCCACTGGCCAAGATCCAAACTCACTCGGCTAGACCCAAACCCACTCGGCTGGACACAAAACCATCCCCGATAGACCCACACCCACTCCGCTGGACCCAAACCCACTCGGCTAGACCCAAAGATACTCCGCTAGACCCAAACCCACTCCGCTAGACGCAAACCCACTCCGGTAGACCCAAACCCACTCCGCTAGACCCAAACCCACTCGGCTAGACCCAAACCCACTCCGCTAGACCCAAACCCACTCCGCTAGACACAAACCCACACTGCCAGACCCAAACCCACTCCGCTAGATGCAAACCCATTCCTCTAGACCCAAACCCACTCCGCTAGACCCAATCCCACTCCGCTAGACCCAAACCCACTCCGCTGTACCCAAACCCACTCCGCTAGACCCAAATCCACTCCGCTAGACCCAAACCCACTCGGCTAGACCGAAACCCACTCGGCTGGACCCAAACCCACTCGGCTAGACCCAAACCCACTCGGCTAGACCCAAACCCACTCGCCAAGACCCAAAACCACTCGGCTAGACCCAAACCCACTCGGCTGGACACAAACCCTCCCCTCTAGACACAAACCCACTCCGCTAGACCCAAACCCACTCCGCTAGACTGAAACCCACTCGTCTAGACCCAAACGCACGCGGCTAGACGCAAACCCACTCCGCTAGACCCAAACCCACTCCGCTAGACCCAAACCCACTCGGCAAGACCCAAACCCACTCGGCTAGACCCAAACCCCACTCGGCTAGACCCAAACCCACATGGCTAGACCCAAACCCACTCCGCTAGACCCAAACCCACTCGGCTGGACCCAAACCCACTCGGCTAGACCCAAACCCACTCGGCTGTACCCAAACCACTCGGCTAGACCCAAACCCACTCGGCTAGACCCAAACCCACTCGGCTAGACACAAACCCACTCCGCTAAACCCAAACCCACTGCGCTGGACCCAAACCCACTCCGCTAGACCCAAACCCACTCCGCTAGACCCAAACCCACTCGGCTAGACCCAAACCCACTCTGCCAGACCCAAACCCACTCCGCTAGATGCAAACCCACTCCGCTAGACCCAAACCCACTCCGCTAGACCCAATCCCACTCCGCTAGACCCAAAACCACTCCGCTGGACCCAAACCCACTCCGCTAGACCCAAACCCACTCCGCTAGACCCAAACCCACTCGGCTAGAACCAAACCCACTCGGCTAGACCCAATCCCACTCGGCTAGACTCAAACCCACTCGGCAAGACCCAAACCCACTCGGCTAGACTCAAACCCACTCGGCTGGACCCAAACCCTCCCCGCTAGACCCAAACCCACTCCGCAAGACACAAACCCACTCGGCTAGACCCAAACCCACTCAGCTAGACATAACCCACTCCGCTAGACCCAAACCCACTCTGCCAGACCCAAACCCACTTCGCTAGATGCAAACCCATTCCGCTAGAACCAAACCCACTCCGCTAGACCCAATCCCACTCCGCTAGACCCAAACCCACTCCGCTGGGCACAAACCCACTCCGCTAGACCCAAACCCACTCCGCTAGACCCAAACCCATTCGGCTAGACCCAAACCCACTCGGCTAGACCCAAACCCACTCGGGTACACCCAAACCCACTCGGCTACACCCAAACCCACTCGGCTAGACCCAAACCCACTCGGCTAGACCCAAACCCACTCGGCTAAACCCAAACCCACTCGGCCAGACCCAAACCCACTCGGCTAGACCCAAACCCACTCGCCAAGACCGAAACCCACTCGGCTAGACCCAAACCCACTCGGCTGGACCCAAACCCTCCCCGCTAGACCCAAACCCACTTGGCTAGACCCAAACCCAGTCGGCTAGACCCAAACCCACTCCGCTAGACCCAAACCCACTCCGCTAGACCCAAACCCAGTCTGCCAGACCCAAACCCACTCCGCTAGATGCAGACCCATTCCGCTAGACCCATACCCACTCCGCTAGACCCAATCGCACTCCGCTAGACCCAAACCCACTCCGCTGTACCCAAACCCACTCCGCTAGACCCAAACCCACTCCGCTAGACCCAAACCCACTCGGCTAGACCCAAACCCACTCGGCTAGACCCAAACCCATTCGTCTACACCCAAACCGACTCGGCAAGACCCAAACCCACTCGGCTGGACCCAAACCCACTCGGCAACACACAAACCCACTCGGCTGGGCCCAAACCCACTCGGCTAGACCCAAACCCACTCGGCTAGACCCAAACCCACTCGCCAAGACCCAAACCCACTCGGCTAGACCCAAACCCACTCGGCTGGACCCAAACCCTCCCCGCTAGACCCAAACCCACTCGGCTAGAACCAAACCCACTCGGCTAGACCCAAACCCAATCCGCTAGACCCAAACCCACTCCGCTAGACCCAAACCCACTCTGCCAGACCCAAACCCACTCCGCTAGATGCAGACCCATTCCGCTAGACCCATACCCACTCCGCTAGACCCAATCCCACTCCGCTAGACCCAAACCCACTCCGCTGGACCCAAACCCACTCCGCTAGACCCAAACCCACTCCGCTAGACCCAAACCCACTCGGGTAGACCCAAACCCACTCGGCTAGACCCAAACCCACTCGGCTACACACAAACCCACTCGGCTAGACCCGAACCCACTCGGCTAGACCCAAACCCACTCGGCTAGACCCAAACCCACTCGGCTAGACCCAAACCCACTCGCCTAGACCCAAACCCACTGGCCAAGACCCAAACCCACTCGGCTAGACCCAAACCCACTCGGCTGGACCCAATCCCTCCCCGCTAGACCCAAACCCACTCCGCTAGAACCAAACCCACTCGGCTAGACCCAAACCCACTCGGCTAGACCCAAACCCACTCGCCAAGACATAAACCCACTCGGCTAGACCCAAACCCACTCGGCTGGACACAAAACCATCCCCGATAGACCCAAACCCACTCCGCTAGACCCAAACGCACTCGGCTAGACCCAAACGCACTCGGCTAGACCCAAACCCACTCCGCTAGACGCAAACCCACTCCGCTAGACCCAAACCCACTCCGCTAGACCCAAACCCACTCGGCGAGACCCAAACCCACTCGGCTAGACACAAACACACTCGGCTACACCCAAACCCACTCGGCCAGACCCAAACCCACTCGGCTAGACCGAAACCCACTCGGCTAGACCCAAACCCACTCGGCTACACCCAAACCGACTCGGCTAGACCCAAACCCACTCGGCTGGGCCCAAACCCTCTCGGCTAGACCCAAACCCACTCGGCTAGACCTAAACCCACTCGCCAAGACCCAAACCCACTCGGCTAGACCCAAACCCACTCGGCTGGACACAAACCCTCCCCGCTAGACCCAAACCCACTCCGCTAGACCAAAAACCCACTCCGCTAGACCCAAACCCACTCGGCTAGACCGAAACCCACTCGGCTAGACCCAAACCCACTCGGCTAGACGCAAACCCACTCCGCTAGACCCAAACCCACTCGGCTAGAACCAAACCCACTCGGCTAGACCCAATCCCACTCGGCTAGACTCAAACCCACTCGCCAAGACCCAAACCCACTCGGCTAGACTCAAACCCACTCGGCTGGACCCAAACCCTCCCCGCTAGACCCAAACCCACTCCGCAAGACACAAACCCACTCGGCTAGACCCAAACCCACTCCGCTAGACATAACCCACTCCACTAGACCCAAACCCACTCTGCCAGACCCAAACCCACTTCGCTAGATGCAAACCCATTCCGCTAGACCCAAACCCACTCCGCTAGACCCAATCCCACTCCGCTAGACCCAAACCCACTCCGCTGGACACAAACCCACTCCGCTAGACCCAAACCCACTCCGCTAGACCTAAACCCATTCGGCTAGACCCAAACCCACTCGGCCAGACCCAAACCCACTCGGGTACACCCAAACCCACTCGGCTACACCCAAACCCACTCGGCTACACCCAAACCCACTCGGCTGGACCCAAACAGACTCGGCTAGACCCAAACCCACTCGCCAAGACCCAAACCCACTCGGCTAGACCCAAACCCACTCGGCTGGACCCAAACCCTCCCCGCTAGACCCAAACCCACTTGGCTAGACCCAAACCCAGTCGGCTAGACCCAAACCCACTCCGCTAGACCCAAACCCACTCCGCTAGACACAAACCCAGTCTGCCAGACCCAAACCCACTCCGCTAGATGCAGACCCATTCCGCTAGACCCATACCCACTCCGCTAGACCCAATCCCACTCCCCTAGACCCAAACCCACTCCGCTGTACCCAAACCCACTCCGCTAGACCCAAACCCACTCGGCTAGACCCAAACCCACTCGGCTGGACCCAAACCACTCGGCTAGACCCAAACCCACTCGGCTAGACCCAAACCCACTCGGCTAGACACAAACCCACTCGCCAAGACCCAAACCCACTCGGCTAGACCCAAACCCACTCGGCTGGACACAAACCCTCCCCGCTAGACCCAAACCCACTCCGCTAGACGCAAACCCACTCCGCTAGACCCAAACCCACTCGGCTAGACCGAAACCCACTCGGCTAGACCCAAACCCACTCGGCTAGACGCAGACCCACTCCGCTAGACCCAAACCCACTCCGCTGTACCCAAACCCACTCCGCTAGACCCAAACCCACTCCGCTAGACCCAAACCCACTCGGCTAGACCGAAACCCACTCGGCTAGACACAAACCCACTCGGCTACACCCAAACCGACTCGGCTAGACCCAAACCCACTCGGCTGGGCCCAAACCCACTCGGCTAGACCCAAACCCACTCGGCTAGACCCAAACCCACTCGCCAAGACCCAAACCCACTCGGCTAGACCCAAACCCACTCCGCTAGACCCAAACCCACTCCGCTAGACCCAAACCCACTCGGCCAGACAGAAACCCACTCGGCTAGACCCAAACCCACTCGGCTAGACGCAAACCCACTCCGCTAGACCCAAACCCACTCCGCTAGACCCAAACCCACTCGGCAAGACCCAAACCCACTCGGCAAGACCCAAACCCACTCGGTTAGACCCAAACCCACATGGCTAGACCCAAACCCACTCCGCTAGACCCAAACCCACTCGGCTGGACGCAAACCCACTCGGCTAGACCCAAACCCACTCGGCTGGACCCAAACCCACTCGGCTAGACGCAAACCCACTCGTCTAGACCCAAACCCAATCGGCTAGACCCAAACCCACTCGGCTAGACACAAACCCACTCCGCTAAACCCAAACCCACTGCGCTGGACCCAAACCCACTCCGCTAGACCCAAACCCACTCCGCTAGACCCAAACCCACTCTGCCAGACCCAAACCCACTCCGCTAGATGCAAACCCACTCCGCTAGACCCAAACCCACTCCGCTAGACCCAATCCCACTCCGCTAGACCCAAACACACTCTGCTGGACCCAAACCCACTCCGCGAGACCCAAACCCACTCCGCTAGACCCAAACCCACTCGGCTAGACCCAAACCCACTCGGCTAGACCCAAACCCACTCGGCTACACCCAAACCCACTCGGCTAGACACAAACCCACTCGGCTAGACCCAAACCCAGTCGGCTAGACCCAAACCCACTCGGCTATACCCAAACCCACTCGGCTAGACCCAAACCCACTCGGCTAGACCCAAACCCACTCGCCAAGATCCAAACCCACTCGGCTAGACCCAAACCTACTCGGCTGGACCCAAACCCTCCCCGCTAGACCCAAACCCACTCCGCCAGACCCAAACCCACTATGCCAGACCCAAACCCACTTCGCTAGACCCAAACCCACTCGGCTAGACCCAAACCCACTCGGCTGGACCCAAACCCTCCCCGCTAGACCCAAACCCACTCGGCTAGACCCAAACCCACTCGGCTAGACCCAAACCCACTCCGCTAGACCCAATCCCACTCCGCTAGACCGAAACCCACGCCGCTGTACCCAAACCCACTCCGCTAGACCCAAACCCACTCCGCTAGACCCAAACCCACTCGGCTGGACCAAACCCACTCGCCAAGACCCAAACCCATTCGGTTAGACCCGAACCCACTCGGCTGGACACAAACCCTCCCCGCTGGACCCAAACCCACTCCGCTAGACCCAAACCCACTCCGCTAGACCCAAACCCACTCCGCTAGACCCAAACCCACTGGCCATGACCCAAACCCACTCGGCTAGACCCAAACCCACTCGGCTGGACCCAAACCCTCCCCGCTAGACCCAAACCCACTCCGCTAGACCCAATCCCACTCGTCTGGACCCAAACCCACTCGGCTGGACCCAAACCCACTCGCCAAGACATAAACCCACTCGGCTAGACCCAAACCCACTCGGCTGGACACAAAACCATCCCCGATAGACCCAAACCCACTCCGCTAGACCCAAACGCACTCGGCTAGACCCAAACCCACTCCGCTAGACCCAAACCCACTCCGCTAGACCCTAACCCACTCCGGTAGACCCAAACCCACTCGGCTAGACCCAAACCCACTCGGCTAGACCCAAACCCACTCCGCTAGACCCAAACCCAATCGGCTAGACCCAAACCCACTCGGCTAGACACAAACCCACTCCGCTAAACCCAAACCCACTGCGCTGGACCCAAACCTACTCCGCTAGACCCAAACCCACTCCGCTAGACCCAAACCCACTCTGCCAGACCCAAACCCACTCCGCTAGATGCAAACCCACTCCGCTAGACCCAAACCCACTCCGCTAGACCCAATCCCACTCCGCTAGACCCAAACACACTCTGCTGGACCCAAACCCACTCCGCTAGACCCAAACCCACTCGGCTAGACCCAAACCCACTCGGCTAGACCCAAACCCACTCGGCTACACCCAAACCCACTCGGCTAGACCCAAACCCACTCGGCTAGACCCAAACCCAGTCGGCTAGACCCAAACCCACTCGGCTATACCCAAACCCACTCGGCTAGACCCAAACCCACTCGGCTAGACCCAAACCCACTCGCCAAGATCCAAATCCACTCGGCTAGACCCAAACCTACTCGGCTGGACCCAAACCCTCCCCGCTAGACCCAAACCCACTCCGCCAGACCCAAACCCACTATGCCAGACCCAAACCCACTTCGCTAGACCCAAACCCACTCGGCTAGACCCAAACCCACTCGGCTGGACCCAAACCCTCCCCGCTAAACCCAAACCCACTCGGCTAGACCCAAACCCACTCGGCTAGACCCAAACCCACTCCGCTAGACCCAATCCCACTCCGCTAGACCGAAACCCACGCCGCTGTACCCAAACCCACTCCGCTAGACCCAAACCCACTCCGCTAGACCCAAACCCACTCGGCTGGACCAAACCCACTCGCCAAGACCCAAACCCATTCGGCTAGACCCGAACCCACTCGGCTGGACACAAACCCTCCCCGCTGGACCCAAACCCACTCCGCTAGACCCAAACCCACTCCGCTAGACCCAAACCCACTCCGCTAGACCCAAACCCACTGGCCGTGACCCAAACCCACTCGGCTAGACCCAAACCCACTCGGCTGGACCCAAACCCTCCCCGCTAGACCCAAACCCACTCCGCTAGACCCAATCCCACTCGTCTAGACCCAAACCCACTCGGCTAGACCCAAACCCACTCGCCAAGACATAAACCCACTCGGCTAGACCCAAACCCACTCGGCTGGACACAAAACCATCCCCGATAGACCCAAACCCACTCCGCTAGACCCAAACGCACTCGGCTAGACCCAAACCCACTCCGCTAGACCCAAACCCACTCCGCTAGACCCAAACCCACTCGGCTAGACCCAAACCCACTCGGCTAGACCCAAACCCACTCCGCTAGACCCAAACCCACTCTGCTAGACCCAAACCCACTCTGCCAGACACAAACCCAATCCGCTAGATGCAAACCCATTCCTCTAGACCCAAACCCACTCGGCTAGACCCAAACCCACTCGGCTAGACCCAAACCCACTCGGCCAGACCCAAACCCACTCGGCCAGACCCAAACCCACTCGGCTAGACCCAAACCCACTCGGCTAGACCCAAACCCACTCGGCTAGACCCAAACCCACTCCACTAGACCCAAACCCACTCGTCTAGACCCAAACCCACACCGCTAGACCAAAACCCACTCGGCTAGACCCAAACCCACTCGGCCAGACCCAAGAACCACTCGGCTAGACCCAAACCCACTCGGCTAGAACCAAACCCACTCGGCCAGACCCAAACCCACTCGGCTAGACCCAAACCCACTCGGCTAGACCCAAACCCACTCGGCTGGACCCAAACCCTCCCCGCTAGACCCAAACCCACTCGCTAGACCAAAACCCACTCGGCTAGACCCAAACCCACTCGGCTGGACCCAAACCCTCCCCGCTAGACCCAAACCCACTCCGCTAAACCCAAACCCACTGCGCTAGAACCAAACCCACTCCGCTAGACCCAAACCCACTCCGCAAGACCCAAACCCACTCCGCTAGACCCAAACCCACTCCGCTAGACCCAAACCCACTCGGCTAGACCCAAACCCACTCGGCTAGAACCAAACCCACTCGGCCAGACCCAAACCCACTCGGCTAGATGCAAACCCACTCGGCGAGACCCAAACCCACTCGGCCAGACCCAAACCCACTCGGCCAGACCCAAACCCACTCGGCTAGACCCAAACCCACTCGGCTAGAACCAAACCCACTCCGCTTGACCCAAACCCACTCGGCTAGACCCAAACCCACTCCGCTAGACCAAAACACACTCGGCTAGACCCAGACCCACTCGGCCAGACCCAAACCCACTCGGGTAGACCCAAACCCACTCGGCTAGACCCAAACCCACTCGGCCAGACGCAAACCTACTCGGCTAGACCCAAACCCTCTCGGCTAGACCCAAACCCACTCGGCTGGACCCAAACCCTCCCCGCTAGACCCAAACCCACTCCGCTAGACCCAAACCCACACGGCTAGACACAAACCCACTCGGCTAGACCCAAACCCACTCGGCTAGACCCAAAGCCACTGGGCCATTCCGAAACCCACTCGACCAGACCCAAACCCACTCGGCTAGACCCAAACCCACTCGGCTAGACCCAAACCCACTCGGCTAGACCCAAACCCACTCGGCTAGAACAAACCCACTCGGCCAGACCCAAACCCACTCGGCTAGACCCAAACCCTCCCCGCTAGACCCAAACCCACTCGCTAGACCCAAACCCACTCGGCTAGACCCAAACCCAATCGGCTAGACCCAAACCCACTCGGCTAGACACAAACCCACTCCGCTAAACCCAAACCCACTCCGCTGGACCCTAACCCACTCGGTTGGAGCCAAACCCACTCGGCAAGACCCAAACCCACTCCGCTAGACCCAAACCCACTCGCCAAGACCCAAACCCACTCGGCTAGACCCAAACACACTCGGCTGGACACAAACCCTCCCCGCTAGACCCAAACCCACTCGGCTGGACCCAAACCCAGCCCGCTAGACCCAAACTCACTCCGCTAGACCCAAACCCACTCGGCTAGACCCAAACCCACTCGGCTAGACCCAAACCCACTCGGCTAGACACAAACCCACTCCGCTAAACCCAAACCCACTCCGCTGGACCCTAACCCACTCGGTTGGACCCAAACCCACTCGGCTAGACCCAAACCCACTCAACTGGACCCAAACCCACTCGCCAAGACCCAAACCCACTCGGCTAGACCCAAACCCACTCGGCTGGACCCAAACCCTCCCCGCTAGACCCAAACCCACTCCGCTAAACCCAAACCCACTGCGCTAGAACCAAACCCACTCCGCTAGACCCAAACCCACTCCGCAAGACCCAAACCCACTCCGCTAGACCCAAACCCACTCCGCTAGACCCAAACCCACTCGGCTAGACCCAAACCCACTCGGCTAGAACCAAACCCACTCGGCCAGACCCAAACCCACTCGGCTAGATGCAAACCCACTCGGCGAGACCCAAACCCACTCGGCCAGACCCAAACCCACTCGGCCAGACCCATACCCACTCGGCTAGACCCAAACCCAGTCGGCTAGAACCAAACCCACTCCGCTTGACCCAAACCCACTCGGCTAGACCCAAACCCACTCCGCTAGACCAAAGCCCACTCGGCTAGACCCAGACCCACTCGGCCAGACCCAAACCCACTCGGCTAGACCCAAACCCACTCGGCTAGACCCAAACCCACTCGGCCAGACGCAAACCTACTCGGCTAGACCCAAACCCTCTCGGCTAGACCCAAACCCACTCGGCTGGACCCAAACCCTCCCCGCTAGACCCAAACCCACTCCGCTAGACCCAAACCCACACGGCTAGACACAAACCCACTCGGCTAGACCCAAACCCACTCGGCTAGACCCAAAGCCACTCGGCCAGACCGAAACCCACTCGACCAGACCCAAACCCACTCGGCTAGACCCAAACCCACTCGGCTAGACCCAAACCCACTCGGCTAGACCCAAACCCACTCGGCTGGAACCAAACCCACTCGGCCAGACCCAAACCCACTCGGCTAGACCCAAACCCACTCGGCTAGACCCAAACCCACTCGGCTGGACCCAAACCCTCCCCGCTAGACCCAAACCCACTCGCTAGACCCAAACCCACTCGGCTAGACCCAAACCCAATCGGCTAGACCCAAACCCACTCGGCTAGACACAAACCCACTCCGCTAAACCCAAACCCACTCCGCTGGACCCTAACCCACTCGGTTGGAGCCAAACCCACTCGGCTAGACCCAAACCCACTCCGCTAGACCCAAACCCACTCGCCAAGACCCAAACCCACTCGGCTAGACCCAAGCCCACTCCGCTAGACCCAAACCCACTCCGCTAGCCCCAAACCCACTCGGCTAGACCCAAACCCACTCGGCTGGACACAAACCCTCCCCGCTAGACCCAAACCCACTCGGCTGGACCCAAACCCAGCCCGCTAGACCCAAACCCACTCCGCTAGACCCAAACCCACTCGGCTAGACCCAAACCCACTCGGCTAGACCCAAACCCACTCGGCTAGACACAAACCCACTCCGCTAAACCCAAACCCACTCCGCTGGACCCTAACCCACTCGGTTGGACCCAAACCCACTCGGCTAGACCCAAACCCACTCAACTAGACCCAAACCCACTCGCCAAGACCCAAACCCACTCGGCTAGACCCAAACCCACTCGGCTGGACCCAAACCCTCCCCGCTAGACCCAAACCCACTCCGCTAAACCCAAACCCACTGCGCTAGAACCAAACCCACTCCGCTAGACCCAAACCCACTCCGCAAGACCCAAACCCACTCCGCTAGACGCAAACCCACTCCGCTAGACCCAAACCCACTCCGCTAGACCCAAACCCACTCGGCTAGAACCAAACCCACTCGGCCAGACCCAAACCCACTCGGCTAGATGCAAACCCACTCGGCGAGACCCAAACCCACTCGGCCAGACCCAAACCCACTCGGCCAGACCCAAACCCACTCGGCTAGACACAAACCCACTCGGCTAGAACCAAACCCACTCCGCTAGACACAAACCCACTCGGCTAGACCCAAACCCACTCCGCTAGACCAAAACCCACTCGGCTAGACCCAGACCCACTCGGCCAGACCCAAACCCACTCGGCTAGACCCAAACCCACTCGGCCAGACCCAAACCCACTCGGCCAGACGCAAACCCACTCGGCGAGACCCAAACCCACTCGGCCAGACCCAAACCCACTCGGCTAGACACAAACCCACTCCGCTAAACCCAAACCCACTCTGCTGGACCCAAACACACTCCGCTAGAACCAAACCCACTCCGCTAGACCCAAACCAACTCCGCTAGACCCAAACCCACTCGGCTAGATACAAACCCACTCGGCCAGAACCAAACCCACTCGGCCAGACCCAAACCCACTCGGCTAGACCCAAACCCAGTCGGCTAGACCCAAAGCCACTCGGCCAGACCCAAACCCACTCGACCAGACCCAAACCGACTCGGCTAGACCCAAACCCACTCGGCTAGACCCAAACCCACTCGGCTAGACCCAAACCCACTCCACTAGACCCAAACCCACTCGTCTAGACCCAAACCCACTCCGCTAGACCAAAACCCACTCGGCTAGATCCAAAACCCACTCGGCCAGACCCAAACCCACTCGGCTAGACCCAAACCCACTCGGCTAGACCCAAACCCACTCTGCCAGACCCAAACCCACTCGGCTAGACACAAACCCACTCGGCTAGACCCAAACCCACTCGGCTGGACCCAAGCTCTCCCCGCTAGACCCAAACCCACTCCGCTAGACCCAAACCCACTCGGCTAGACCCAAACCCACTCGGCTACACCCAAACCCACTCGGCTAGACACAAACCCACTCCGCTAAACCCAAACCCACTCCGCTGGACACTAACCAACTCGGGTGGACCCAAACCCACTCGGCTCGACCCAAACCCACTCCGCTAGACCCAAACCCACTCGCAAGACCCAAACCCACTCGGCTAGACCCAAACCCACTCGGCTGGACACAAACCCTCCCCGCTAGACCCAAACCCACTCCGCTAGACCCAAACCCACTCCGCTAGACCCAAACCCACTCCGCTACCCCAAACCCACTCGGCTAGACCCAAACCCACTCGGCTAGACCCAAATCCACTCCGCTAGACCCAAACCCTCTCCGCTGGACCCAAACCCACTCTGCTAAACCCAAACCCACTCCGCTAGACCTAAACCCACTCCGCTAGAACCAAACCCACTCGGCTAGACACAAACCCACTCGGCCAGACCCAAACCCACTCGACCAGACCCAAACCCACTCGGCTAGACCCAAACCCACTCGGCTAGACCCAAACCCACTCGGCTAGACCCAAACCCACTCCACTAGACCCAAACCCACTTGTCTAGACCCAAACCCACTCCGCTAGACCAAAACCCACTCGGCTAGACCCAAACCCACTCGGCCAGACCCAAACCCACTCGGCTAGACCCAAACCCACTCGGCTAGACCCAAACCCACTCGGCCAGACCCAAACCCACTCGGCTAGACCCAAACCCACTCGGCTAGACCCAAACCCGCTCGGCTAGACCCAAACCCACTCCACTAGACCCAAACCCACTCGTCTAGACCCAAACCCACTCCGCTAGACAACAACCCACTCGGCTGGACCCAAACCCTCCCCGCTAGACCCAAACCCACTCCGCTAGACCCAAACCCACTCGGCTATACCCAAACCTACTCGGCTAGACCCAAACCCACTCGGCTAGACACAAACCCACTCCGCTAAACCCAAACCCACTCTGCTGGACCCAAACCCACTCCGCTAGAACCAAACCCACTCCGCTAGACCGAAACCAACTCCGCTAGACCCAAACCCACTCGGCTAGATACAAACCCACTCGGCCAGAACCAAACCCAGTCGGCCAGACCCAAACCCACTCGGCTAGACGCAAACCCACTCGGCTAGACCCAAAGCCACTCGGCCAGTCCCAAACCCACTCGACCAGACCCAAACCCACTCGGCTAGACCCAAACCCACTCGGCTAGACCCAAACCCACTCGGCTAGACCCAAACCCACTCCACTAGACCCAAACCCACACGTCTAGACCCAAACCCACTCCGCTAGACCAAAACCCACTCGGCTAGATCCAAAACCCACTCGACCAGACCCAAACCCACTCGGCTAGACCCAAACCCACTCGGCTAGACCCAAACCCACTCGGCCAGACCCAAACCCACTCGGCTAGACACAAACCCACTCGGTTAGACGCAAACCCACTCGGCTGGATCCAAGCCCTCCCCGCTACACCCAAACCCACTCCGCTAGACCCAAACCCACTCGGCTAGACCCAAACCCACTCGGCTACACCCAAACCCACTCGGCTAGACACAAACCCACTCCGCTAAACCCAAACCCACTCCGCTGGACCCTAACCAACTCGGTTGGCCCAAACCCACTCGGCTCGACCCAAACCCACTCCGCTAGACCCAAACCCACTCGCAAGACCCAAACCCACTCGGCTAGACCCAAACCCACTCGGCTGGACACAAACCCTCCCCGCTAGACCCAAACCCACTCCGCTAGACCCAAACCCACTCCGCTGGACCCAAACCCGCTCCGCTACCCCAAACCCACTCGGCTAGACCCAAACCCACTCGGCTGGACACAAACCCACCCCGCTAGACCAAAACCCACTCCGCTAGACCCAAATCCACTCCGCTAGACCCAAACCCTCTCCGCTGGACCCAAACCCACTCTGCTAAACCCAAACCCACTCCGCTAGACCCAAACCCACTCCGCTAGAACCAAACCCACTCGGCTAGACACAAACCCACTCGGCTAGAACCAAACCCACTCGGCCAGACCCAAACTCACTCGGCTAGACCCAAACCCTCTCGGCTGGACCCATACCCACTCGGCCAGACCCGAACCCACTCGACCAGACCCAAACCCACTCGGCTACACCCAAACCCACTCGGCTAGACCCAAACCCACTCGGCTAGACCCAAACCCACTCCACTAGACCCAAACCCACTTGTCTAGACCCAAACCCACTCCGCTAGACCAAAACCCACTCCGCTAGACCCAAATCCACTCCGCTAGACCCAAACCCTCTCCGCTGGACCCAAACCCACTCTGCTAAACCCAAACCCACTCCGCTAGACCCAAACCCACTCCGCTAGAACCAAACCCACTCGGCTAGACACAAACCCACTCGGCCAGACCCGAACCCACTCGACCAGACCCAAACCCACTCGGCTACACCCAAACCCACTCGGCTAGACCCAAACCCACTCGGCTAGACCCAAACCCACTCCACTAGACCCAAACCCACTTGTCTAGACCCAAACCCACTCCGCTAGACCAAAACCCACTCGGCTAGACACAAACCCACTCGGCCAGACCCAAACCCACTCGGCTAGACCCAAACCCACTCGGCTAGACCCAAACCCACTCGGCCAGACCCAAACCACTCGGCTAAACCCAAACCCACTCGGCTAAACCCTAACCCACTCGGCTGGACCCAAACCCTCCCCGCTAGACTCAAACCCACTCCGCTAGACCCAAACCCACTCGGCTAGACCCAAACCCACTCGGCTAGACCCAAACCCACTCGGCTAGACACAAACCCACTCCGCTAAACCCAAACCCACTCCGCTGGACCCAAACCCACTCGGTTGGACCCAAACCCACTCGGCTAGACCCAAACCCACTCCGCTAGACCCAAACCCACTCGCCAAGACCCAAACCCACTCGCCAAGACCGAAATCTACTCCGCTAGACCCAAACCCACTCGGCTGGAGCCAAACCCTCCCCGCTAGACCCAAACCCACTCCTCTAGACCCAAACCCACTCGGCTAGACCCAAACCCAATCGGGTAGAACCAAACCCACTCGCCAAGACATAAACCCACTCGGCTAGACCCAAACCCACTCGGCTGGACACAAAACCATCCCCGATAGACCCAAACCCACTCCGCTAGACCCAAACGCACTCGGCTAGACCCAAACCCACTCGGCTAGACCCAAACCCACTCGGCCAGACCCAAACCACTCGGCTAAACCCAAACCCACTCGGCTAGACCCAAACCCACTCGGCTGGACCCAAATCCTCCCCGCTAGACTCAAACCCACTCCGCTAGACCCAAACCCACTCGGCTAGACCCAAACCCACTCGGCTAGACCCAAACCCACTCGGCTAGACACAAACCCACTCCGCTAAACCCAAACCCACTCCGCTGGACCCAAACCCAATCGGTTGGACCCAAACCCACTCGGCTAGACCCAAACCCACTCCGCTAGACCCAAACCCAATCGGGTAGAACCAAACCCACTCGCCAAGACATAAACCCACTCGGCTAGACCCAAACCCACTCGGCTGGACACAAAACCATCCCCGATAGACCCAAACCCACTCCGCTAGACCCAAACGCACTCGGCTAGACCCAAACCCACTCCACTAGACCCAAACCCACTCCGCTAGACCCAAACCCACTCCGGTAGACCCAAACCCACTCCGCTAGAACCAAACCCACTCGGCTAGACCCACACCCACTCCGCTAGACCCAATCCCACTCTGCTAGACCCAAACCCACTCTGCCAGACCCAAACCCAATCCGCTAGTTGCAAACCCATTCCTCTAGACCCAAACCCACTCCGCTAGACCCAATCCCACTCCGCTAGACCCAAACCCACGCCGCTGTACCCAAACCCACTCCGCTAGACCCAAACCCACTCCGCTAGACCCAAACCCACTCGGCTAGACCAAACCCACTCGCCAAGACCCAAACCCATTCGGCTAGACCCAAACCCACTCGGCTGGACACAAACCCACTCGGCTAGAACCAAACCCACTCGGCTAGAAGCAAACCCACTCCGCTAGACCCAAACCCTCTCCGCTAGACCCAAACACACTCCGCTAGACCCAAACCCACTCGGCTAGACCCAAACCCACTCGGCTAGAACCAAACCCACTCGGCCAGTCCCAAACCCACTCGGCTAGACTCAAACCCACTCGGCTAGACCCAGCCCACTCGGCCAGACCCAAACGCACTCGGCTAGACCCAAACCCACTCGGCTAGACCCAAACCCACTCGGCAACACCCAAACCCACTCGGCTAGACCCAAACCCACTCGGCTAGACCCAAATCCACTCCGCTAGACCCAAACCCACTCCGCTGGACCCAAACCCACTCCGCTAGACCCAAACCCACTCCGCTAGACCCAAACCCACTCGGCTAGACCCAATCCCACTCCGCTAGACCCAAACCCACTCCGCTGGACCCAAACCCACTCCGCTAGACCCAAACCCACTCCGCTAGACCCAAACCCACTCCGCTAGACCCAAACCCACTCGGCTAGACCCAAACCCACTCGGCTACACCCAAACCCACTCGGCTACACCCAAACCCACTCGGCGAGACCCAAACCCACTCGGCTAGACCCAATCCCACTCGGCTAGACCCAAACCCACTCGGCAAGACCCAAACCCACTCGGCTAGACCCAAACCCAGTCGCCAAGACTCAAACCCACTCGGCTAGACCCAAACCCACTCGGCAGGACCCAAACCCTCCCCGCTAGACCCAAACCCACTCCGCTAGACCCAAACCCACTCGACTAGAACCAACCCTCTCCGCTAGACCCAAACCCACTCCGCTAGGCCCAAACCCTCTCCGCTAGACCCAATCCCACTCTGCTAGACCCAAACCCACTCGGCTAGACCCAAACCCACTCGGCTACACCCAAACCCACTCGGCTAGACCCAAACCCACTCGGCTAGACCCAAATCCACTCCGCTAGACCCAAACCCACTCCGCTGGACCCAAACCCACTCCGCTAGACCCAAACCCACTCTGCTAGACCCAAACCCACTCGGCTAGACCCAATCCCACTCCGCTAGACCCAAACCCACTCCGCTGGACCCAAACCCACTCCGCTAGACCCAAACCCACTCCGCTAGACCCAAACCCACTCCGCTAGACCCAAACCCACTCGGCTAGACCCAAACCCACTCGGCTAGACCCAATCCCACTCGGCTAGACCCAAACCCACTCGGCAAGACCCAAACCCACTCGGCTAGACCCAAACCCACTCCGCTGGACCCAAACCCACTCCGCTAGACCCAAACCCACTCCGCTAGACCCAAACCCACTCCGCTAGACCCAAACCCACTCGGCTAGACCCAAACCCACTCGGCTACACCCAAACCCACTCGGCTAGACCCAAACCCACTCGGCGAGACCCAAACCCACTCGGCTAGACCCAATCCCACTCGGCTAGACCCAAACCCACTCGGCAAGACCCAAACCCACTCGGCTAGACCCAAACCCAGTCGCCAAGACTCAAACCCACTCGGCTAGACCCAAACCCACTCGGCTGGACCCAAACCCTCCCCGCTAGACCCAAACCCACTCCGCTAGACCCAAACCCACTCGGCTAGAACCAACCCTCTCCGCTAGACCCAAACCCAGTCCGCTAGGCCCAAACCCTCTCCGCTAGACCCAATCCCACTCTGCTAGACCCAAACCCACTCGGCTAGACCCAAACCCACTCGGCTACACCCAAACCCACTCGGCTAGACCCAAACCCACTCGGCTAGACCCAAATCCACTCCGCTAGACCCAAACCCACTCCGCTGGACCCAAACCCACTCCGCTAGACCCAAACCCACTCCGCTAGACCCAAACCCACTCGGCTAGACCCAATCCCACTCCGCTAGACCCAAACCCACTCCGCTGGACCCAAACCCACTCCGCTAGACCCAAACCCACTCCGCTAGACCCAAACCCACTCCGCTAGACCCAAACCCACTCGGCTAGACCCAAACCCACTCGGCTACACCCAAACCCACTCGGCTAGACCCAAACCCACTCGGCGAGACCCAAACCCACTCGGCTAGACCCAATCCCACTCGGCTAGACCCAAACCCACTCGGCAAGACCCAAACCCACTCGGCTAGACCCAAACCCAGTCGCCAAGACTCAAACCCACTCGGCTAGACCCAAACCCACTCGGCTGGACCCAAACCCTCCCCGCTAGACCCAAACCCACTCCGGTAGACCCAAACCCACTCGGCTAGAACCAACCCTCTCCGCTAGACCCAAACCCACTCCGCTAGGCCCAAACCCTCTCCGCTAGACCCAAACCCACTCCGCTAGACCCAAACCCACTCGGCTAGACCCAAACCCACTCGGCTAGAACCAAACCCACTCGGCCAGTCCCAAACCCACTCGGCTAGACCCAAACCCACTGGGCTAGACCCAAACCCACTCGGCCAGACCCAAACCCACTCGGCTAGACCCAAACCCACTCGGCTAGACCCAAACCCACTCGGCTAGACCCAAACCCACTCGGCTAGACCCAAACTCACTCGGTTAGACCCAAACCCACTCCGCTAGACGCAAACCCACTCGGCTAGACCCAAACCCACTCGGCTAGACCCAAACCCACTCGGCTAGACCCAAACCCACTCAGCTAGACGCAAACCCACTCCGCTATACCCAAACCCACTCCGCTAGACCCAAACCCACTCAGCTAGACCCAAACCCACTCGGCTAGACGCAAACCCACTCGGCTAGACACAATCCCACTCCGCTAGACAAAAGCCCACTCCGCTGGACCCAAACCCACTTGGCTAGATCCAAACCAACTCGGCGAGACCCAAACCCTCTCGGCTACACACAAACCCACTCGGCTACACCAAAACCCACTCGGCTAGACCCAAACCCACTCGGCGAAACCCAAACCCACTCGGCTAGACCCAAACCCACTCGGCTGGACCCAAACCCTCCCCGCTAGTCCCAAACCCACTCGGCTACACCCAAACCCACTCCGCTAGACCCAAACCCACTCGGCTAGACCCAAACCCACTCGGCCAGACCCAAACCCACTCGCCAAGACTCAAACCCACTCGGCTAGACCCAAACCCACTCGGCTGGACCCAAACCCTCCCCGCTAGACCCAAACCCACTCCGCTAGACCCAAACCCACTCGGCTAGACCCAATCCCACTCCGCTAGACCCAAACCCACTCCGCTGGACCCAAACCCACTCCGCTAGACCCAAACCCACTCCGCTAGACCCAAACCCACTCCGCTAGACCCAAACCCACTCGGCTAGACCCAAACCCACTCGGCTACACCCAAACCCACTCGGCTAGACCCAAACCCACTCGGCGAGACCCAAACCCACTCGGCTAGACCCAATCCCACTCGGCTAGACCCAAACCCACTCGGCAAGACCCAAACCCACTCGGCTAGACCCAAACCCAGTCGCCAAGACTCAAACCCACTCGGCTAGACCCAAACCCACTCGGCTGGACCCAAACCCTCCCCGCTAGACCCAAACCCACTCCGCTAGACCCAAACCCACTCGGCTAGAACCAACCCTCTCCGCTAGACCCAAACCCACTCCGCTAGGCCCAAACCCTCTCCGCTAGACCCAATCCTACTCTGCTAGACCCAAACCCACTCGGCTAGACCCAAACCCACTCGGCTACACCCAAACCCACTCGGCTAGACCCAAACCCACTCGGCTAGACCCAAATCCACTCCGCTAGACCCAAACCCACTCCGCTGGACCCAAACCCACTCCGCTAGACCCAAACCCACTCCGCTAGACCCAAACCCACTCGGCTAGACCCAATCCCACTCCGCTAGACCCAAACCCACTCCGCTGGACCCAAACCCACTCCGCTAGACCCAAACCCACTCCGCTAGACCCAAACCCACTCCGCTAGACCCAAACCCACTCGGCTAGACCCAAACCCACTCGGCTACACCCAAACCCACTCGGCTAGACCCAAACCCACTCGGCGAGACCCAAACCCACTCGGCTAGACCCAATCCCACTCGGCTAGACCCAAACCCACTCGGCAAGACCCAAACCCACTCGGCTAGACCCAAACCCAGTCGCCAAGACTCAAACCCACTCGGCTAGACCCAAACCCACTCGGCTGGACCCAAACCCTCCCCGCTAGACCCAAACCCACTCCGGTAGACCCAAACCCACTCGGCTAGAACCAACCCTCTCCGCTAGACCCAAACCCACTCCGCTAGGCCCAAACCTTCTCCGCTAGACCCAAACCCACTCCGCTAGACCCAAACCCACTCGGCTAGAACCAAACCCACTCGGCTAGAACCAAACCCACTCGGCCAGTCCCAAACCCACTCGGCTAGACCCAAACCCACTGGGCTAGACCCAAACCCACTCGGCCAGACCCAAACCCACTCGGCTAGACCCAAACCCACTCGGCTAGACCCAAACCCACTCGGCTAGACCCAAACCCACTCGGCTAGACCCAAACTCACTCGGTTAGACCCAAACCCACTCGGCTAGACGCAATCCCACTCCGCTAGACAAAAGCCCACTCCGCTGGACCCAAACCCACTTGGCTAGATCCAAACCCACTAGGGGAGACCCAAACCCTCTCGGCTACACACAAACCCACTCGGCTACACCAAAACCCACTCGGCTAGACCCAAACCCACTCGGCGAAACCCAAACCCACTCGGCTAGACCCAAACCCACTCGGCTGGACCCAAACCCTCCCCGCTAGTCCCAAACCCACTCGGCTACACCCAAACCCACTCCGCTAGACCCAAACCCACTCGGCTAGACCCAAACCCACTCGGCCAGACCCAAACCCACTCGCCAAGACTCAAACCCACTCGGCTAGACCCAAACCCACTCGGCTGGACCCAAACCCTCCCCGCTAGACCCAAACCCACTCGGCTAGACCCAAACCCACTCGGCTAGACCCAAACCCACTCGGCTACACCCAAACCCACTCGGCTAGACCCAAACCCACTCGGCGAGACCCAAACCCACTCGGCAAGACCCAAACCCACTCGGCTAGACCCAAACCCACTCGGCTAGACCCAAACCCACTCGGCTAGACCCAAACCCAGTCGCCAAGACTCAAACCCACTCGGCTGGACCCAAACCCAATCGGCTGCACCCAAACCCACTCAGCTAGACCCAAACCCACTCGGCTAGACGCAAACCCACTCGGCTAGACCCAAACACACTCGGCTACACCCAAACCCACTCGGCTAGACCCAAACCCACTCGGCTAGACGCAAACCCACTCCGCTAGACCCAAACCCACTCCGCTAGACCCAAACCCACTCAGCTAGACCCAAACCCACTCGGCTAGACGCAAACCCACTCGGCTAGACCCAATCCCACTCCGCTAGACCCAAACCCACTCCGCTGGACCCGAACCCACTTGGCTAGATCCAAACCCACTCGGCTAGACCCAAACCCACTCCGCTAGACCCAAACCCACTCCGCTAGACCCAAACCCACTCAGCTAGACCCAAACCCACTCGGCTAGACGCAAACCCACTCGGCTAGACCCAATCCCACTCCGCTAGACCCAAACCCACTCCGCTGGACCCAAACCCACTTGGCTAGATCCAAACCCACTCGGCTAGACCCAAACCCACTCGGCTAGACACAAACCCACTCGGCTACACCCAAACCCACTCGGCTAGACCCAAACCCACTCGGCGAGACCCAAACCCACTCGGCTAGACCCAAACCCACTCGGCTAGACCCAAACCCACTCGGCTAGACCCAAACCCACTCGGCCAGACCCAAACCCACTCGGCTAGACCCAAACCCACTCGGCCAGACCCAAACCCACTCGCCAAGACTCAAACCCACTCGGCTAGACCCAAACCCACTCGGCTGGACCCAAACCCTCCCCGCTAGACCCAAACCCACTCGGCTACACCCAAACCCACTCCGCTAGACCCAAACCCAATCTGCCTGCCCAAACCCACTCCGCTAGATGCAAACCCATTCCGCTAGACCCAAACCCTCTCCGCTAGTCCCAATCCCACTCCGCTAGACCCAAACCCACTCCGCTGGACCCAAACCCACTCCGCTAGACACAAACCCAGTCGCCAAGACTCAAACCCACTCGGCTAGACCCAAACCCACTCGGCTGGACCCAAACCCGCCCCGCTAGACCCAAACCCACTCCGCTAGACCCAAACCCACTCGGCTAGAACCAACCCTCTCCGCTAGACCCAAACCCACTCCGCTAGGCCCAAACCCTCTCCGCTAGACCCAAACCCACTCCGCTAGACCCAAACCCACTCGGCTAGACCCAAACCCACTCGGCTAGAACCAAACCCACTCGGCCAGTCCCAAACCCACTCGGCTAGACCCAAACCCACTGGGCTAGACCCAAACCCACTCGGCCAGACCCAAACCCACTCGGCTAGACCCAAACCCACTCGGCTAGACCCAAACCCACTCGGCTAGACCCAAACCCACTCGGCTAGACCCAAACTCACTCGGTTAGACCCAAACCCACTCGGCTAGACGCAAACCCACTCGGCTAGACCCAAACCCACTCGGCTAGACCCAAACCCACTCGGCTAGACCCAAACCCACTCAGCTAGACGCAAACCCACTCCGCTATACCCAAACCCACTCCGCTAGACCCAAACCCACTCAGCTAGACCCAAACCCACTCGGCTAGACGCAAACCCACTCGGCTAGACACAATCCCACTCCGCTAGACAAAAGCCCACTCCGCTGGACCCAAACCCACTTGGCTAGATCCAAACCCACTCGGCGAGACCCAAACCCACTCGGCTACACACAAACCCACTCGGCTGCACCCAAACCCACTCGGCTAGACCCAAACCCACTCGGCGAAACCCAAACCCACTCGGCTAGACCCAAACCCACTCGGCTGGACCCAAACCCTCCCCGCTAGTCCCAAACCCACTCGGCTACACCCAAACCCACTCCGCTAGACCCAAACCCACTCGGCTAGACCCAAACCCACTCGGCCAGACCCAAACCCACTCGCCAAGACTCAAACCCACTCGGCTAGACCCAAACCCACTCGGCTGGACCCAAACCCTCCCCGCTAGACCCAAACCCACTCGGCTAGACCCAAACCCACTCGGCTAGACCCAAACCCACTCGGCTACACCCAAACCCACTCGGCTAGACCCAAACCCACTCGGCGAGACCCAAACCCACTCGGCAAGACCCAAACCCACTCGGCTAGACCCAAACCCACTCGGCTAGACCCAAACCCACTCGGCTAGACCCAAACCCAGTCGCCAAGACTCAAACCCACTCGGCTGGACCCAAACCCAATCGGCTGCACCCAAACCCACTCAGCTAGACCCAAACCCACTCGGCTAGACGCAAACCCACTCGGCTAGACCCAATCCCACTCCGCTAGACCCAAACCCACTCCGCTGGACCCAAACCCACTTGGCTAGATCCAAACCCACTCGGCTAGACCCAAACCCACTCGGCTAGACACAAACCCACTCGGCTACACCCAAACCCACTCGGCTAAACCCAAACCCACTCGGCGAGACCCAAACCCACTCGGCTAGACCCAAACCCACTCGGCTAGACCCAAACCCACTCGGCTAGACCCAAACCCACTCGGCCAGACCCAAACCCACTCGCCAAGACTCAAACCCACTCGGCTAGACCCAAACCCACTCGGCTGGACCCAAACCCTCCCCGCTAGACCCAAACCCACTCGGCTACACCCAAACCCACTCCGCTAGACCCAAACCCAATCTGCCAGCCCAAACCCACTCCGCTAGATGCAAACCCATTCCGCTAGACCCAAACCCTCTCCGCTAGTCCCAATCCCACTCCGCTAGACCCAAACCCACTCCGCTGGACCCAAACCCACTCCGCTAGACCCAAACCCACTCCGCTAGACCCAAACCCACTAGGCTAGAACCAAACCCACTCCGCTAGACCCAAACCCACTCGGCTACACCCAAACCCTCTCCGCTAGACCCAAACCCACTCCGCTAGACCCAAACCCACTCGGCTAGACCCAAACCCACTCGGCCAGAACCAAACCCACTCGGCCAGTCCCAAACCCACTCGGCTAGACCCAAACCCACACGGCTAGACCCAAACCCACTCGGCCATACCCAAACCCACTCGGCTAGACCCAAACCCACTCGGCTAGACCCAAACCCACTCGGCTACACCCAAACCCACTCGGCTAGACCCAAACCCACTCGGCTAGACCCAAACCCACTCGGCAAGACCCAAACACACTCGGCTAGACCCAAACCCACTCGGCTAGACCCAAACCCACTCGCCAAGACCCAAACCCACTCGGCTAGACCCAAACCCACTCGGCTGGACCCAAACCCTCCCCGCTAGACCCAAACCCACTCCGCCAGACCCAAACCCACTCCGCTAGACCCAAACACATTCCGCTAGACCCAAACCCACTCCGCCAGACCCATACCCACTCCGCTAGACCCAAACCCACTCCGCTAGACCCAAACCCACTCCACTAGACCCAAACCCACTCTGCTAGAACCAAACCCACTCGGCCAGACCCAAACCCACTTGGTTAGACCCAAACCCACTCGGCTAGACCCAAACCCACTCGGCCAGACCCAAACCCTCTCGGCTGCACCCAAACCCACTCGGCTAGACCTAAACCCACTCAGCTAGACCCAAACCCACTCCGCTAGGACCAAACCCACTCGGCTAGACCAAAACCCACTCCGCTAGACCAAAACCCACTCGGCTGGACCCAAACCCAATCGGCTGCACCCAAACCCACTCAGCTAGACCCAAACCCACTCGGCTAGACGCAAACCCACTCGGCTAGACCCAATCCCACTCCGCTAGACCCAAACCCACTCCGCTGGACCCAAACCCACTTGGCTAGATCCAAACCCACTCGGCTAGACCCAAACCCACTCGGCTAGACACAAACCCACTCGGGTACACCCAAACCCACTCGGCTAGACCCAAACCCACTCGGCGAGACCCAAACCCACTCGGCTAGACCCAAACCCACTCGCCTAGACCCAAACCCACTCGGCTAGACCCAAACCCACTCGGCCAGACCCAAACCCACTCGCCAAGACTCAAACCCACTCGGCTAGACCCAAACCCACTCGGCTGGACCCAAACCCTCCCCGCTAGACCCAAACCCACTCGGCTACACCCAAACCCACTCCGCTAGACCCAAACCCAATCTGCCAGCCCAAACCCACTCCGCTAGATGCAAACCCATTCCGCTAGACCCAAACCCTCTCCGCTAGTCCCAATCCCACTCCGCTAGACCCAAACCCACTCCGCTGGACCCAAACCCACTCCGCTAGACCCAAACCCACTCCGCTAGACCCAAACCCACTAGGCTAGAACCAAACCCACTCCGCTAGACCCAAACCCACTCGGCTACACCCAAACCCTCTCCGCTAGACCCAAACCCACTCCGCTAGACCCAAACCCACTCGGCTAGACCCAAACCCACTCGGCCAGAACCAAACCCACTCGGCCAGTCCCAAACCCACTCGGCTAGACCCAAACCCACACGGCTAGACCCAAACCCACTCGGCCAGACCCAAACCCACTCGGCTAGACCCAAACCCACTCGGCTAGACCCAAACCCACTCGGCTACACCCAAACCCACTCGGCTAGACCCAAACCCACTCGGCTAGACCCAAACCCACTCGGCAAGACCCAAACACACTCGGCTAGACCCAAACCCACTCGGCTAGACCCAAACCCACTCGCCAAGACCCAAACCCACTCGGCTAGACCCAAACCCACTCGGCTGGACCCAAACCCTCCCCGCTAGACCCAAACCCACTCCGCCAGACCCAAACCCACTCCGCTAGACCCAAACACATTCCGCTAGACCCAAACCCACTCCGCCAGACCCATACCCACTCCGCTAGACCCAAACCCACTCCGCTAGACCCAAACCCACTCCACTAGACCCAAACCCACTCTGCTAGAACCAAACCCACTCGGCCAGACCCAAACCCACTCAGCTAGACCCAAACCCACTCGGCTAGACTCAAACCCACTCGGCTAGACCCAAACCCAGTCGCCAAGACTCAAACCCACTCGGCTACACCCAAACCCACTCGGCTGGACCCAAACCTTCCCCGCTAGACCCAAACCCACTCCGCCAGACCCAAACCCACTCGGCCAGAACCAAACCCACTCCGCTAGACCCAAACCCACTCCGTTAGACCCAAACCCTCTCCGCTAGTCCCAAACACATTCCGCTAGAACCAAACCCGCTCGGCTAGACCCAAACCCACTCGGCTAGAACCAAACCCACTCGGCCAGTCCCAAACCCACTCGGCTAGACCCAAACCCACTCGGCTAGACCCAAACCCACTCGGCCAGACCCAAACCCACTCGGCTAGACCCAAACCCACTCGGCTAGACCCAAACCCATTCGGCTACACCCAAACCCACTCGGCTAGACCCAAACCCACTCGGCTAGACCCAAACCCACTCGGCTAGACCCAAACCCACTCGCCAAGACCCAAACCCACCTGGCTAGACCTAAACCCACTCGGCTGGACCCAAACACTCCCCGCTAGACCCAAACCCACGCCGCTAGACCCAAACCCACTCCGCTAGACCCAAACCCACTCCGCTAGACGCAAACCCACTCCGCTAAACCCAAACCCATTCCGCTAGACCCAAACCCACTCCGCTAGACCCAAACCCACTCCGCTAGACCCAAACCCACTCGGCTAGACCCAAACCCACTCGGCTAGCACCAAACCCACTCGGCCAGACCCAAACCCACTTGGTTAGACCCAAACCCACTCGGCTACACCCAAACCCACTCGGCCAGACCCAAACCCTCTCGGCTACACCCAAACCCACTCGGCTAGACCCAAACCCACTCAGCTAGACCCAAACCCACTCCGCTAGGACCAAACCCACTCGGCTAGACCCAAACCCACTCCGCAAGACCAAAACCCACTCGGCTAGAACCAAACCCACTCGGCTAGACCCAAACCCACTCGGCTAGACCCAAACCCACTCGGCTAGACCCAAACCCACTCGGCTAGACCCAAACCCACTCGGCTAGACCCAAACCCACTCGGCTAGACCCAAACCCACTCGGCTAGACCCAAACCCAGTCGCCAAGACTCAAACCCACTCGGCTAGACCCAAACCAACTCCGCTAGACCCAAACCCACTCGGCTAGAACCAAACCCACTCGGCTAGAAGCAAACCCACTCCGCTAGACCCAAACCCTCTCCGCTAGACCCAAACACACTCCGCTAGACCCAAACCCACTCCGCTAGACCCAAACCCACTCCACTAGACCCAAACCCACTCTGCTAGAACCAAACCCACTCGGCCAGACCCAAACCCACTTGGTTAGACCCAAACCCACTCGGCTAGACCCAAACCCACTCGGCCAGACCCAAACCCTCTCGGCTGCACCCAAACCCACTCGGCTAGACCTAAACCCACTCAGCTAGACCCAAACCCACTCCGCTAGGACCAAACCCACTCGGCTAGACCAAAACCCACTCCGCTAGACCAAAACCCACTCGGCTAGACCCAAACCCACTCAGCTAAACCCAAACCCACTCGGCTAGACCCAAACCCACTCGGCTAGACCCAAACCCACTCGGCTAGACTCAAACCCACTCGGCTAGACCCAAACCCAGTCGCCAAGACTCAAACCCACTCGGCTACTCCCAAACCCACTCGGCTGGACCCAAACCTTCCCCGCTAGACCCCCAACCCACTCCGCCAGACCCAAACCCACTCGGCCAGAACCAAACCCACTCCGCTAGACCCAAACCCACTCCGTTAGACCCAAACCCTCTCCGCTAGTCCCAAACACATTCCGCTAGAACCAAACCCACTCGGCTAGACCCAAACCCACTCGGCTAGAACCAAACCCACTCGGCCAGTCCCAAACCCACTCGGCTAGACCCAAACCCACTCGGCTAGACCCAAACCCACTCGGCCAGACCCAAACCCACTCGGCTAGACCCAAACCCACTCGGCTAGACCCAAACCCATTCGGCTACACGCAAACCCACTCGGCTAGACCCAAACCCACTCGGCTAGACCCAAACCCACTCGGCTAGACCCAAACCCACTCGGCTAGACCCAAACCCACTCGGCTAGACCCAAACCCACTCGCCAAGACCCAAACCCACCTGGCTAGACCTAAACCCACTCGGCTTGAGCCAAACACTCCCCGCTAGACCCAAACCCACGCCGCTAGACCCAAACCCACTCCGCTAGACCCAAACCCACTCCGCTAGACGCAAACCCACTCCGCTAGACCCAAACCCATTCCGCTAGACCCAAACCCACTCCGCTAGACCCAAACCCACTCCGCTAGACCCAAACCCACTCGACTAGACCCAAACACACTCGGCTAGCACCAAACCCACTCGGCCAGACCCAAACCCACTTGGTTAGACCCAAACCCACTCGGCTAGACCCAAACCCACTCGGCCAGATCCAAACCCTCTCGGCTACACCCAAACCCACTCGGCTAGACCCAAACCCACTCAGCTAGACCCAAACCCACTCCGATAGGACCAAACCCACTCGGCTAGACCCAAACCCACTCCGCAAGACCAAAACCCACTCGGCTAGACCCAAACCCACTCGGCTAGACCCAAACCCACTCGGCTAGACCCAAACCCACACGGCTAGACCCAAACCCACTCGGCTAGACCCAAACCCACTCGGCTAGACCCAAACCCACTCGGCTAGACCCAAACCCACTCGGCTAGACCCAAACCCAGTCGCCAAGACTCAAACCCACTCGGCTAGACCCAAACCAACTCCGCTAGACCCAAACCCACTCGGCTAGAACCAAACCCACTCGGCTAGAAGCAAACCCACTCCGCTAGACCCAAACCCTCTCCGCTAGACCCAAACACACTCCGCTAGACCCAAACCCACTCGGCTAGACCCAAACCCACTCGGCTAGAACCAAACCCACTCGGCCAGTCCCAAACCCACTCGGCTAGACTCAAACCCACTCGGCTAGACCCAGCCCACTCGGCCAGACCCAAACGCACTCGGCTAGACCCAAACCCACTCGGCTAGACCCAAACCCACTCGGCTACACCCAAACCCACTCGGCTAGACCCAAACCCACTCGGCTAGACCCAAATCCACTCGGCTAGACCCAAACCCACTCCGCGAGACCCAAACCAACTCGGCTAGACCCAAACCCACTCGGTTAGACCCAAACCCACTCGGCTACACCCACACCCAATCGGCTAGACGCAAACCCAATCGGCTAGACCCAAACCCACTCGGCTGGACCCAAACCCACTCGGCTAGAACCAAACCCACTCGGCTAGACCCAAACTCACTCGGTTAGACCCAAACCCACTCGGCTAGACGCAAACCCACTCGGCTAGACCCAAACCCACTCGGCTAGACCCAAACCCAATCCGCTAGACCCAAACCCACTCCGCTAGACCCAAACCCACTCAGCTAGACCAAAACCCACTCGGCTAGACGCAAACCCACTCGGCTAGACCCAATCCCACTCCGCTAGACCCAAACCCACTCCGCTGGACCCAAACCCACTTGGCTAGATCCAAACCCACTCCGCTAGACCCAAACCCACTCGGCTAGACCCAAACCCACTCGGCTAGACCCAAACCCACCTGGCTACACCCAAACCCACTCGGCTAGACCCAAACACACTCGGCGAGACCCAAACCCACTCGGCTAGTCCCAAACCCACTCGGCTAGACCCAAACCCACTCGGCTAGACCCAAACCCACTCGGCTAGGCCCAAACCCACTCGCCAAGACTCAAATCACTCGGCTAGACCCAATCCCACTCGGCTGGACCCAAACCCTCCCCGCTAGACCCAAACCCACTCGGCTACACCCAAACCCACTCCGCTAGACCCAAACCCATTCTGCCAGCCCAAACCCACTCCGCTAGATGCAAACGCATTCCGCTAGACCCAAACCCTCTCCGCTAGACCCAATCCCACTCCGCTAGACCCAAACCCACTCCGCTGGACCCAAACCCACTCCGCTAGACCCAAACCCACTCTGCTAGACCCAAACCGACTCGGCTAGACACAAACCCACTCGGCTAGACCCAACCCCACTCTGCTAGACCCAAATCCACTCGGCTAGACCCAAACCCACTCCGCGAGACCCAAACCAACTCGGCTAGACCCAAACCCACTCGGTTAGACCCAAACCCACTCGGCTACACCCACACCCAATCGGCTAGACGCAAACCCAATCGGCTAGACCCAAACCCACTCGGCTAGACCCAAACCCACTCGGCTAGACCCAAACCCACTCGGCTAGACCCAAACTCACTCGGTTAGACCCAAACCCATTCTGCCAGCCCAAACCCACTCCGCTAGATGCAAACCCATTCCGCCAGACCCAAACCCACTCGGCTAGACCCAAACCCACTCGGCTAGACCCAAACTCACTTGGTTAGACCCAAACCCACTCGGCTAGACGCAAACCCACTCGGCTAGACCCAAACCCACTCGGCTGGACCCAAACCCACTCGGCTAGACCCAAACCCACTCGGCTAGACGCAAACCCACTCCGCTGGACCCAAACCCACTCCGCTAGACCCAAACCCACTCAGCTAGACCCAAACCCACTCGGCTAGACGCAAACCCACTCGGCTAGACCCAATCCCACTCCGCTAGACCCAAACCCACTCCGCTGGACCCAAACCCACTTGGCTAGATCCAAACCCACTCCGCTAGACCAAAACCCACTCGGCTAGAACCAAACCCACTCCGCTAGACCCAAACCCTCTCCGCTAGACCCAAACACACTCCGCTAGACCCAAGCCCACTCGGCTAGACCCAAACCCAATCGGCTAGACCCAAACCCACTCGGCTAGACCCAAACCCACTCGGCTAGACCCAAACCCACTCGGCTAAGCCCAAACTCACTCGGTTAGACCCAAACCCACTCGGCTAGACGCAAACCCACTCGGCTAGACCCAAACCCACTCGGCTGGACCCAAACCCACTCGGCTAGACCCAAACCCACTCGGCTAGACCCAAACCCACTCGGCTAGACGCAAACCCACTCCGCTAGACCCAAACCCACTCCGCTAGACCCAAACCCACTCAGCTAGACCCAAACCCACTCGGCTAGACGCAAACCCACTCGGCTAGACCCAATCCCACTCCGCTAGACCCAAAGCCACTCCGCTGGACCCAAACCCACTTGGCTAGATCCAAACCCACTCCGCTAGACCTAAAACCCACTCGGCTAGACCCAAACCCACTCGGCTAGACCCAAACCCACTCGGCTGCACCCAAACCCACTCGGCGAGACCCAAACCCACTCGGCTAGACCCAACCCCACTCGGCTAGACCCAAACCCACTCGGCTAGACCCAAACCCACTCGGCTAGGCCCAAACCCACTCGCCAAGACTCAAATCACTCGGCTAGACCCAAACCCACTCCTCTAGAAACAAACCCATTCTGCCAGCCCAAACCCACTCCGCTAGATGCAAACCCATTCCGCTAGACCCAAACCCTCTCCGCTAGACCCAATCCCACTCCGCTAGACCCAAACCCACTCCGCTGGACCCAAACCCACTCCGCTGGACCCAAACCCACTCCGCTAGACCCAAACCCACTCGGCTAGACCCAAACCCACTCGGCTAGACCCAACCCCACTCTGCTAGACCCAAATCCACTCGGCTAGACCCAAACCCACTCCGCGAGACCCAAACCAACTCGGCTAGACCCAAACCCACTCGGTTAGACCCAAACCCACTCGGCTACACCCACACCCAATCGGCTAGACGCAAACCCAATCGGCTAGACCCAAACCCACTCGGCTAGACCCAAACCCACTCGGCTAGACCCAAACCCACTCGGCTAGACCCAAACTCACTCGGTTAGACCCAAACCCACTCGGCTAGACGCAAACCCACTCCGCGAGACCCAAACCAACTCGGCTAGACCCAAACCCACTCGGTGAGACCCAAACCCACTGGGCTACACCCACAACCAATCGGCTAGACGCAAACCCAATCGGCTAGACCCAAACCCACTCGGCTAGACCCAAACCCACTCGGCTAGACCCAAACCCACTCGGCTAGACCCAAACCCACTCGGCTAGACCCAAACCCACTCGGCTAGACGCAAACCCACTCCGCTAGACCCAAACCCACTCGGCTAGACCCAAACCCACTCGGCTAGACCCAAACTCACTCGGTTAGACCCAAACCCATTCTGCCAGCCCAAACCCACTCCGCTAGATGCAAACCCATTCCGCTAGACCCAAACCCACTCGGCTAGACCCAAACCCACTCGGCTAGACCCAAACCCACTCGGCTAGACCCAAACCCACTCGGCTCGGCCCAAACCCACTCTCCAAGTCTCAAATCACTCGGCTAGACCCAATCCCACTCGGCTGGACCCAAACCCTCCCCGCTAGACCCAAACCCACTCGGCTACACCCAAACCCACTCCGCTAGACCCAAACCCATTCTGCCAGCACAAACCCACTCCGCTAGATGCAAACCCATTCCGCTAGACCCAAACCCTCTCCGCTAGACCCAATCCCACTCCGCTAGACCCAAACCCACTCCGCTGGACCCAAACCCACTCCGCTGGACCCAAACCCACTCCGCTAGACCCAAACCCACTCGGCTAGACCCAAACCCACTCGGCTAGACCCAACCCCACTCTGCTAGACCCAAATCCACTCGGCTAGACCCAAACCCACTCCGCGAGACCCAAACCAACTCGGCTAGACCCAAACCCACTCGGTGAGACCCAAACCCACTCGGCTACACCCACACCCAATCGGCTAGACGCAAACCCAATCGGCTAGACCCAAACCCACTCGGCTAGACCCAAACCCACTCGGCAAGACCCAAACCCACTCGGCTAGACCCAAACTCACTTGGTTAGACCCAAACCCACTCGGCTAGACGCAAACCCACTCGGCTAGACCCAAACCCACTCGGCTGGACCCAAACCCACTCGGCTAGACCCAAACCCACTCGGCTAGACGCAAACCCACTCCGCTAGACCCAAACCCACTCCGCTAGACCCAAACCCACTCAGCTAGACCCAAACCCACTCGGCTAGACGCAAACCCACTCGGCTAGACCCAATCCCACTCCGCTAGACCCAAACCCACTCCGCTGGACCCAAACCCACTTGGCTAGATCCAAACCCACTCCGCTAGACCAAAACCCACTCGGCTAGAACCAAACCCACTCCGCTAGACCCAAACCCTCTCCGCTAGACCCAAACACACTCCGCTAGACCCAAAACCACTCGGCTAGACCCAAACCCAATCGGCTAGACCCAAACCCACTCGGCTAGACCCAAACCCACTCGGCTAGACCCAAACCCACTCGGCGAGACCCAAACCCACTCGGCTAGACCCAAACCCACTCGGCTAGACCCAAACCCACTCGGCTAGACCGAAACCCACTCGGCTAGGCCCAAACCCACTCGCCAAGACTCAAATCACTCGGCTAGACCCAATCCCACTCGGCTGGACCCAAACCCTCCCCGCTAGACCCAAACCCACTCGGCTACACCCAAACCCACTCCGCTAGACCCAAACCCATTCTGCCAGCCCAAACCCACTCCGCTAGATGCAAACCCATTCCGCTAGACCCAAACCCTCTCCGCTAGACCCAATCCCACTCCGCTAGACCCAAACCCACTCCGCTGGACCCAAACGCACTCCGCTAGACCCAAACCCACTCCGCTAGACCCAAACCCACTCGGCTAGACCCAAACCCACTCGGCTAGACCCAACCCCACTCTGCTAGACCCAAATCCACTCGGCTAGACCCAAACCCACTCCGCGAGACCCAAACCAACTCGGCTAGACCCAAACCCACTCGGTGAGACCCAAACCCACTCGGCTACACCCACAACCAATCGGCTAGACGCAAACCCAATCGGCTAGACCCAAACCCACTCGGCTAGACCCAAACCCACTCGGCTAGACCCAAACCCACTCGGCTAGACCCAAACCCACTCGGCTAGACCCAAACCCACTCGGCTAGACGCAAACCCACTCCGCTAGACCCAAACCCACTCGGCTAGACCCAAACCCACTCGGCTAGACCCAAACTCACTCGGTTAGACCCAAACCCATTCTGCCAGCCCAAACCCACTCCGCTAGATGCAAACCCATTCCGCTAGACCCAAACCCACTCGGCTAGACCCAAACCCACTCGGCTAGACCCAAACCCACTCGGCTAGACCCAAACCCACTCGGCTCGGCCGAAACCCACTCTCCAAGTCTCAAATCACTCGGCTAGACCCAATCCCACTCGGCTGGACCCAAACCCTCCCCGCTAGACCCAAACCCACTCGGCTACACCCAAACCCACTCCGCTAGACCCAAACCCATTCTGCCAGCACAAACCCACTCCGCTAGATGCAAACCCATTCCGCTAGACCCAAACCCTCTCCGCTAGACCCAATCCCACTCCGCTAGACCCAAACCCACTCCGCTGGACCCAAACCCACTCCGCTAGACCCAAACCCACTCCGCTAGACCCAAACCCACTCGGCTAGACCCAAACCCACTCGGCTAGACCCAACCCCACTCTGCTAGACCCAAATCCACTCGGCTAGACCCAAACCCACTCCGCGAGACCCAAACCAACTCGGCTAGACCCAAACCCACTCGGTGAGACCCAAACCCACTCGGCTACACCCACACCCAATCGGCTAGACGCAAACCCAATCGGCTAGACCCAAACCCACTCGGCTAGACCCAAACCCACTCGGCAAGACCCAAACCCACTCGGCTAGACCCAAACTCACTTGGTTAGACCCAAACCCACTCGGCTAGACGCAAACCCACTCGGCTAGACCCAAACCCACTCGGCTGGACCCAAACCCACTCGGCTAGACCCAAACCCACTCGGCTAGACGCAAACCCACTCCGCTAGACCCAAACCCACTCCGCTAGACCCAAACCCACTCAGCTAGACCCAAACCCACTCGGCTAGACGCAAACCCACTCGGCTAGACCCAATCCCACTCCGCTAGACCCAAACCCACTCCGCTGGACCCAAACCCACTTGGCTAGATCCAAACCCACTCCGCTAGACCAAAACCCACTCGGCTAGAACCAAACCCACTCCGCTAGACCCAAACCCTCTCCGCTAGACCCAAACACACTCCGCTAGACCCAAAACCACTCGGCTAGACCCAAACCCAATCGGCTAGACCCAAACCCACTCGGCTAGACCCAAACCCACTCGGCTAGACCCAAACCCACTCGGCGAGACCCAAACCCACTCGGCTAGACCCAAACCCACTCGGCTAGACCCAAACCCACTCGGCTAGACCGAAACCCACTCGGCTAGGCCCAAACCCACTCGCCAAGACTCAAATCACTCGGCTAGACCCAATCCCACTCGGCTGGACCCAAACCCTCCCCGCTAGACCCAAACCCACTCGGCTACACCCAAACCCACTCCGCTAGACCCAAACCCATTCTGCCAGCCCAAACCCACTCCGCTAGATGCAAACCCATTCCGCTAGACCCAAACCCTCTCCGCTAGACCCAATCCCACTCCGCTAGACCCAAACCCACTCCGCTGGACCCAAACCCACTCCGCAAGACCCAAACCCACTCCGCTAGACCCAAACCGACTCGGCTAGACCCAAACCCACTCGGCTAGACCCAACCCCACTCTGCTAGACCCAAATCCACTCGGCTAGACCCAAACCCACTCCGCGAGACCCAAACCAACTCGGCTAGACCCAAACCCACTCGGTTAGACCCAAACCCACTCGGCTACACCCACACCCAATCGGCTAGACGCAAACCCAATCGGCTAGACCCAAACCACCTCGGCTGGACCCAAACCCACTCGGCCAGACCCAAACCCACTCGGCTAGACCCAAACTCACTCGGTTAGACCCAAACCCACTCGGCTAGACGCAAACCCACTCCGCTAGACCCAAACCCATTCTGCCAGCCCAAACCCACTCCGCTAGATGCAAACCCATTCCGCTAGACCCAAACCCACTCGGCTAGACCCAAACCCACTCGGCTAGACCCAAACCCACTCGGCTAGACCCAAACCCACTCGGCTAGGCCCAAACCCACTCTCCAAGACTCAAATCACTCGGCTAGACCCAATCCCACTCGGCTGGACCCAAACCCTCCCCGCTAGACCCAAACCCACTCGGCTACACCCAAACCCACTCCGCTAGACCCAAACCCATTCTGCCAGCCCAAACCCACTCCGCTAGATGCAAACCCATTCCGCTAGACCCAAACCCTCTCCGCTAGACCCAATCCCACTCCGCTGGACCCAAACCCACTCCGCTGGACCCAAACCCACTCCGCTAGACCCAAACCCACTCCGCTAGACCCAAACCCACTCGGCTAGACCCAAACCCACTCGGCTAGACCCAACCCCACTCTGCTAGACCCAAATCCACTCGGCTAGACCCAAACCCACTCCGCGAGACCCAAACCAACTCGGCTAGACCCAAACCCACTCGGTGAGACCCAAACCCACTCGGCTACACCCACACCCAATCGGCTAGACGCAAACCCAATCGGCTAGACCCAAACCCACTCGGCTAGACCCAAACCCACTCGGCTAGACCCAAACCCACTCGGCTAGACCCAAACTCACTCGGTTAGACCCAAACCCACTCGGCTAGACGCAAACCCACTCGGCTAGACCCAAACCCACTCGGCTGGACCCAAACCCACTCGGCTAGACCCAAACCCACTCGGCTAGACGCAAACCCACTCCGCTAGACCCAAACCCACTCCGCTAGACCCAAACCCACTCAGCTAGACCCAAACCCACTCGGCTAGACGCAAACCCACTCGGCTAGACCCAATCCCACTCCGCTAGACCCCAACCCACTCCGCTGGACCCAAACCCACTTGGCTAGATCCAAACCCACTCCGCTAGACCCAAACTCACTTGGCTAGACCCAAACACACTCGGCTAGACCCAAACCCACTCGGCTACACCCAAACCCACTCGGCTAGACCCAAACCCACTCGGCGAGACCCAAACCCACTCGGCTAGACCCAAACCCACTCGGCTAGACCCAAACCCACTCGGCTAGACCCAAACCCACTCGGCTAGGCCCAAACCCACTCGCCAAGACTCAAACCCACTCGGCTAGACCCAAACCCACTCGGCTGGACCCAAACCCTCCCCGCTAGACCCAAACCCACTCGGCTACACCCAAACCCACTCCGCTAGACCCAAACCCATTCTGCCAGCCCAAACCCACTCCGCTAGATGCAAACCCATTCCGCTAGACCCAAACCCACTCCGCTAGATCCAAACCCACTCGGCTAGACCCAAACCCACTCGGCTAGAACCAAACCCACTCGGCCAGTCCCAAACCCACTCGGCTAGACCCAAACCCACTCGGCTAGACCCAAACCCACTCGGCCAGACCCAAACCCACTCGGCTAGACCCAAACCCACTCGGCTAGACCCAAACCCACTCGGCTAGACCCAAACCCACTCGGCTAGACCCAAACCCACTCGGCTAGACCCAAACCCACTCGGCTAGACCCAAACGCACTCGGCTAGACCCAAACCCACTCGGCTAGACCCAAACCCACTCGGCTAGACCCAAACCCACTCGCCAAGACCCAAACCCACTCGGCTAGACCCAAACCCACTCGGCTGGACGCAAACCCTCCCCGCTAGACCCAAACCCACTCCGCTAGAACCAAACCCACTCCGCTAGACCCAAACCCACTCGGCTAGACCCAAACCCACTCGGCTAGAACCAAACCCACTCGGCTGGACCCAAACCCACTCGGCTAGACACAAACTCACTCGGCTAGACCCTAACCCACCCGGCTAGGCCCAAACCCACTCGGCTAGACCCAACCCCACTCTGCTAGACCCAAATCCACTCGGCTAGACCCAAACCCACTCCGCGAGACCCAAACCAACTCGGCTAAACCCAAACCCACTCGGTTAGACCCAAACCCACTCGGCTACACCCACACCCAATCGGCTAGACGCAAACCCAATCGGCTAGACCCAAACCCACTCGGCTGGACCCAAACCCACTCGGCTAGACCCAAACCCGCTCGGCTAGACCAAAACTCACTCGGTTAGACCCAAACCCACTCGGCTAGACGCAAACCCACTCGGCTAGACCCAAACCCACTCGGCTGGACCCAAACCCACTGGGCTAGACCCAAACCCACTCGGCTAGACGCAAACCCACTCCGCTAGACCCAAACCCACTCCGCTAGACCCAAACCCACTCAGCTAGACCCAAACCCACTCGGCTAGACGCAAACCCACTCGGCTACACCCAATCCCACTCCGCTAGACCCAAACCCACTCCGCTGGACCCAAACCCACTTGGCTAGATCCAAACCCACTCCGCTAGACCCAAACCCACTCGGCTAGACCCAAACCCACTCGGCTAGACCCAAACCCACTCGGCTACACCCAAACCCACTCGGCTAGACCCAAACCCACTCCGCTAGACCCAAACCCACTCCGCTAGACCCAATTCGATTCCGCTAGACCCAAACCCACTCGGCTAGACCCAAACCCACTCCGCGAGACCCAAACCAACTCGGCTAGACCCAAACCCACTCGGTGAGACCCAAACCCACTCGGCTACACCCACACCCAATCGGCTAGACGCAAACCCAATCGGCTAGACCCAAACCCACTCGGCTAGACCCAAACCCACTCGGCTAGACCCAAACCCACTCGGCTAGACCCAAACTCACTCGGTTAGACCCAAACCCACTCGGCTAGACGCAAACCCACTCGGCTAGACCCAAACCCACTCGGCTGGACCCAAACCCACTCGGCTAGACCCAAACCCACTCGGCTAGACGCAAACCCACTCCGCTAGACCCAAACCCACTCCGCTAGACCCAAACCCACTCAGCTAGACCCAAACCCACTCGGCTAGACGCAAACCCACTCGGCTAGACCCAATCCCACTCCGCTAGACCCCAACCCACTCCGCTGGACCCAAACCCACTTGGCTAGATCCAAACCCACTCCGCTAGACCCAAACTCACTCGGCTAGACCCAAACACACTCGGCTAGACCCAAACCCACTCGGCTACACCCAAACCCACTCGGCTAGACCCAAACCCACTCGGCGAGACCCAAACCCACTCGGCTAGACCCAAACCCACTCGGCTAGACCCAAACCCACTCGGCTAGACCCAAACCCACTCGGCTAGGCCCAAACCCACTCGCCAAGACTCAAACCCACTCGGCTAGACCCAAACCCACTCGGCTGGACCCAAACCCTCCCCGCTAGACCCAAACCCACTCGGCTACACCCAAACCCACTCCGCTAGACCCAAACCCATTCTGCCAGCCCAAACCCACTCCGCTAGATGCAAACCCATTCCGCTAGACCCAAACCCACTCCGCTAGATCCAAACCCACTCGGCTAGACCCAAACCCACTCGGCTAGAACCAAACCCACTCGGCCAGTCCCAAACCCACTCGGCTAGACCCAAACCCACTCGGCTAGACCCAAACCCACTCGGCCAGACCCAAACCCACTCGGCTAGACCCAAACCCACTCGGCTAGACCCAAACCCACTCGGCTAGACCCAAACCCACTCGGCTAGACCCTAACCCACTCGGCTAGACCCAAACCCACTCGGCTAGACCCAAACGCACTCGGCTAGACCCAAACCCACTCGGCTAGACCCAAACCCACTCGGCTAGACCCAAACCCACTCGCCAAGACCCAAACCCACTCGGCTAGACCCAAACCCACTCGGCTGGACGCAAACCCTCCCCGCTAGACCCAAACCCACTCCGCTAGAACCAAACCCACTCCGCTAGACCCAAACCCACTCGGCTAGACCCAAACCCACTCGGCTAGAACCAAACCCACTCGGCTGGACCCAAACCCACTCGGCTAGACACAAACTCACTCGGCTAGACCCTAACCCACCCGGCTAGGCCCAAACCCACTCGGCTAGACCCAACCCCACTCTGCTAGACCCAAATCCACTCGGCTAGACCCAAACCCACTCCGCGAGACCCAAACCAACTCGGCTAAACCCAAACCCACTCGGTTAGACCCAAACCCACTCGGCTACACCCACACCCAATCGGCTAGACGCAAACCCAATCGGCTAGACCCAAACCCACTCGGCTGGACCCAAACCCACTCGGCTAGACCCAAACCCGCTCGGCTAGACCAAAACTCACTCGGTTAGACCCAAACCCACTCGGCTAGACGCAAACCCACTCGGCTAGACCCAAACCCACTCGGCTGGACCCAAACCCACTGGGCTAGACCCAAACCCACTCGGCTAGACGCAAACCCACTCCGCTAGACCCAAACCCACTCCGCTAGACCCAAACCCACTCAGCTAGACCCAAACCCACTCGGCTAGACGCAAACCCACTCGGCTACAGCCAATCCCACTCCGCTAGACCCAAACCCACTCCGCTGGACCCAAACCCACTTGGCTAGATCCAAACCCACTCCGCTAGACCCAAACCCACTCGGCTAGACCCAAACCCACTCGGCTAGACCCAAACCCACTCGGCTACACCCAAACCCACTCGGCTAGACCCAAACCCACTCCGCTAGACCCAAACCCACTCCGCTAGACCCAATTCCATTCCGCTAGACCCAAACCCACTCGGCTAGACCCAAACCCACTCCGCTAGACCAAAACCCACTCGGCTAGACCCAAACCCACTCGGCTAGACCCAAACCCACTCGGCTAGACCCAAACCCACTAGGCTAGACCCAAACCCACTCGGCCAGCCCCAAACCCACTCAATAGACCAAAACCCACTCGGCTAGACCCAAACCCACTCGGCCAAACCCAAACCCACTCGGCTGGACCCAAACCCACTCCGCTAGATGCAAAGCCACTCCGCTGACCCAAACCCACTCCGCTAGACCCAATCCCACTCCACTAGACCCAAACCCACTCTGCTGGACCCAAACGCACTCCGCTAGACCCAAACCCACTCCGCTAGACCCAAACCCACTCAGCTTGACCCAAACCCACTCGGCTAGACCCAAACCCACTCGGCTACACCCAAACCCACTCAGCTAGACACAAACCCACTCGGCTAGACCCAAACCCACTCGGCTAGACCCAAACCCACTCGGCTCGACCCAAACCCACTCGGCTGGACCCAAACCCACTCGGCTAGACCCAAACCCACTCGCCAAGAACCAAACCCACTCGGCTAGACACAAACCCACTCGGCTGGACCCAAACCCTCCCCGCTAGAACCAATCCCACTCCGCTAGACCCAAACCCACTCGGCTATACTCAAACCCACTCCGCTAGACCCAAAACCACTCCGCTAGACCCAAACCCACTCGGCTAGACCCAAACCCACTCGGGTAGACCCAAACCCACTCGGCTAGAACCAAACCCACTCGGCTAGACCCAAACCCAGTCGCCAAGACTCAAACCCACTCGGCTAGACCCAAACCCACTCAGCTAGACCCAAACCCACTCCGCTAGACCCAAACCCACTCGGCTAGACCCAAACCCACTCGGGTAGACCCAAACCCAGTCGCCAAGACTCAAACCCACTCGGCTAGACCCAAACCCAGTCGCCAAGACTCAAACCCACTCGGCTAGACCCAAACCCAATCCGCTAGACCCAAACCCACTCCGCTAGACCCAAACCCACTCGGCTAGACCCAAATCCACTCGGGTAGACCCAAACCCACTCGGCTAGACCCAAACCCAGTCGCCAAGACCCAAACCCTCCCCGCTAGACCCAAACCCACTCCGCTAGACCCAAACCCACTCGGCTAGAACCAAACCCACTCCGCTAGACCCAAACCCACTCCGCTAGGCCCAAACCCTCTCCGCTAGACCCAAACCCACTCCGCTAGACCCAAACCCACTCGGCTAGCCCCAAACCCTCTCGGCTAGAACCAAACCCACTCGGCCAGTCCCAAACCCACTCGGCTAGACCCAAACCCACTCGGCTAGACCCAAACCCACTCGCCAAGACCCAAACCCACTCGGCTAGACCCAAACCCACTCGGCTGGACCCAAACCCTCCCCGCTAGACCCAAACCCATTCCGCTAGACCCAAACCCTCTCCGCTAGTCCCAATCCCACTCCGCTAGACCCAAACCCACTCCGCTGGACCCAAACCCACTCCGCTAGACCCAAACCCACTCCGCTAGACCCAAAAACACACGGCTAAACCCAAACCCACTCGGTTAGACCCAAACCCACTCGGCTACACCCACACCCAATCGGCTAGACGCAAACCCAATCGGCTAGACCCAAACCCACTCGGCTGGACCCAAACCCACTCGGCTAGACCCAAACCCGCTCGGCTAGACCAAAACTCACTCGGTTAGACCCAAACCCACTCGGCTAGACGCAAACCCACTCGGCTAGACCCAAACCCACTCGGCTGGACCCAAACCCACTGGGCTAGACCCAAACCCACTCGGCTAGACGCAAACCCACTCCGCTAGACCCAAACCCACTCCGCTAGACCCAAACCCACTCAGCTAGACCCAAACCCACTCGGCTAGACGCAAACCCACTCGGCTACACCCAATCCCACTCCGCTAGACCCAAACCCACTCCGCTGGACCCAAACCCACTTGGCTAGATCCAAACCCACTCCGCTAGACCCAAACCCACTCGGCTAGACCCAAACCCACTCGGCTAGACCCAAACCCACTCGGCTACACCCAAACCCACTCGGCTAGACCCAAACCCACTCCGCTAGACCCAAACCCACTCCGCTAGACCCAATTCCATTCCGCTAGACCCAAACCCACTCGGCTAGACCCAAACCCACTCCGCTAGACCAAAACCCACTCGGCTAGACCCAAACCCACTCGGCTAGACCCAAACCCACTCGGCTAGACCCAAACCCACTAGGCTAGACCCAAACCCACTCGGCCAGCCCCAAACCCACTCGGCTAGACCAAAACCCACTCGGCTAGACCCAAACCCACTCGGCCAAACCCAAACCCACTCGGCTGGACCCAAACCCACTCCGCTAGATGCAAAGCCACTCCGCTGACCCAAACCCACTCCGCTAGACCCAATCCCACTCCACTAGACCCAAACCCACTCTGCTGGACCCAAACGCACTCCGCTAGACCCAAACCCACTCCGCTAGACCCAAACCCACTCAGCTTGACCCAAACCCACTCGGCTAGACCCAAACCCACTCGGCTACACCCAAACCCACTCAGCTAGACACAAACCCACTCGGCTAGACCCAAACCCACTCGGCTAGACCCAAACCCACTCGGCTCGACCCAAACCCACTCGGCTGGACCCAAACCCACTCGGCTAGACCCAAACCCACTCGCCAAGAACCAAACCCACTCGGCTAGACACAAACCCACTCGGCTGGACCCAAACCCTCCCCGCTAGAACCAATCCCACTCCGCTAGACCCAAACCCACTCGGCTATACTCAAACCCACTCCGCTAGACCCAAAACCACTCCGCTAGACCCAAACCCACTCGGCTAGACCCAAACCCACTCGGGTAGACCCAAACCCACTCGGCTAGAACCAAACCCACTCGGCTAGACCCAAACCCAGTCGCCAAGACTCAAACCCACTCGGCTAGACCCAAACCCACTCAGCTAGACCCAAACCCACTCCGCTAGACCCAAACCCACTCGGCTAGACCCAAACCCACTCGGGTAGACCCAAACCCAGTCGCCAAGACTCAAACCCACTCGGCTAGACCCAAACCCAGTCGCCAAGACTCAAACCCACTCGGCTAGACCCAAACCCAATCCGCTAGACCCAAACCCACTCCGCTAGACCCAAACCCACTCGGCTAGACCCAAATCCACTCGGGTAGACCCAAACCCACTCGGCTAGACCCAAACCCAGTCGCCAAGACCCAAACCCTCCCCGCTAGACCCAAACCCACTCCGCTAGACCCAAACCCACTCGGCTAGAACCAAACCCACTCCGCTAGACCCAAACCCACTCCGCTAGGCCCAAACCCTCTCCGCTAGACCCAAACCCACTCCGCTAGACCCAAACCCACTCGGCTAGCCCCAAACCCTCTCGGCTAGAACCAAACCCACTCGGCCAGTCCCAAACCCACTCGGCTAGACCCAAACCCACTCGGCTAGACCCAAACCCACTCGCCAAGACCCAAACCCACTCGGCTAGACCCAAACCCACTCGGCTGGACCCAAACCCTCCCCGCTAGACCCAAACCCATTCCGCTAGACCCAAACCCTCTCCGCTAGTCCCAATCCCACTCCGCTAGACCCAAACCCACTCCGCTGGACCCAAACCCACTCCGCTAGACCCAAACCCACTCCGCTAGACCCAAAAACACACGGCTAGACCCAAACCCACTCGGCTAGACCCAAACCCACTCGGCTACACCCAAACCCACTCGGCTAGACCCAAACCCACTCGGCGAGACCCAAACCCACTCCGCCAGACCCAAACCCACTCCGCTAGACCCAAACCCATTCCGCTAGACCCAAACCCACTCCGCCAGACCCAAACCCACTCCGCTGGACCCAAACCCACTCGGCTAGACCCAAACCCACTCGGCTGGACCCAAACCCTCCCCGCTAGACCCAAACCCACTCCGCTAGACCCAAACCCACTCGGCTAGAACCAAACCCACTCCGCTAGACACAAACCCACTCCGCTAGACCCAAACCCTCTCCGCTATACCCAAACCCACTCCGCTAGACCCAAACCCACTCGGCTAGACCCAAACCCTCTCGGCTAGAACCAAACCCACTCGGCCAGTCCCAAACCCACTCGGCTAGACCCAAACCCACTCGGCAAGACCCAAACCCACTCGGCCAGACCCAAACCCACTCGGCTAGACCCAAACCCACTCGGCTAGACCCAAACCCACTCGGCTAGACCCAAACCCACTCGGCTAGACCCAAACCCACTCGGCTCGACCCAAACCCACTCGGCTAGACCCAAACCCACTCGGCTAGACCCAAACCCACTCGCCAAGACCCAAACCCACTCGGCTAGACCCAAACCCACTCGGCTGGACCCAAACCCTCCCCGCTAGACCCAAACCCATTCCGCTAGACCCAAACCCTCTCCGCTAGTCCCAATCCCACTCCGCTAGACCCAAACCCACTCCGCTGGACCCAAACCCACTCCGCTAGACCCAAACCCACTCCGCTAGACCCAAACCCACTCGGCTAGACCCAAACCCTCTCGGCTAGACCCAAACCCACTCGGCTACACCCAAACCCACTCGGCTAGACCCAAACCCACTCGGCGAGACCCAAACCCACTCGGCTAGACCCAAACCCACTCGGCTACACCCAAACCCAATCGGCTAGACCCAAACCCACTCGGCTAGACCCAAACCCAGTCGCCAAGACTCAAACCCACTCGGCTAGACCCAAACCCACTCGGCTGGACCCAAACCCTCCCCGCTAGACCCAAACCCACTCCGCTAGACCCAAACCCACTCGGCTAGAACCAAACCCACTCCGCTAGACCCAAACCCACTCCGCTAGACCCAAACCCTCTCCGCTAGACCCAAACCCACTCCGCTAGACCCAAACCCACTCGGCTAGACCCAAACCCACTCGGCCAGAACCAAACCCACTCGGCCAGTCCCAAACCCACTCGGCTAGACCCAAACCCACTCGGCTAGACCCAAACCCACTCGGCCAGACCGAAACCCACTCGGCTAGACCCAAACCCAGTCGGCTAGACCCAAACCCACTCGGCTACACCCAAACCCACTCGGCTAGACCCAAACCCACTCGGCTAGACCCAAACCCACTCGGCAAGACCCAAACACAATCGGCTAGACCCAAACCCACTCGGCTAGACCCAAACCCACTCGCCAAGACCCAAACCCACTCGGCTAGACCCAAACCCACTCGGCTGGACCCAAACCCTCCCCGCTAGACCCAAACCCACTCCGCCAGACCCAAACCCACTCCGCTAGACCCAAACCCATTCCGCAAGACCCAAACCCACTCCGCCAGACCCATACCCACTCCGCTAGACCCAAACCCACTCCGCTAGACCCAAACCCACTCCACTAGACCCAAACCCACTCTGCTAGAACCAAACCCACTCGGCCAGACCCAAACCCACTCGGCTAGACCCAAACCCACTCGGCCAGACCCAAACACTCTCGGCTGCACCCAAACCCACTCGGCTAGACCCAAACCCACTCAGCTAGACCCAAACCCACTCCGCTAGGACCAAACCCACTCGGCTAGACCCAAACCCACTCCGCTAGACCAAAACCCACTCGGCTAGACCCAAACCCACTCGGCTAAACCCAAACCCACTCGGCTAGACCCAAACCCACTCGGCTAGACCCAAACCCACTCGGCTAGACTCAAACCCACTCGGCTAGACCCAAACCCAGTCGCCAAGACTCAAACCCACTCGGCTGCACCCAAACCCACTCGGCTGGACCCAAACCTTCCCCGCTAGACCCAAACCCACTCCGCGAGACCCAAACCAACTGGGCTAGACCCAAACTCACTCGGTTAGACCCAAACCCATTCTGCCAGCCCAAACCCACTCCGCTAGATGCAAACCCATTCCGCTAGACCCAAACCCACTCGGCTAGACCCAAACCCACTCGGCTAGACCCAAACCCACTCGGCTAGACCCAAACCCACTCGGCTAGGCCCAAACCCACTCTCCAAGACTCAAATCACTCGGCTAGACCCAATCCCACTCGGCTGGACCCAAACCCTCCCCGCTAGACCCAAACCCACTCGGCTACACCCAAACCCACTCCGCTAGACCCAAACCCATTCTGCCAGCCCAAACCCACTCCGCTAGATGCAAACCCATTCCGCTAGACCCAAACCCTCTCCGCTAGACCCAATCCCACTCCGCTAGACCCAAACCCACTCCGCTGGACCCAAACCCACTCCGCTAGACCCAAACCCACTCCGCTAGACCCAAACTCACTCGGCTAGACCCAAACCCACTCGGCTAGACCCAACCCCACTCTGCTAGACCCAAATCCACTCGGCTAGACCCAAACCCACTCCGCGAGACCCAAACCAACTCGGCTAGACCCAAACCCACTCGGTGAGACCCAAACCCACTCGGCTACACCCACACCCAATCGGCTAGACGCAAACCCAATCGGCTAGACCCAAACCCACTCACCTAGACCCAAACCCACTCGGCCAGACCCAAACCCACTCGGCTAGACCCGAACTCACTCGGTTAGACCCAAACCCACTCGGCTAGACGCAAACCCACTCGGCTAGACCCAAACCCACTCGGCTGGACCCAAACCCACTCGGCTAGACCCAAACCCACTCGGCTAGACGCAAACCCACTCCGCTAGACCCAAACCCACTCCGCTAGACCCAAACCCACTCAGCTAGACCCAAACCCACTCGGCTAGACGCAAACCCACTCGGCTAGACCCAATCCCACTCCGCTAGACCCAAACCCACTCCGCTGGACCCAAACCCACTTGGCTAGATCCAAACCCACTCCGCTAGACCCAAACCCACTCGGCTAGAACCAAACCCACTCCGCTAGACCCAAACCCTCTCCGCTAGACCCAAACACACTCCGCTAGACCCAAACCCACTCGGCTAGACCCAAACCCACTCGGCTAGAACCAAACCCACTCGGCCAGTCCCAAACCCACTCGGCTAGACTCAAACCCACTCGGCTAGACCCAGCCCATTCGGCCAGACGCAAACCCACTCGGCTAGACCCAAACCCACTCGGCTAGACCCAAACCCACTCGGCTACACCCAAACCCACTCGGCTAGACCCAAACCCACTCGGCTAGACCCAAATCCACTCGGCTAGACCCAAACCCACTCCGTGAGACCCAAACCAACTCGGCTAGACCCAAACCCACTCGGTTAGACCCAAACCCACTCGGCTACACCCACACCCAATCGGCTAGACGCAAACCCAATCGGCTAGACCCAAACCCACTCGGCTAGACCCAAACCCACTCGGCTAGACCCAAACCCACTCGGCTAGACCCAAACTCACTCGGTTAGACCCAAACCCACTCGGCTAGACGCAAACCCACTCGGCTAGACCCAAACCCACTCGGCTGGACCCAAACACACTCGGCTAGACCCAAACCCACTCGGCTGGACACAAACCCACTCGGCTAGACACAAACCCACTCCGCTAGACCCAAACCCACTCCACTAGACCCAAACCCACTCAGCTAGACCCAAACCCACTCGGCTAGACGCAAACCCACTCGGCTAGACCCAATCCCACTCCGCTAGACCCAAACCCACTCCGCTGGACCCAAACCCACTCGGCTAGACCCAAACCCACTCGGCTAGACCCAAACCCACTCGGCTAGACCCAAACCCACTCGGCTAGACCCAAACCCACTCGGCTAGACCCAAACTCACTCGGTTAGACCCAAACCCACTCGGCTAGACGCAAACCCACTCGGCTAGACCCAAACCCACTCGGCTGGACCCAAACCCACTCGGCTAGACCCAAACCCACTCGGCTAGACGCAAACCCACTCCGCTAGACCCAAACCCACTCCGCTAGACCCAAACCCACTCAGCTAGACCCAAACCCACTCGGCTAGACGCAAACCCACTCGGCTAGACCCAATCCCACTCCGCTAGACCCAAACCCACTCCGCTGGACCCAAACCCACTTGGCTAGATCCAAACCCACTCCGCTAGACCCAAACCCACTCGGCTAGAACCAAACCCACTCCGCTAGACCCAAACCCTCTCCGCTAGACCCAAACACACTCCGCTAGACCCAAACCCACTCGGCTAGACCCAAACCCACTCGGCTAGAAGCAAACCCACTCGGCCAGTCCCAAACCCACTCGGCTAGACTCAAACCCACTCGGCTAGACCCAGCCCATTCGGCTAGACCCAAACCCACTCGGCTAGACCCAAACCCACTCGGCTGGACCCAAACCCACTCGGCTACACCCAAACCCACTCGGCTAGACCCAAACCCACTCGGCTAGACCCAAATCCACTCGGCTTGACCCAAACCCACTCCGCGAGACCCAAACCAACTCGGCTAGACCCAAACCCACTCGGTTAGACCCAAACCCACTCGGCTACACCCACACCCAATCGGCTAGACGCAAACCCACTCGGCTAGACGCAAACCCACTCGGCTAGACCCAATCCCACTCCGCTAGACCCAAACCCACTCCGCTGGACCCAAACCCACTTGGCTAGATCCAAACCCACTCCGCTAGACCCAAACCCACTCGGCTAGAACCAAACCCACTCCGCTAAACCCAAACCCTCTCCGCTAGACCCAAACACACTCCGCTAGACCCAAACCCACTCGGCTAGACCCAAACCCACTCGGCTAGAAGCAAACCCACTCGGCCAGTCCCAAACCCACTCGGCTAGACTCAAACCCACTCGGCTAGACCCAGCCCATTCGGCCAGACCCAAACCCACTCGGCTAGACCCAAACCCACTCGGCTAGACCCAAACCCACTCGGCTACACCCAAACCCACTCGGCTAGACCCAAACCCACTCGGCTAGACCCAAATCCACTCGGCTAGACCCAAACCCACTCCGTGAGACCCAAACCAACTCGGCTAGACCCAAACCCACTCGGTTAGACCCAAACCCACTCGGCTACACCCACACCCAATCGGCTAGACGCAAACCCAATCGGCTAGACCCAAACCCACTCGGCTAGACCCAAACCCACTCGGCTAGACCCAAACCCACTCGGCTAGACCCAAACTCACTCGGTTAGACCCAAACCCACTCGGCTAGACGCAAACCCACTCGGCTAGACCCAAACCCACTCGGCTGGACCCAAACACACTCGGCTAGACCCAAACCCACTCGGCTGGACACAAACCCACTCGGCTAGACACAAACCCACTCCGCTAGACCAAAACCCACTCCGCTAGACCCAAACCCACTCAGCTAGACCCAAACCCACTCGGCTAGACGCAAACCCACTCGGCTAGACCCAATCCCACTCCGCTAGACCCAAACCCACTCCGCTGGACCCAAACCCACTCGGCTAGACCCAAACCCACTCGGCTAGACCCAAACCCACTCGGCTAGACCCAAACCCACTCGGCTAGACCCAAACCCACTCGGCTAGACCCAAACTCACTCGGTTAGACCCAAACCCACTCGGCTAGACGCAAACCCACTCGGCTAGACCCAAACCCACTCGGCTGGACCCAAACCCACTCGGCTAGACCCAAACCCACTCGGCTAGACGCAAACCCACTCCGCTAGACCCAAACCCACTCCGCTAGACCCAAACCCACTCAGCTAGACCCAAACCCACTCGGCTAGACGCAAACCCACTCGGCTAGACCCAATCCCACTCCGCTAGACCCAAACCCACTCCGCTGGACCCAAACCCACTTGGCTAGATCCAAACCCACTCCGCTAGACCCAAACCCACTCGGCTAGAACCAAACCCACTCCGCTAGACCCAAACCCTCTCCGCTAGACCCAAACACACTCCGCTAGACCCAAACCCACTCGGCTAGACCCAAACCCACTCGGCTAGAAGCAAACCCACTCGGCCAGTCCCAAACCCACTCGGCTAGACTCAAACCCACTCGGCTAGACCCAGCCCATTCGGCCAGACCCAAACCCACTCGGCTAGACCCAAACCCACTCGGCTGGACCCAAACCCACTCGGCTACACCCAAACCCACTCGGCTAGACCCAAACCGACTCGGCTAGACCCAAATCCACTCGGCTAGACCCAAACCCACTCCGCGAGACCCAAACCAACTCGGCTAGACCCAAACCCACTCGGTTAGACCCAAACCCACTCGGCTACACCCACACCCAATCGGCTAGACGCAAACCCAATCGGCTAGACCCAAACCCACTCGGCTAGACCCAAACCCACTCGGCTAGACCCAAACTCACTCGGTTAGACCCAAACCCACTCGGCTAGACGCAAACCCACTCGGCTAGACCCAAACCCACTCGGCTGGACCCAAACACACTCGGCTAGACCCAAACCCACTCGGCTGGACACAAACCCACTCGGCTAGACACAAACCCACTCCGCTGGACCCAAACCCACTCCGCTAGACCCAAACCCACTCAGCTAGACCCAAACCCACTCGGCTAGACGCAAACCCACTCGGCTAGACCCAATCCCACTCCGCTAGACCCAAACCCATTCCGCTAGACCCAAACCCACTCCGCCAGACCCAAACCCACTCCGCTGGACCCAAACCCACTCGGCTAGACCCAAACCCACTCGGCTGGACCCAAACCCTCCCCGCTAGACCCAAACCCACTCCGCTAGACCCAAACCCACTCGGCTAGAACCAAACCCACTCCGCTAGACCCAAACCCACTCCGCTAGACCCAAACCCTCTCCGCTAGACCCAAACCCACTCCGCTAGACCCAAACCCACTCAGCTAGACCCAAACCCTCTCGGCTAGAACCAAACCCACTCGGCCAGTCCCAAACCCACTCGGCTAGACCCAAACCCACTCGGCTAGACCCAAACCCACTCGGCCAGACCCAAACCCACTCGGCTAGACCCAAACCCACTCGGCTAGACCCAAACCCACTCGGCTAGACCCAAACCCACTCGGCTAGACCCAAACCCACTCGGCTAGACGCAAACCCACTCCGCTAGACCCAAACCCACTCCGCTAGACCCAAACCCACTCAGCTAGACCCAAACCCACTCGGCTAGACGCAAACCCACTCGGCTAGACCCAATCCCACTCCGCTAGACCCAAACCCACTCCGCTGGACCCAAACCCACTCGGCTAGACCCAAACCCACTCGGCTAGACCCAAACCCACTCGGCTAGACCCAAACCCACTCGGCTAGACCCAAACCCACTCGGCTAGACCCAAACTCACTCGGTTAGACCCAAACCCACTCGGCTAGACGCAAACCCACTCGGCTAGACCCAAACCCACTCGGCTGGACCCAAACCCACTCGGCTAGACCCAAACCCACTCGGCTAGACGCAAACCCACTCCGCTAGACCCAAACCCACTCCGCTAGACCCAAACCCACTCAGCTAGACCCAAACCCACTCGGCTAGACGCAAACCCACTCGGCTAGACCCAATCCCACTCCGCTAGACCCAAACCCACTCCGCTGGACCCAAACCCACTTGGCTAGATCCAAACCCACTCCGCTAGACCCAAACCCACTCGGCTAGAACCAAACCCACTCCGCTAGACCCAAACCCTCTCCGCTAGACCCAAACACACTCCGCTAGACCCAAACCCACTCGGCTAGACCCAAACCCACTCGGCTAGAAGCAAACCCACTCGGCCAGTCCCAAACCCACTCGGCTAGACTCAAACCCACTCGGCTAGACCCAGCCCATTCGGCCAGACCCAAACCCACTCGGCTAGACCCAAACCCACTCGGCTGGACCCAAACCCACTCGGCTACACCCAAACCCACTCGGCTAGACCCAAACCCACTCGGCTAGACCCAAATCCACTCGGCTAGACCCAAACCCACTCCGCGAGACCCAAACCAACTCGGCTAGACCCAAACCCACTCGGTTAGACCCAAACCCACTCGGCTACACCCACACCCAATCGGCTAGACGCAAACCCAATCGGCTAGACCCAAACCCACTCGGCTAGACCCAAACCCACTCGGCTAGACCCAAACCCACTCGGCTAGACCCAAACTCACTCGGTTAGACCCAAACCCACTCGGCTAGACGCAAACCCACTCGGCTAGACCCAAACCCACTCGGCTGGACCCAAACACACTCGGCTAGACCCAAACCCACTCGGCTGGACACAAACCCACTCGGCTAGACACAAACCCACTCCGCTAGACCCAAACCCACTCCGCTAGACCCAAACCCACTCAGCTAGACCCAAACCCACTCGGCTAGACGCAAACCCACTCGGCTAGACCCAATCCCACTCCGCTAGACCCAAACCCATTCCGCTAGACCCAAACCCACTCCGCCAGACCCAAACCCACTCCGCTGGACCCAAACCCACTCGGCTAGACCCAAACCCACTCGGCTGGACCCAAACCCTCCCCGCTAGACCCAAACCCACTCCGCTAGACCCAAACCCACTCGGCTAGAACCAAACCCACTCCGCTAGACCCAAACCCACTCCGCTAGACCCAAACCCTCTCCGCTAGACCCAAACCCACTCCGCTAGACCCAAACCCACTCGGCTAGACCCAAACCCTCTCGGCTAGAACCAAACCCACTCGGCCAGTCCCAAACCCACTCGGCTAGACCCAAACCCACTCGGCTAGACCCAAACCCACTCGGCCAGACCCAAACCCACTCGGCTAGACCCAAACCCACTCGGCTAGACCCAAACCCACTCGGCTAGACCCAAACCCACTCGGCTAGACCCAAACCCACTCGGCTCGACCCAAACCCACTCGGCTAGACCCAAACCCACTCGGCTAGACCCAAACCCACTCGCCAAGACCCAAACCCACTCGGCTAGACCCAAACCCACTCGGCTGGACCCAAACCCTCCCCGCTAGACCCAAACCCATCCCGCTAGACCCAAACCCTCTCCGCTAGTCCCAATCCCACTCCGCTAGACCCAAACCCACTCCGCTGGACCCAAACCCACTCCGCTAGACCCAAACCCACTCCGCTAGACCCAAACCCACTCGGCTAGACCCAAACCCACTCGGCTAGACCCAAACCCACTCGGCTACACCCAAACCCACTCGGCTAGACCCAAACCCACTCGGCGAGACCCAAACCCACTCGGCTAGACCCAAACCCACTCGGCTACACCCAAACCCAATCGGCTAGACCCAAACCCACTCGGCTAGACCCAAACCCAGTCGCCAAGACTCAAACCCACTCGGCTAGACCCAAACCCACTCGGCTGGACCCAAACCCTCCCCGCTAGACCCAAACCCACTCCGCTAGACCCAAACCCACTCGGCTAGAACCAAACCCACTCCGCTAGACCCAAACCCACTCCGCTAGACCCAATCCCTCTCCGCTAGACCCAAACCCACTCCGCTAGACCCAAACCCACTCGGCTAGACCCAAACCCACTCGGCCAGAACCAAACCCACTCGGCCAGTCCCAAACCCACTCGGCTAGACCCAAACCCACTCGGCTAGACCCAAACCCACTCGGCCAGACCCAAACCCACTCGGCTAGACCCAAACCCAGTCGGCTAGACCCAAACCCACTCGGCTACACCCAAACCCACTCGGCTAGACCCAAACCCACTCGGCTAGACCCAAACCCACTCGGCAAGACCCAAACACACTCGGCTAGACCCAAACCCACTCGGCTAGACCCAAACCCACTCGCCAAGACCCAAACCCACTCGGCTAGACCCAAACCCACTCGGCTGGACCCAAACCCTCCCCGCTAGACCCAAACCCACTCCGCCAGACCCAAATCCACTCCGCTAGACCCAAACCCATTCCGCAAGACCCAAACCCACTCCGCCAGACCCATACCCACTCCGCTAGACCCAAACCCACTCCGCTAGACCCAAACCCACTCCACTAGACCCAAACCCACTCTGCTAGAACCAAACCCACTCGGCCAGACCCAAACCCACTCGGCTAGACCCAAACCCACTCGGCCAGACCCAAACACTCTAGGCTGCACCCAAACCCACTCGGCTAGACCCAAACCCACTCAGCTAGACCCAAACCCACTCCGCTAGGACCAAACCCACTCGGCTAGACCCAAACCCACTCCGCTAGACCAAAACCCACTCGGCTAGACCCAAACCCACTCGGCTAAACCCAAACCCACTCGGCTAGACCCAAACCCACTCGGCTAGACCCAAACCCACTCGGCTAGACTCAAACCCACTCGGCTAGACCCAAACCCAGTCGCCAAGACTCAAACCCACTCGGCTACACCCAAACCCACTCGGCTGGACCCAAACCTTCCCCGCTAGACCCAAACCCACTCCGCGAGACCCAAACCAACTGGGCTAGACCCAAACCCACTCGGTTAGACCCAAACCCACTCGGCTACACCCACACCCAATCGGCTAGACGCAAACCCAATCGGCTAGACCCAAACCCACTCGGCTAGACCCAAACCCACTCGGCTAGACCCAAACCCACTCGGCTAGACCCAAACTCACTCGGTTAGACCCAAACCCATTCTGCCAGCCCAAACCCACTCCGCTAGATGCAAACCCATTCCGCTAGACCCAAACCCACTCGGCTAGACCCAAACCCACTCGGCTAGACCCAAACCCACTCGGCTAGACCCAAACCCACTCGGCTAGGCCCAAACCCACTCTCCAAGACTCAAATCACTCGGCTAGACCCAATCCCACTCGGCTGGACCCAAACCCTCCCCGCTAGACCCAAACCCACTCGGCTACACCCAAACCCACTCCGCTAGACCCAAACCCATTCTGCCAGCCCAAACCCACTCCGCTAGATGCAAACCCATTCCGCTAGACCCAAACCCTCTCCGCTAGACCCAATCCCACTCCGCTAGACCCAAACCCACTCCGCTGGACCCAAACCCACTCCGCTAGACCCAAACCCACTCCGCTAGACCCAAACTCACTCGGCTAGACCCAAACCCACTCGGCTAGACCCAACCCCACTCTGCTAGACCCAAATCCACTCGGCTAGACCCAAACCCACTCCGCGAGACCCAAACCAACTCGGCTAGACCCAAACCCACTCGGTGAGACCCAAACCCACTCGGCTACACCCACACCCAATCGGCTAGACGCAAACCCAATCGGCTAGACCCAAACCCACTCACCTAGACCCAAACCCACTCGGCTAGACCCAAACCCACTCGGCTAGACCCGAACTCACTCGGTTAGACCCAAACCCACTCGGCTAGACGCAAACCCACTCGGCTAGACCCAAACCCACTCGGCTGGACCCAAACCCACTCGGCTAGACGCAAACCCACTCGGCTAGACGCAAACCCACTCCGCTAGACCCAAACCCACTCCGCTAGACCCAAACCCACTCAGCTAGACCCAAACCCACTCGGCTAGACGCAAACCCACTCGGCTAGACCCAATCCCACTCCGCTAGACCCAAACCCACTCCGCTGGACCCAAACCCACTTGGCTAGATCCAAACCCACTCCGCTAGACCCAAACCCACTCGGCTAGAACCAAACCCACTCCGCTAGACCCAAACCCTCTCCGCTAGACCCAAACACACTCCGCTAGACCCAAACCCACTCGGCTAGACCCAAACCCACTCGGCTAGAACCAAACCCACTCGGCCAGTCCCAAACCCACTCGGCTAGACTCAAACCCACTCGGCTAGACCCAGCCCATTCGGCCAGACCCAAACCCACTCGGCTAGACCCAAACCCACTCGGCTAGACCCAAACCCACTCGGCTACACCCAAACCCACTCGGCTAGACCCAAACCCACTCGGCTAGACCCAAATCCACTCGGCTAGACCCAAACCCACTCCGTGAGACCCAAACCAACTCGGCTAGACCCAAACCCACTCGGTTAGACCCAAACCCACTCGGCTACACCCACACCCAATCGGCTAGACGCAAACCCAATCGGCTAGACCCAAACCCACTCGGCTAGACCCAAACCCACTCGGCTAGACCCAAACCCACTCGGCTAGACCCAAACTCACTCGGTTAGACCCAAACCCACTCGGCTAGACGCAAACCCACTCGGCTAGACCCAAACCCACTCGGCTGGACCCAAACCCACTCGGCTAGACGCAAACCCACTCGGCTAGACGCAAACCCACTCCGCTAGACCCAAACCCACTCCGCTAGACCCAAACCCACTCAGCTAGACCCAAACCCACTCGGCTAGACGCAAACCCACTCGGCTAGACCCAATCCCACTCCGCTAGACCCAAACCCACTCCGCTGGACCCAAACCCACTTGGCTAGATCCAAACCCACTCCGCTAGACCCAAACCCACTCGGCTAGAACCAAACCCACTCCGCTAGACCCAAACCCTCTCCGCTAGACCCAAACACACTCCGCTAGACCCAAACCCACTCGGCTAGACCCAAACCCACTCGGCTAGAACCAAACCCACTCGGCCAGTCCCAAACCCACTCGGCTAGACTCAAACCCACTCGGCTAGACCCAGCCCATTCGGCCAGACCCAAACCCACTCGGCTAGACCCAAACCCACTCGGCTAGACCCAAACCCACTCGGCTACACCCAAACCCACTCGGCTAGACCCAAACCCACTCGGCTAGACCCAAATCCACTCGGCTAGACCCAAACCCACTCGGCTAGACCCAAACCCACTCGGCTAGACCCAAACTCACTCGGTTAGACCCAAACCCACTCGGCTAGACGCAAACCCACTCGGCTAGACCCAAACCCACTCGGCTGGACCCAAACACACTCGGCTAGACCCAAACCCACTCGGCTGGACACAAACCCACTCGGCTAGACACAAACCCACTCCGCTAGACCCAAACCCACTCCGCTAGACCCAAACCCACTCAGCTAGACCCAAACCCACTCGGCTAGACGCAAACCCACTCGGCTAGACCCAATCCCACTCCGCTAGACCCAAACCCACTCCGCTGGACCCAAACCCACTTGGCTAGATCCAAACCCACTCCGCTAGACCCAAACCCACTCGGCTAGACCCAAACCCACTCGGCTAGACCCAAACCCACTCGGATACACCCAAACCCACTCGGCTAGACCCAAACCCACTCGGCGAGACCCAAACCCACTCGGCTAGACCCAAACCCACTCGGCTAGACCCAAACCCACTCGGCTAGACCCAAACCCACTCGGCTAGACCCAAACCCACTCGGCTAGACCCAAACTCACTCGGTTAGACCCAAACCCACTCGGCTAGACGCAAACCCACTCGGCTAGACCCAAACCCACTCGGCTGGACCCAAACCCACTCGGCTAGACCCAAACCCACTCGGCTAGACGCAAACCCACTCCGCTAGACCCAAACCCACTCCGCTAGACCCAAACCCACTCAGCTAGACCCAAACCCACTCGGCTAGACGCAAACCCACTCGGCTAGACCCAATCCCACTCCGCTAGACCCAAACCCACTCCGCTGGACCCAAACCCACTTGGCTAGATCCAAACCCACTCCGCTAGACCCAAACCCACTCGGCTAGACCCAAACCCACTCGGCTAGACCCAAACCCACTCGGATACACCCAAACCCACTCGGCTAGACCCAAACCCACTCGGCGAGACCCAAACCCACTCGGCTAGACCCAAACCCACTCGGCTAGACCCAAACCCACTCGGCTAGACCCAAACCCACTCGGCTAGACCCAAACCCACTCGGCTAGACCCAAACTCACTCGGTTAGACCCAAACCCACTCGGCTAGACGCAAACCCACTCGGCTAGACCCAAACCCACTCGGCTGGACCCAAACCCACTCGGCTAGACCCAAACCCACTCGGCTAGACGCAAACCCACTCCGCTAGACCCAAACCCACTCCGCTAGACCCAAACCCACTCAGCTAGACCCAAACCCACTCGGCTAGACGCAAACCCACTCGGCTAGACCCAATCCCACTCCGCTAGACCCAAACCCACTCCGCTGGACCCAAACCCACTTGGCTAGATCCAAACCCACTCCGCTAGACCCAAACCCACTCGGCTAGAACCAAACCCACTCCGCTAGACCCAAACCCTCTCCGCTAGACCCAAACACACTCCGCTAGACCCAAACCCACTCGGCTAGACCCAAACCCACTCGGCTAGAAGCAAACCCACTCGGCCAGTCCCAAACCCACTCGGCTAGACTCAAACCCACTCGGCTAGACCCAGCCCATTCGGCCAGACCCAAACCCACTCGGCTAGACCCAAACCCACTCGGCTAGACCCAAACCCACTCGGCTACACCCAAACCCACTCGGCTAGACCCAAACCCACTCGGCTAGACCCAAATCCACTCGGCTAGACCCAAACCCACTCCGCGAGACCCAAACCAACTCGGCTAGACCCAAACCCACTCGGTTAGACCCAAACCCACTCGGCTACACCCACACCCAATCGGCTAGACGCAAACCCAATCGGCTAGACCCAAACCCACTCGGCTAGACCCAAGCCCACTCGGCTAGACCCAAACCCACTCGGCTAGACCCAAACTCACTCGGTTAGACCCAAACCCACTCGGCTAGACGCAAACCCACTCGGCTAGACCCAAACCCACTCGGCTGGACCCAAACACACTCGGCTAGACCCAAACCCACTCGGCTGGACACAAACCCACTCGGCTAGACACAAACCCACTCCGCTAGACCCAAACCCACTCCGCTAGACCCAAACCCACTCAGCTAGACCCAAACCCACTCGGCTAGACGCAAACCCACTCGGCTAGACCCAATCCCACTCCGCTAGACCCAAACCCACTCCGCTGGACCCAAACCCACTTGGCTAGATCCAAACCCACTCCGCTAGACCCAAACCCACTCGGCTAGACCCAAACCCACTCGGCTAGACCCAAACCCACTCGGATACACCCAAACCCACTCGGCTAGACCCAAACCCACTCGGCGAGACCCAAACCCACTCGGCTAGACCCAAACCCACTCGGCTAGACCCAAACCCACTCGGCTAGACCCAAACCCACTCGGCTAGGCCCAAACCCACTCGGCTAGACCCAATCCCACTCGGCTGGACCCAAACCCTCCCCGCTAGACCCAAACCCACTCGGCTACACCCAAACCCACTCCGCTAGATGCAAACCCATTCCGCTAGACCCAAACCCTCTCCGCTAGACCCAATCCCACTCCGCTAGACCCAAACCCACTCCGCTGGACCCAAACCCACTCCGCTAGACCCAAACCCACTCCGCTAGACCCAAACCGACTCGGCTAGACCCAAACCCACTCGGCTAGACCCAACCCCACTCTGCTAGACCCAAATCCACTCGGCTAGACCCAAACCCACTCCGCGAGACCCAAACCAACTCGGCTAGACCCAAACCCACTCGGTTAGACCCAAACCCACTCGGCTACACCCACACCCAATCGGCTAGACGCAAACCCAATCGGCTAGACCCAAACCCACTCGGCTAGACGCAAACCCACTCCGCTAGACCCAAACCCAGTCTGCCAGCCCAAACCCACTCCGCTAGATGCAAACCCATTCCGCTAGACCCAAACCCACTCGGCTAGACCCAAACCCACTCGGCTAGACCCAAACCCACTCGGCTAGACCCAAACCCACTCGGCTAGGCCCAAACCCACTCTCCAAGACTCAAATCACTCGGCTAGACCCAATCCCACTCGGCTGGACCCAAACCCTCCCCGCTAGACCCAAACCCACTCGGCTACACCCAAACCCACTCCGCTAGACCCAAACCCATTCTGCCAGCCCAAACCCACTCCGCTAGATGCAAACCCATTCCGCTAGACCCAAACCCTCTCCGCTAGACCCAATCCCACTCCGCTAGACCCAAACCCACTCCGCTGGACCCAAACCCACTCCGCTAGACCCAAACCCACTCCGCAAGACCCAAACCCACTCGGCTAGACCCAAACCCACTCGGCTAGACCCAACCCCACTCTGCTAGACCCAAATCCACTCGGCTAGACCCAAACCCACTCCGCGAGACCCAAACCAACTCGGCTAGACCCAAACCCACTCGGTGAGACCCAAACCCACTCGGCTGCACCCACACCCAATCGGCTAGACGCAAACCCAATCGGCTAGACCCAAACCCACTCGGCTAGACCCAAACCCACTCGGCTAGACCCAAACCCACTCGGCTAGACCCAAACTCACTCGGTTAGACCCAAACCCACTCGGCTAGACGCAAACCCACTCGGCTAGACCCAAACCCACTCGGCTGGACCCAAACCCACTCGGCTAGACCCAAACCCACTCCGCTAGACCCAAACCCACTTGGCTAGATCCAAACCCACTCCGCTAGACCCAAACTCACTCGGCTAGACCCAAACCAACTCGGCTAGACCCAAACCCACTCGGTGAGACCCAAACCCACTCGGCTACACCCACACCCAATCGGCTAGACGCAAACCCAATCGGCTAGACCCAAACCCACTCGGCTAGACCCAAACCCACTCGGCTAGACCCAAACCCACTCGGCTAGACCCAAACTCACTCGGTTAGACCCAAACCCACTCGGCTAGACGCAAACCCACTCGGCTAGACCCAAACCCACTCGGCTGGACCCAAACCCACTCGGCTAGACCCAAACCCACTCCGCTAGACCCAAACCCACTCAGCGAGACCCAAACCCACTCGGCTAGACGCAAACCCACTCGGCTAGACCCAATCCCACTCCGCTAGACCCCAACCCACTCCGCTGGACCCAAACCCACTTGGCTAGATCCAAACCCACTCCGATAGACCCAAACTCACTCGGCTAGACCCAAACCCACTCGGCTAGACCCAAACCCACTCGGCTACACCCAAACCCACTCGGCTACACCCAAACCCACTCGGTGAGACCCAAACCCACTCGGCTAGACCCAAACCCACTCGGCTAGACCCAAACCCACTCGGCTAGACCCAAACCCACTCCGCTAGACCCAAACCCACTTGGCTAGATCCAAACCCACTCCGCTAGACCCAAACTCACTCGGCTAGACCCAAACCAACTCGGCTAGACCCAAACCCACTCGGTGAGACCCAAACCCACTCGGCTACACCCACACCCAATCGGCTAGACGCAAACCCAATCGGCTAGACCCAAACCCACTCGGCTAGACCCAAACCCACTCGGCTAGACCCAAACCCACTCGGCTAGACCCAAACTCACTCGGTTAGACCCAAACCCACTCGGCTAGACGCAAACCCACTCGGCTAGACCCAAACCCACTCGGCTGGACCCAAACCCACTCGGCTAGACCCAAACCCACTCCGCTAGACCCAAACCCACTCAGCGAGACCCAAACCCACTCGGCTAGACGCAAACCCACTCGGCTAGACCCAATCCCACTCCGCTAGACCCCAACCCACTCCGCTGGACCCAAACCCACTTGGCTAGATCCAAACCCACTCTGATAGACCCAAACTCACTCGGCTAGACCCAAACCCACTCGGCTAGACCCAAACCCACTCGGCTACACCCAAACCCACTCGGCTAGACCCAAACCCACTCGGTGAGACCCAAACCCACTCGGCTAGACCCAAACCCACTCGGCTAGACCCAAACCCACTCGGCTAGACCCAAACCCACTCGGCTAGGCCCAAACCCACTCGCCAAGACTCAAACCCACTCGGCTAGACCCAAACCCACTCGGCTGGACCCAAACCCTCCCCGCTAGACCCAAACCCACTCGGCTACACCCAAACCCACTCCGCTAGACCCAAACCCATTCTGCCAGCCCAAACCCACTCCGCTAGATGCAAACCCATTCCGCTAGACCCAAACCCTCTCCGCTAGACCCAATCCCACTCCGCTAGACCCAAACCCACTCCGCTGGACCCAAACCCACTCCGCTAGACCCAAACCCACTGCGCTAGACCGAAACCCACTCGGCTAGACCCAAACCCACTCGGCTAGACCCAACCCCACTCGGCTACACCCAAACCCACTCGCCTAGACCCAAACCCACTCGGCGAGACCCAAACCCACTCGGCTAGACCCAAACCCACTCGGGAAGACCCAAACCCACTCGGCTAGACCCAAACCCACTCGGCTAGACCCAAACCCAGTCGCCAAGACTCAAACCCACTCGGCTAGACCCAAACCCACTCGGCTGGACCCAAACCCTCCCCGCTAGACCCAAACCCACTCCGCTAGACCCAAACCCACTCGGCTAGAACCAAACCCACTCCGCTAGACCCAAACCCACTCCGCTAGACCCAAACCCTCTCCGCTAGACCCAAACCCACTCCGCTAGATCCAAACCCACTCGGCGAGACCCAAACCCACTCGGCTAGAACCAAACCCACTCGGCCATTCCCAAACCCACTCGGCTAGACCCAAACCCACTCGGCTAGACCCAAACCCACTCGGCTAGACCCAAACCCACTCGGCTAGACCCAAACCCACTCGGCTAGACCCAAACCCACTCGGCTAGACCCAAACGCACTCGGCTAGACCCAAACCCACTCGGCTAGACACAAACCCACTCGGCTAGACCCAAACCCACTCGCCAAGACCCAAACCCACTCGGCTAGACCCAAACCCACTCGGCTGGACCCAAACCCTCCCCGCTGGACCCAAACCCACTCCGCTAGAACCAAACCCACTCCGCTAGACCCAAACCCACTCGGCTAGACCCAAACCCACTCGGCTAGAACCAAACCCACTCGGCTGGACCCAAACACACTCGGCTAGACACAAACTCACTCGGCTAGACCCTAACCCACCCGGCTAGACCCAAACCCACTCGGCTAGACCCAACCCCACTCTGCTAGACCCAAATCCACTCGGCTAGACCCAAACCCACTCCGCGAGACCCAAACCAACTCGGCTAAACCCAAACCCACTCGGTTAGACCCAAACCCACTCGGCTACACCCACACCCAATCGGCTAGACGCAAACCCAATCGGCTAGACCCAAACCCACTCGGCTGGACCCAAACCCACTCGGCTAGACCCAAACCCACTCGGCTAGACCCAAACTCACTCGGTTAGACCCAAACCCACTCGGCCAGACGCAAACCCACTCGGCTAGACCCAAACCCACTCGGCTGGACCCAAACCCACTCGGCTAGACCCAAACCCACTCGGCTAGACGCAAACCCACTCCGCTAGACCCAAACCCACTCCGCTAGACCCAAACCCACTCAGCTAGACCCAAACCCACTCGGCTAGACGCAAACCCACTCGGCTAGACCCAATCCCACTCCGCTAGACCCAAACCCACTCCGCTGGACCCAAACCCACTTGGCTAGATCCAAACCCACTCCGCCAGACCCAAACCCACTCGGCTAGACCCAAACCCACTCGGCTAGACGCAAACCCACTCGGCTAGACCCAATCCCACTCCGCTAGACCCAAACCCACTCCGCTGGAGCCAAACCCACTTGGCTAGATCCAAACCCACTCCGCTAGACCCAAACCCACTCGGCTAGACCCAAACCCACTCGGCTACACCCAAACCCACTCGGCTAGACCCAAACCCACTCGGCGAGACCCAAACCCACTCGGCTAGACCCAAACCCACTCGGCTAGACCCAAACCCACTCGGCTAGACCCAAACCCACTCCGCTGGACCCAAACCCACTCGGGTAGACACAAACCCACTCCGCTAGACCCAAACCCACTCCGCTGGACCCAAACCCACTCCGCTAGACCCAAACCCACTCTGCCATTCCCAAACCCACTCCGCTAGATGCAAACCCACTCCGCTAGACCCAAACCCACTCCGCTAGACCCAATTCCATTCCGCTAGACCCAAACCCACTCGGCTAGACCCAAACCCACTCCGCTAGACCAAAACCCACTCGGCTAGACCCAAACCCACTCGGCTAGACCCAAACCCACTCGGCTAGACCCAAACCCACTAGGCTAGACCCAAACCCACTCGGCCAGCCCCAAACCCACTCGGCTAGACCAAAACCCACTCGGCTAGACCCAAACCCACTCGGCCAAACCCAAACCCACTCGGCTAGACCCAAACCCACTGGGCTAGACCCAAACCCACTCGGCCAGCCCCAAACCCACTCGGCTAGACCCAAACCCACTCGGCTAGACCCAAACCCACTCGGCTGGACCCAAACCCTCCCCGCTTGACCCAAACCCACTCGGCTAGACACAAACTCACTCGGCTAGACCCAAACCCACTCCGCTAGACCCAAACCCACTCCGCTAGATGCAAACCCACTCCGCTGACCCAAACGCACTCCGCTAGACCCAAACCCACTCCGCTAGACCCAAACCCACTCAGCTAGACCCAAACCCACTCGGCTAGACCCAAACCCACTCGGCTACACCCAAACCCACTCAGCTAGACACAAACCCACTCGGCTAGACCCAAACCCACTCGGCTCGACCCAAACCCACTCGGCTGGACCCAAACCCACTCGGCTAGCCCCAAACCCACTCGGGTAGACCCAAACCCACTCGGCTAGACCCAAACCCACTCGGCTAGACCCAAACCCAGTCGCCAAGACTCAAACCCACTCGGCTAGACCCAAACCCACTCGGCTGGACCAAAACCCACTCGGCTAGACCCAAACCCACTCGGCTAGACCCAAACTCACTCGGTTAGACCCAAACCCACTCGGCTAGACGCAAACCCACTCGGCTAGACCCAAACCCACTCGGCTGGACCCAAACCCACTCGGCTAGACCCAAACCCACTCGAATAGACGCAAACCCACTCCGCTAGACCCAAACCCACTCCGCTAGACCCAAACCCACTCAGCTAGACCCAAACCCACTCGGCTAGACGCAAACCCACTCGGCTAGACCCAATCCCACTCCGCTAGACCCAAACCCACTCCGCTGGACCCAAACCCACTTGGCTAGATCCAAACCCACTCCGCTAGATCCAAACCCACTCGGCTAGACCCAAACCCACTCGGCTAGACCCAAACCCACTCGGCTACACCCAAACCCACTCGGCTAGACCCAAACCCACTCGGCGAGACCCAAACCCACTCGGCTAGACCCAAACCCACTCGGCTAGACCCAAACCCACTCGGCTAGACCCAAACCCACTCCGCTGGACCCAAACCCACTCGGGTAGACACAAACCCACTCCGCTAGACCCAAACCCACTCCGCTGGACCCAAACCCACTCCGCTAGACCCAAACCCACTCTGCCATTCCCAAACCCACTCCGCTAGATGCAAACCCACTCCGCTAGACACAAACCCACTCCGCTAGACCCAATTCCATTCCGCTAGACCCAAACCCACTCGGCTAGACCCAAACCCACTCCGCTAGACCAAAACCCACTCGGCTAGACCCAAACCCACTCGGCTAGACCCAAACCCACTCGGCTAGACCCAAACCCACTATGCTAGACCCAAACCCACTCGGCCAGCCCCAAACCCACTCGGCTAGACCAAAACCCACTCGGCTAGACCCAAACCCACTCGGCCAAACCCAAACCCACTCGGCTAGACCCAAACCCACTAGGCTAGACCCAAACCCACTCGGCCAGCCCCAAACCCACTCGGCTAGACCCAAACCCACTCGGCTAGACCCAAACCCACTCGGCTGGACCCAAACCCTCCCCGCTAGACCCAAACCCACTCGGCTAGACACACACTCACTCGGCTAGACCCAAACCCACTCCGCTAGACCCAAACCCACTCCGCTAGATGCAAACCCACTCCGCTGACCCAAACCCACTCCGCTAGACCCAATCCCACTCCACTAGACCCAAACCCACTCTGCTGGACCCAAACGCACTCCGCTAGACCCAAACCCACTCCGCTAGACCCAAACCCACTCAGCTAGACCCAAACCCACTCGGCAAGACCCAAACCCACTCGGCTACACCCAAACCCACTCAGCTAGACACAAACCCACTCGGCTAGACCCAAACCCACTCGGCTAGACCCAAACCCACTCGGCTGGACCCAAACCCACTCGGCTGGACCCAAACCCACTCGGCTAGACCCAAACCCACTCGCCAAGAACCAAACCCACTCGGCTAGACCCAAACCCACTCGGCTGGACCCAAACCCTCCCCGCTAGAACCAATCCCACTCCGCTAGACCCAAACCCACTCGGCTATACTCAAACCCACTCCGCTAGACCCAAACCCACTCGGCTAGACCCAACCCCACTCGGCTACACCCAAACCCACTCGCCTAGACCCAAACCCACTCGGCGAGACCCAAACCCACTCGGCTAGACCCAAACCCACTCGGGTAGACCCGAACCCACTCGGCTAGACCCAAACCCACTCGGCTAGACCCAAACCCAGTCGCCAAGACTCAAACCCACTCGGCTAGACCCAAACCCACTCGGCTGGACCCAAACCCTCCCCGCTAGACCCAAACCCACTCCGCTAGACCCAAACCCACTCGGCTAGAACCAAACCCACTCCGCTAGACCCAAACCCACTCCGCTAGACCCAAACCCTCTCCGCTAGACCCAAACCCACTCCGCTAGATCCAAACCCACTCGGCGAGACCCAAACCCACTCGGCTAGAACCAAACCCACTCGGCCAGTCCCAAACCCACTCGGCTAGACCCAAACCCACTCGGCTAGACCCAAACCCACTCGGCTAGACCCAAACCCACTCGGCTAGACCCAAACCCACTCGGCTAGACCCAAACCCACTCGGCTAGACCCAAACGCACTCGGCTAGACCCAAACCCACTCGGCTAGACACAAACCCACTCGGCTAGACCCAAACCCACTCGCCAAGACCCAAACCCACTCGGCTAGACCCAAACCCACTCGGCTGGACCCAAACCCTCCCCGCTGGACCCAAACCCACTCCGCTAGAACCAAACCCACTCCGCTAGACCCAAACCCACTCGGCTAGACCCAAACCCACTCGGCTAGAACCAAACCCACTCGGCTGGACCCAAACACACTCGGCTAGACACAAACTCACTCGGCTAGACCCTAACCCACCCGGCTAGACCCAAACCCACTCGGCTAGACCCAACCCCACTCTGCTAGACCCAAATCCACTCGGCTAGACCCAAACCCACTCCGCGAGACCCAAACCAACTCGGCTAAACCCAAACCCACTCGGTTAGACCCAAACCCACTCGGCTACACCCACACCCAATCGGCTAGACGCAAACCCAATCGGCTAGACCCAAACCCACTCGGCTGGACCCAAACCCACTCGGCTAGACCCAAACCCACTCGGCTAGACCCAAACTCACTCGGTTAGACCCAAACCCACTCGGCCAGACGCAAACCCACTCGGCTAGACCCAAACCCACTCGGCTGGACCCAAACCCACTCGGCTAGACCCAAACCCACTCGGCTAGACGCAAACCCACTCCGCTAGACCCAAACCCACTCCGCTAGACCCAAACCCACTCAGCTAGACCCAAACCCACTCGGCTAGACGCAAACCCACTCGGCTAGACCCAATCCCACTCCGCTAGACCCAAACCCACTCCGCTGGACCCAAACCCACTTGGCTAGATCCAAACCCACTCCGCCAGACCCAAACCCACTCGGCTAGACCCAAACCCACTCGGCTAGACGCAAACCCACTCGGCTAGACCCAATCCCACTCCGCTAGACCCAAACCCACTCCGCTGGACCCAAACCCACTTGGCTAGATCCAAACCCACTCCGCTAGACCCAAACCCACTCGGCTAGACCCAAACCCACTCGGCTAGACCCAAACCCACTCGGCTACACCCAAACCCACTCGGCTAGACCCAAACCCACTCGGCGAGACCCAAACCCACTCGGCTAGACCCAAACCCACTCGGCTAGACCCAAACCCACTCGGCTAGACCCAAACCCACTCCGCTGGACCCAAACCCACTCGGGTAGACACAAACCCACTCCGCTAGACCCAAACCCACTCCGCTGGACCCAAACCCACTCCGCTAGACCCAAACCCACTCTGCCATTCCCAAACCCACTCCGCTAGATGCAAACCCACTCCGCTAGACCCAAACCCACTCCGCTAGACCCAATTCCATTCCGCTAGACCCAAACCCACTCGGCTAGACCCAAACCCACTCCGCTAGACCAAAACCCACTCGGCTAGACCCAAACCCACTCGGCTAGATCCAAACCCACTCCGCCAGACCCAAACCCACTCGGCTAGACCCAAACCCACTCGGCTAGACGCAAACCCACTCGGCTAGACCCAATCCCACTCCGCTAGACCCAAACCCACTCCGCTGGACCCAAACCCACTTGGCTAGATCCAAACCCACTCCGCTAGACCCAAACCCACTCGGCTAGACCCAAACCCACTCGGCTAGACCCAAACCCACTCGGCTACACCCAAACCCACTCGGCTAGACCCAAACCCACTCGGCGAGACCCAAACCCACTCGGCTAGACCCAAACCCACTCGGCTAGACCCAAACCCACTCGGCTAGACCCAAACCCACTCCGCTGGACCCAAACCCACTCGGGTAGACACAAACCCACTCCGCTAGACCCAAACCCACTCCGCTGGACCCAAACCCACTCCGCTAGACCCAAACCCACTCTGCCATTCCCAAACCCACTCCGCTAGATGCAAACCCACTCCGCTAGACCCAAACCCACTCCGCTAGACCCAATTCCATTCCGCTAGACCCAAACCCACTCGGCTAGACCCAAACCCACTCCGCTAGACAAAAACCCACTCGGCTAGACCCAAACCCACTCGGCTAGACCCAAACCCACTCGGCTAGACCCAAACCCACTAGGCTAGACCCAAACCCACTCGGCCAGCCCCAAACCCACTCGGCTAGACCAAAACCCACTCGGCTAGACCCAAACCCACTCGGCCAAACCCAAACCCACTCGGCTAGACCCAAACCCACTGGGCTAGACCCAAACCCACTCGGCCAGCCCCAAACCCACTCGGCTAGACCCAAACCCACTCGGCTAGACCCAAACCCACTCGGCTGGACCCAAACCCTCCCCGCTTGACCCAAACCCAGTCGGCTAGACACAAACTCACTCGGCTAGACCCAAACCCACTCCGCTAGACCCAAACCCACTCCGCTAGATGCAAACCCACTCCGCTGACCCAAACGCACTCCGCTAGACCCAAACCCACTCCGCTAGACCCAAACCCACTCAGCTAGACCCAAACCCACTCGGCTAGACCCAAACCCACTCGGCTACACCCAAACCCACTCAGCTAGACACAAACCCACTCGGCTAGACCCAAACCCACTCGGCTCGACCCAAACCCACTCGGCTGGACCCAAACCCACTCGGCTAGACCCAAACCCACTCGGGTAGACCCAAACCCACTCGGCTAGACCCAAACCCACTCGGCTAGACCCAAACCCAGTCGCCAAGACTCAAACCCACTCGGCTAGACCCAAACCCACTCGGCTGGACCAAAACCCACTCGGCTAGACCCAAACCCACTCGGCTAGACCCAAACTCACTCGGTTAGACCCAAACCCACTCGGCTAGACGCAAACCCACTCGGCTAGACCCAAACCCACTCGGCTGGACCCAAACCCACTCGGCTAGACCCAAACCCACTCGAATAGACGCAAACCCACTCCGCTAGACCCAAACCCACTCCGCTAGACCCAAACCCACTCAGCTAGACCCAAACCCACTCGGCTAGACGCAAACCCACTCGGCTAGACCCAATCCCACTCCGCTAGACCCAAACCCACTCCGCTGGACCCAAACCCACTTGGCTAGATCCAAACCCACTCCGCTAGATCCAAACCCACTCGGCTAGACCCAAACCCACTCGGCTAGACCCAAACCCACTCGGCTACACCCAAACCCACTCGGCTAGACCCAAACCCACTCGGCGAGACCCAAACCCACTCGGCTAGACCCAAACCCACTCGGCTAGACCCAAACCCACTCGGCTAGACCCAAACCCACTCTGCTGGACCCAAACGCACTCCGCTAGACCCAAACCCACTCCGCTAGACCCAAACCCACTCAGCTAGACCCAAACCCACTCGGCTAGACCCAAACCCACTCGGCTACACCCAAACCCACTCAGCTAGACACAAACCCACTCGGCTAGACCCAAACCCACTCGGCTAGACCCAAACCCACTCGGCTGGACCCAAACCCACTCGGCTGGACCCAAACCCACTCGGCTGGACCCAAACCCACTCGCCAAGAACCAAACCCACTCGGCTAGACCCAAACCCACTCGGCTGGACCCAAACCCTCCCCGCTAGAACCAATCCCACTCCGCTAGACCCAAACCCACTCGGCTATACTCAAACCCACTCCGCTAGACCCAAACCCACTCCGCTAGACCCAAACCCACTCGGCTAGACCCAAACCCACTCGGGTAGAGCCAAACCCACTCGGCTAGACCCAAACCCACTCGGCTAGACCCAAACCCAGTCGCCAAGACTCAAACCCACTCGGCTAGACCCAAACCCAATCGGCTGGACCCAAACCCTCCCCGCTAGACCCAAACCCACTCCGCTAGACCCAAACCCACTCGGCTAGAACCAAACCCACTCCGCTAGACCCAAACCCACTCCGCTAGACCCAAACCCACTCGAATAGACGCAAACCCACTCGGCTAGACCCAATCCCACTCCGCTAGACCCAAACCCACTCCGCTGGACCCAAACCCACTTGGCTAGATCCAAACCCACTCCGCTAGATCCAAACCCACTCGGCTAGACCCAAACCCACTCGGTTAGACCCAAACCCACTCGGCTAGACGCAAACCCACTCGGCTAGACCCAAACCCACTCGGCTGGACCCAAACCCACTCGGCTAGACCCAAACCCACTCGAATAGACGCAAACCCACTCCGCTAGACCCAAACCCACTCCGCTAGACCCAAACCCACTCAGCTAGACCCAAACCCACTCGGCTAGACGCAAACCCACTCGGCTAGACCCAATCCCACTCCGCTAGACCCAAACCCACTCCGCTGGACCCAAACCCACTTGGCTAGATCCAAACCCACTCCGCTAGATCCAAACCCACTCGGCTAGACCCAAACCCACTCGGCTAGACCCAAACCCACTCGGCTACACCCAAACCCACTCGGCTAGACCCAAACCCACTCGGCGAGACCCAAACCCACTCGGCTAGACCCAAACCCACTCGGCTAGACCCAAACCCACTCGGCTAGACCCAAACCCACTCTGCTGGACCCAAACGCACTCCGCTAGACCCAAACCCACTCCGCTAGACCCAAACCCACTCAGCTAGACCCAAACCCACTCGGCTAGACCCAAACCCACTCGGCTACACCCAAACCCACTCAGCTAGACACAAACCCACTCGGCTAGACCCAAACCCACTCGGCTGGACCCAAACCCACTCGGCTGGACCCAAACCCACTCGGCTGGACCCAAACCCACTCGGCTGGACCCAAACCCACTCGCCAAGAACCAAACCCACTCGGCTAGACCCAAACCCACTCGGCTGGACCCAAACCCTCCCCGCTAGAACCAATCCCACTCCGCTAGACCCAAACCCACTCGGCTATACTCAAACCCACTCCGCTAGACCCAAACCCACTCCGCTAGACCCAAACCCACTCGGCTAGACCCAAACCCACTCGGGTAGAGCCAAACCCACTCGGCTAGACCCAAACCCACTCGGCTAGACCCAAACCCAGTCGCCAAGACTCAAACCCACTCGGCTAGACCCAAACCCAATCGGCTGGACCCAAACCCTCCCCGCTAGACCCAAACCCACTCCGCTAGACCCAAACCCACTCGGCTAGAACCAAACCCACTCCGCTAGACCCAAACCCACTCCGCTAGACCCAAACCCTCTCCGCTAGACCCAAACCCACTCCGCTAGAACCAAACCCACTCGGCTAGACCCAAACCCTCTCGGCTAGAACCAAACCCACTCGGCCAGTCCCAAACCCACTCGGCTAGACCCAAACCCACTCGGCTAGACCCAAACCCACTCGGCCAGACCCAAACCCACTCGGCTACACCCAAACCCACTCGGCTAGACCCAAACCCACTCGGCTAGACCCAAACCCACTCGGCTAGACCCAAACCCACTCGGCTAGACCCAAACCCACTCGGCTACACCCAAACCCACTCGGCTAGACCCAAACCCACTCAGCTAGACCCAAACCCACTCGCCAAGACCCAAACCCACTCGGCTAGACCCAAACCCACTCGGCTGGACCCAAACCCTCCCCGCTAGACCCTAACCCACTCCGCTAGAACCAAACCCACTCCGCTAGACCCAAACCCACTCGGCTAGACCCAAACCCACTCCGCTAGAACCAAACCCACTCGGCTAGACCCAAACCCACTCGGCTAGACACAAACTCACTCGGCTAGACCCTAACCCACCCGGCTAGACCCAAACCCACTCGGCTAGACCCAACCCCACTCTGCTAGTCCCAAATCCACTCGGCTAGACCCAAACCCACTCCGCGAGACCCAAACCAACTCGGCTAAACCCAAACCCACTCGGTTAGACCCAAACCCACTCGGCTGCACCCACACCCAATCGGCCAGACGCAAACCCAATCGGCTAGACCCAAACCCACTCGGCTAGACCCAAACCCACTCGGCTAGACCCAAACCCACTCGGCTAGACCCAAACTCACTCGGTTAGACCCAAACCCACTCGGCTAGACGCAAACCCACTCGGCTAGACCCAAACCCACTCGGCTAGACCCAAACCCACTCGGCTAGACCCAAACCCACTCGGCTATACGCAAACCCACTCCGCTAGACCCAAACCCACTCCGCTAGACCCAAACCCACTCAGCTAGACCCAAACCCACTCGGCTAGACGCAAACCCACTCGGCTAGACCCAATCCCACTCCGCTAGACCCAAACCCACTCCGCTGGACCCAAACCCACTTGGCTAGATCCAAACCCACTCGGCTAGACCCAAACCCACTCGGCTAGACCCAAACCCACTCGGCTACACCCAAACCCACTCGGCTAGACCCAAACCCACTCGGCGAGACCCAAACCCACTCGGCTAGACCCAAACCCACTCGGATAGACCCAAAGCCACTCGGCTAGACCCAAACCCACTCGGCCAGACGCAAACCCACTCGCCAAGACTCAAACCCACTCGGCCAGACCCAAACCCACTCGGCTGGACCCAAACCCTCCCCGCTAGACCCATACCCACTCGGCTACACCCAAACCCACTCCACTAGACCCAAACCCACTCTGCCAGTCCAAACCCACTCCGCTAGATGCAGACCCATTCCACTAGACCCAAATCCTCTCCGCTAGACCCAATCCCACTCCGCTAGACCCAAACCCACTCCGCTGGACCCAAACCCACTCCGCTAGATGCAAACCCATTCCGCTAGACCCAAACCCTCTCCGCTAGACCCAAACCCACTCCGCTGGACCCAAACCCACTCCGCTAGACCCAAACCCACTCCGCTGGACCCAAACCCACTCCGCTAGACCCAAACCCACTCCGCTAGACCCAAACCCACTCGGCTAGACCCAAACCCACTCGGCTAGACCCAAACCCACTCGGCTACACCCAAACCCACTCGGCTAGACCCAAACCCACTCGGCGAGACCCAAACCCACTCGGCTAGACCCAAACCCACTCGGCTAGACCCAAACCCACTCGGCAAGACCCAAACCCACTCGGCTAGACCCAAACCCAGTCGCCAAGACTCAAACCCACTCGGCTAGACCCAAACCCACTCGGCTGGACCCAAACCCTCCCCGCTAGACCCAAACCCACTCCGCTAGACCCAAACCCACTCGGCTAGAACCAATCCCACTCCGCTAGACCCGAACCCACTCCGCTAGACCCAAACCCTCTCCGCTAGACCAAAACCCACTCCGCTAGACCCAAACCCACTCGGCTAGACCCAAACCCACTCGGCTAGAACCAAACCCACTCGGCCAGTCCCAAACCCACTGGGCTACACCCAAACCCACTGGGCTAGACCCAAACCCACTCGGCCAGACCCAAACCCACTCGGCTAGACGCAAACCCACTCGGCTAGACCCAAACCCACTCGGCTAGACCCAAACCCACTCGGCTAGACCCAAACCCACTCGGCTAGACGCAAACCCACTCCGCTATACCCAAACCCACTCCGCTAGACCCAAACCCACTCAGCTAGACGCAAACCCACTCGGCTAGACGCAAACCCACTCGGCTAGACCCAATCCCACTCCGCTAGACAAAAGCCCACTCCGCTGGACCCAAACCCACTTGGCTAGACCCAAACCCACTCCGCTAGACCCAAACCCACTCGGCTAGACCCAAACCCACTCCGCTAGAACCAAACCCACTCGGCTAGACCCAAACCCACTCGGCTAGACCCAAACCCACTCGGCTAGACCCAACCCCACTCTGCTAGTCCCAAATCCACTCGGCTAGACCCAAACCCACTCCGCGAGACCCAAACCAACTCGGCTAAACACAAACCCACTCGGTTAGACCCAAACCCACTCGGCTGCACCCACACCCAATCGGCTAGACGCAAACCCAATCGGCTAGACCCAAACCCACTCGGCTAGACCCAAACCCACTCGGCTAGACCCAAACCCACTCGGCTAGACCCAAACTCACTCGGTTAGACCCAAACCCACTCGGCTAGACGCAAACCCACTCGGCTAGCCCCAAACCCACTCGGCTAGACCCAAACCCACTCGGCTAGACCCAAACCCACTCGGATAGACCCAAAGCCACTCGGCTAGATCCAAACCCACTCGGCCAGACGCAAACCCACTCGCCAAGACTCAAACCCACTCGGCCAGACCCAAACCCACTCGGCTGGACCCAAACCCTCCCCGCTAGACCCAAACCCACTCGGCTACACCCAAACCCATTCCACTAGACCCAAACCCACTCTGCCAGTCCAAACCCACTCCGCTAGATGCAAACCCATTCCGCTAGACCCAAACCCTCTCCGCTAGACCCAATCCCACTCCGCTAGACCCAAACCCACTCCGCTGGACCCAAACCCACTCCGCTAGATGCAAACCCATTCCGCTAGACCCAAACCCTCTCCGCTAGACCCAAACCCACTCCGCTGGACCCAAACCCACTCCGCTCGACCCAAACCCACTCCGCTGGACCCAAACCCACTCCGCTAGACCCAAACCCACTCTGCTAGACCCAAACCCACTCGGCTAGACCCAAACCCACTCGGCTAGACCCAAACCCACTCGGCTACACCCAAACCCACTCGGCTAGACCCAAACCCACTCCGCTAGACCCAAACCCACTCGGCTAGAACCAATCCCACTCCGCTAGACCCAAACCCACTCCGCTAGACCCAAACCCTCTCCGCTAGACCAAAACCCACTCCGCTAGACCCAAACCCACTCGGCTAGACCCAAACCCACTCGGCTAGAACCAAACCCACTCGGCCAGTCCCAAACCCACTGGGCTAGACCCAAACCCACTGGGCTAGACCCAAACCCACTCGGCCAGACCCAAACCCACTCGGCTAGACCCAAACCCACTCGGCTAGACCCAAACCCACTCGGCTAGACGCAAACCCACTCCGCTATACCCAAACCCACTCCGCTAGACCCAAACCCACTCAGCTAGACGCAAACCCACTCGGCTAGACGCAAACCCACTCGGCTAGACCCAATCCCACTCCGCTAGACAAAAGCCCACTCCGCTGGACCCAAACCCACTTGGCGAGATCCAAACCCACTCGGCGAGACCCAAACCCACTCGACTACACACAAACCCACTCGGCTACACCCAAACCCACTCGGCTAGACCCAAACCCACTCGGCGAAACCCAAACCCACTCGGCTAGACCCAAACCCACTCGGCTGGACCCAAACCCTCCCCGCTAGACCCAAACCCACTCGGCTACACCCAAACCCACTCCGCTAGACCCAAACCCACTCGGCTAGACCCAAACCCACTCGGCCAGACCCAAACCCACTCGCCAAGACTCAAACCCACTCGGCTAGACCCAAACCCACTCGGCTGGACCCAAACCCTCCCCGCTAGACCCAAACCCACTCGGCTACACCCAAACCCACTCCGCTAGACCCAAACCCACTCTGCCAGCCCAAACCCACTCCGCTAACTGCAAACCTATTCCGCTAGACCCAAACCCTCTCCGCTAGACCCAATCCCACTCCGCTAGACCCAAACCCACTCAGCTGGACCCAAACCCACTCCGCTAGACCCAAACCCACTCCGCTAGACCCAAACCCACTCGGCTAGACCCAAACCCACTCGGCTAGAACCAAACCCACTCGGCTACAACCAAACCCACTCGGCTAGACCCAAACCCACTCGGCGAGACCCAAACCCACTCGGCTAGACCCAAACCCACTCGGCTAGACCCAAACCCACTCGGCTAGACCCAAACCCACTCGGCTAGACCCAAACCCACTCGGCTAGACCCAAACCCACTCGGCTCGACCCAAACCCACTCGGCTAGACCCAAACCCAGTCGCCAAGACTCAAACCCACTCGGCTAGACCCAAACCCACTCGGCTAGACCCAAACCCACTCGGCTAGACCCAAACCCACTCGGCTAGACGAAAACCCACTCGGCTAGACCCAAACCCACTCGGCTACACCCAAACCCACTCTGCTAGACCCAAACCCACTCGGCTAGACGCAAACCCACTCCGCTAGACCCAAACCCACTCCGCTAGACCCAAACCCACTCAGCTAGACCCAAACCCACTCGGCTAAACGCAAACCCACTCGGCTAGACCCAATCCCACTCGGCTAGACCCAAACCCACTCCGCTGGATCCAAACCCACTTGGCTAGATCCAAACCCACTCGGCTAGACCCAAACCCACTCGGCTAGACACAAACCCACTCGGCTACACCCAAACCCACTCGGCTAGACCCAAACCCACTCGGCGAGACCCAAACCCACTCGGCTAGACCCAAACCCACACGGCTAGACCCAAACCCACTCGGCTAGACCCAAACCCACTCGGCCAGACCCAAACCCACTCGCCAAGACTCAAACCCACTCGGCTAGACCCAAACCCACTCGGCTGGACCCAAACCCTCCCCGCTAGACCCAAACCCACTCGGCTACACCCAAACCCACTCCGCTAGACCCAAACCCAATCTGCCAGCCCAAACCCACTCCGCTAGATGCAAACCCATTCCGCTAGACCCAAACCCTCTCCGCTAGTCCCAATCCCACTCCGCTAGACCCAAACCCACTCCGCTGGACCCAAACCCACTCCGCTAGACCCAAACCCACTCCGCTAGACCCAAACCCACTCGGCTAGACCCAAACCCACTCGGCTAGACCCAAACCCACTCGGCTACACCCAAACCCACTCGGCTAGACCCAAACACACTCGGCGAGACCCAAACCCACTCGGCTAGACCCAAACCCACTCGGCTAGACCCAAACCCACTCGGCTAGACCCAAACCCACTCGGCTAGACCCAAACCCAGTCGCCAAGACTCAAACCCACTCGGCTAGACCCAAACCCACTCGGCTGGACCCAAACCCTCCCCGCTAGACCCAAACCCACTCCGCTAGACCCAAACCCACTCGGCTAGAACCAAACCCACTCCGCTAGACCCAAACCCACTCCGCTAGACCCAAACCCTCTCCGCTAGACCCAAACCCACTCCGCTAGACCCAAACCCACTCGGCTAGACCCAAACCCACTCGGCTAGACCCAAACCCACTCGGCTAGACCCAAACCCACTCGGCTAGACCCAAACCCACTCGGCTAGACTCAAACCCACTCGGCTAGACCCAAACCCAGTCGCCAAGACTCAAACCCACTCGGCTATACCCAAACCCACTCGGCTGGACCCAAACCTTCCCCGCTAGACCCAAACCCACTCCGCCAGACCCAAACCCACTCCGCTAGATGCAAACCCATTCCGCTAGACCCAAACCCTCTCCGCTAGACCCAAACCCACTCCGCTGGACCCAAACCCACTCCGCTAGACCCAAACCCACTCCGCTGGACCCAAACCCACTCCGCTAGACCTAAACCCACTCCGCTGGACCCAAACCCACTCCGCTAGACCCAAACCCACTCCGCTAGACCCAAACCCACTCGGCTAGACCCAAACCCACTCGGCTAGACCCAAACCCACTCGGCTACACCCAAACCCACTCGGCTAGACCCAAACCCACTCGGCGAGACCCAAACCCACTCGGCTAGACCCAAACCCACTCGGCTAGACCCAAACCCACTCGGCAAGACCCAAACCCACTCGGCTAGACCCAAACCCAGTCGCCAATACTCAAACCCACTCGGCTAGACCCAAACCCACTCGGCTGGACCCAAACCCTCCCCGCTAGACCCAAACCCACTCCGCTAGACCCAAACCCACTCGGCTAGAACCAATCCCACTCCGCTAGACCCAAACCCACTCCGCTAGACCCAAACCCTCTCCGCTAGACCAAAACCCACTCCGCTAGACCCAAACCCACTCGGCTAGACCCAAACCCACTCGGCTAGAACCAAACCCACTCGGCCAGTCCCAAACCCACTGGGCTAGACCCAAACCCACTGGGCTAGACCCAAACCCACTCGGCCAGACCCAAACCCACTCGGCTAGACCCAAACCCACTCGGCTAGACCCAAACCCACTCGGCTAGACGCAAACCCACTCCGCTATACCCAAACCCACTCCGCTAGACCCAAACCCACTCAGCTAGACGCAAACCCACTCGGCTAGACGCAAACCCACTCGGCTAGACCCAATCCCACTCCGCTAGACAAAAGCCCACTCCGCTGGACCCAAACCCACTTGGCGAGATCCAAACCCACTCGGCGAGACCCAAACCCACTCGGCTACACACAAACCCACTCGGCTACACCCAAACCCACTCGGCTAGACCCAAACCCACTCGGCGAAACCCAAACCCACTCGGCTAGACCCAAACCCACTCGGCTGGACCCAAACCCTCCCCGCTAGACCCAAACCCACTCGGCTACACCCAAACCCACTCCGCTAGACCCAAACCCACTCTGCCAGCCCAAACCCACTCCGCTAGCTGCAAACCTATTCCGCTAGACCCAAACCCTCTCCGCTAGACCCAATCCCACTCCGCTAGACCCAAACCCACTCCGCTGGACCCAAACCCACTCCGCTAGACCCAAACCCACTCCGCTAGACCCAAACCCACTCGGCTAGACCCAAACCCACTCGGCTAGAACCAAACCCACTCGGCTACACCCAAACCCACTCGGCTAGACCCAAACCCACTCGGCGAGACCCAAACCCACTCGGCTAGACCCAAACCCACTCGGCTAGACCCAAACCCACTCGGCTAGACCCAAACCCACTCGGCTAGACCCAAACCCACTCGGCTAGACCCAAACCCACTCGGCTCGACCCAAACCCACTCGGCTAGACCCAAACCCAGTCGCCAAGACTCAAACCCACTCGGCTAGACCCAAACCCACTCGGCTAGACCCAAACCCACTCGGCTAGACCCAAACCCACTCGGCTAGACGAAAACCCACTCGGCTAGACCCAAACCCACTCGGCTACACCCAAACCCACTCTGCTAGACCCAAACCCACTCGGCTAGACGCAAACCCACTCCGCTAGACCCAAACCCACTCCGCTAGACCCAAACCCACTCAGCTAGACCCAAACCCACTCGGCTAGACGCAAACCCACTCGGCTAGACCCAATCCCACTCGGCTAGACCCAAACCCACTCCGCTGGATCCAAACCCACTTGGCTAGATCCAAACCCACTCGGCTAGACCCAAACCCACTCGGCTAGACACAAACCCACTCGGCTACACCCAAACCCACTCGGCTAGACCCAAACCCACTCGGCGAGACCCAAACCCACTCGGCTAGACCCAAACCCACTCGGCTAGACCCAAACCCACTCGGCTAGACCCAAACCCACTCGGCCAGACCCAAACCCACTCGCCAAGACTCAAACCCACTCGGCTAGACCCAAACCCACTCGGCTGGACCCAAACCCTCCCCGCTAGACCCAAACCCACTCCGCTAGACCCAAACCCACTCGGCTAGAACCAAACCCACTCCGCTAGACCCAAACCCACTCCGCTAGACCCAAACCCTCTCCGCTAGACCCAAACCCACTCCGCTAGACCCAAACCCACTCGGCTAGACCCAAACCCACTCGGCTAGACCCAAACCCACTCGGCTAGACCCAAACCCACTCGGCTAGACCCAAACCCACTCGGCTAGACTCAAACCCACTCGGCTAGACCCAAACCCAGTCGCCAAGACTCAAACCCACTCGGCTATACCCAAACCCACTCGGCTGGACCCAAACCTTCCCCGCTAGACCCAAACCCACTCCGCCAGACCCAAACCCACTCCGCTAGATGCAAACCCATTCCGCTAGACCCAAACCCTCTCCGCTAGACCCAAACCCACTCCGCTGGACCCAAACCCACTCCGCTAGACCCAAACCCACTCCGCTGGACCCAAACCCACTCCGCTAGACCCAAACCCACTCCGCTAGACCCAAACCCACTCGGCTAGACCCAAACCCACTCGGCTAGACCCAAACCCACTCGGCTACACCCAAACCCACTCGGCTAGACCCAAACCCACTCGGCGAGACCCAAACCCACTCGGCTAGACCCAAACCCACTCGGCTAGACCCAAACCCACTCGGCAAGACCCAAACCCACTCGGCTAGACCCAAACCCAGTCGCCAAGACTCAAACCCACTCGGCTAGACCCAAACCCACCCGGCTGGACCCAAACCCTCCCCGCTAGACCCAAACCCACTCCGCTAGACCCAAACCCACTCGGCTAGAACCAATCCCACTCCGCTAGACCCAAACCCACTCCGCTAGACCCAAACCCTCTCCGCTAGACCAAAACCCACTCCGCTAGACCCAAACCCACTCGGCTAGACCGAAACCCACTCGGCTAGAACCAAACCCACTCGGCCAGTCCCAAACCCACTGGGCTAGACCCAAACCCACTGGGCTAGACCCAAACCCACTCGGCCAGACCCAAACCCACTCGGCTAGACGCAAACCCACTCGGCTAGACCCAAACCCACTCGGCTAGACCCAAACCCACTCGGCTAGACCCAAACCCACTCGGCTAGACGCAAACCCACTCCGCTATACCCAAACCCACTCCGCTAGACCCAAACCCACTCAGCTAGACGCAAACCCACTCGGCTAGACGCAAACCCACTCGGCTAGACCCAATCCCACTCCGCTAGACAAAAGCCCACTCCGCTGGACCCAAACCCACTTGGCGAGATCCAAACCCACTCGGCGAGACCCAAACCCACTCGGCTACACACAAACCCTCTCGGCTACACCCAAACCCACTCGGCTAGACCCAAACCCACTCGGCGAAACCCAAACCCACTCGGCTAGACCCAAACCCACTCGGCTGGACCCAAACCCTCCCCGCTAGACCCAAACCCACTCGGCTACACCCAAACCCACTCCGCTCGACCCAAACCCACTCGGCTAGACCCAAACCCACTCGGCCAGCCCCAAACCCACTCGCCAAGACTCAAACCCACTCGGCTAGACCCAAACCCACTCGGCTGGACCCAAACCCTCCCCGCTAGACCCAAACCCACTCGGCTACACCCAAACCCACTCCGCTAGACCCAAACCCACTCTGCCAGCCCAAACCCACTCCGCTAGCTGCAAACCTATTCCGCTAGACCCAAACCCTCTCCGCTAGACCCAATCCCACTCCGCTAGACCCAAACCCACTCCGCTGGACCCAAACCCACTCCGCTAGACCCAAACCCACTCCGCTAGACCCAAACCCACTCGGCTAGACCCAAACCCACTCGGCTAGACCCAAACCCACTCGGCTACACCCAAACCCACTCGGCTAGACCCAAACCCACTCGGCGAGACCCAAACCCACTCGGCTAGACCCAAACCCACTCGGCTAGACCCAAACCCACTCGGCTAGACCCAAACCCACTCGGCTAGACCCAAACCCACTCGGCTAGACCCAAACCCACTCGGCTCGACCCAAACCCACTCGGCTAGACCCAAACCCAGTCGCCAAGACTCAAACCCACTCGGCTAGACGAAAACCCACTCGGCTAGACCCAAACCCACTCGGCTAGACCCAAACCCACTCGGCTAGACGAAAACCCACTCGGCTAGACCCAAACCCACTCGGCTACACCCAAACCCACTCGGCTAGACCCAAACCCACTCCGCTGGACCCAAACCCACTCCGCTAGACCCAAACCCACTCCGCTAGACCCAAACCCACTCGGCTAGACCCAAACCCACTCGGCTAGACCCAAACCCACTCGGCTACACCCAAACCCACTCGGCTAGACCCAAACACACTCGGCGAGACCCAAACCCACTCGGCTAGACCCAAACCCACTCGGCTAGACCCAAACCCACTCGGCTAGACCCAAACCCAGTCGCCAAGACTCAAACCCACTCGGCTAGACCCAAACCCACTCGGCTGGACCCAAACCCTCCCCGCTAGACCCAAACCCACTCCGCTAGACCCAAACCCACTCGGCTAGAACCAAACCCACTCCGCTAGACCCAAACCCACTCCGCTAGACCCAAACCCTCTCCGCTAGACCCAAACCCACTCCGCTAGACCCAAACCCACTCGGCTAGACCCAAACCCACTCGGCTAGACCCAAACCCACTCGGCTAGACCCAAACCCACTCGGCTAGACCCAAACCCACTCGGCTAGACTCAAACCCACTCGGCTAGACCCAAACCCAGTCGCCAAGACTCAAACCCACTCGGCTATACCCAAACCCACTCGGCTGGACCCAAACCTTCCCCGCTAGACCCAAACCCACTCCGCCAGACCCAAACCCACTCCGCTAGATGCAAACCCATTCCGCTAGACCCAAACCCTCTCCGCTAGACCCAAACCCACTCCGCTGGACCCAAACCCACTCCGCTAGACCCAAACCCACTCCGCTGGACCCAAACCCACTCCGCTAGACCTAAACCCACTCCGCTGGACCCAAACCCACTCCGCTAGACCCAAACCCACTCCGCTAGACCCAAACCCACTCGGCTAGACCCAAACCCACTCGGCTAGACCCAAACCCACTCGGCTACACCCAAACCCACTCGGCTAGACCCAAACCCACTCGGCGAGACCCAAACCCACTCGGCTAGACCCAAACCCACTCGGCTAGACCCAAACCCACTCGGCAAGACCCAAACCCACTCGGCTAGACCCAAACCCAGTCGCCAATACTCAAACCCACTCGGCTAGACCCAAACCCACTCGGCTGGACCCAAACCCTCCCCGCTAGACCCAAACCCACTCCGCTAGACCCAAACCCACTCGGCTAGAACCAATCCCACTCCGCTAGACCCAAACCCACTCCGCTAGACCCAAACCCTCTCCGCTAGACCAAAACCCACTCCGCTAGACCCAAACCCACTCGGCTAGACCCAAACCCACTCGGCTAGAACCAAACCCACTCGGCCAGTCCCAAACCCACTGGGCTAGACCCAAACCCACTGGGCTAGACCCAAACCCACTCGGCCAGACCCAAACCCACTCGGCTAGACCCAAACCCACTCGGCTAGACCCAAACCCACTCGGCTAGACGCAAACCCACTCCGCTATACCCAAACCCACTCCGCTAGACCCAAACCCACTCGGCTAGACGCAAACCCACTCGGCTAGACGCAAACCCACTCGGCTAGACCCAATCCCACTCCGCTAGACAAAAGCCCACTCCGCTGGACCCAAACCCACTTGGCGAGATCCAAACCCACTCGGCGAGACCCAAACCCACTCGGCTAGACGAAAACCCACTCGGCTACACCCAAACCCACTCGGCTAGACCCAAACCCACTCGGCTAGACCCAAACCCACTCCGCTGGACCCAAACCCACTCCGCTAGACCCAAACCCACTCCGCTAGACCCAAACCCACTCGGCTAGACCCAAACCCACTCGGCTAGACCCAAACCCACTCGGCTACACCCAAACCCACTCGGCTAGACCCAAACACACTCGGCGAGACCCAAACCCACTCGGCTAGACCCAAACCCACTCGGCTAGACCCAAACCCACTCGGCTAGACCCAAACCCAGTCGCCAAGACTCAAACCCACTCGGCTAGACCCAAACCCACTCGGCTGGACCCAAACCCTCCCCGCTAGACCCAAACCCACTCCGCTAGACCCAAACCCACTCGGCTAGAACCAAACCCACTCCGCTAGACCCAAACCCACTCCGCTAGACCCAAACCCTCTCCGCTAGACCCAAACCCACTCCGCTAGACCCAAACCCACTCGGCTAGACCCAAACCCACTCGGCTAGACCCAAACCCACTCGGCTAGACCCAAACCCACTCGGCTAGACCCAAACCCACTCGGCTAGACTCAAACCCACTCGGCTAGACCCAAACCCAGTCGCCAAGACTCAAACCCACTCGGCTATACCCAAACCCACTCGGCTGGACCCAAACCTTCCCCGCTAGACCCAAACCCACTCCGCCAGACCCAAACCCACTCCGCTAGATGCAAACCCATTCCGCTAGACCCAAACCCTCTCCGCTAGACCCAAACCCACTCCGCTGGACCCAAACCCACTCCGCTAGACCCAAACCCACTCCGCTGGACCCAAACCCACTCCGCTAGACCTAAACCCACTCCGCTGGACCCAAACCCACTCCGCTAGACCCAAACCCACTCCGCTAGACCCAAACCCACTCGGCTAGACCCAAACCCACTCGGCTAGACCCAAACCCACTCGGCTAGACCCAAACCCACTCGGCTAGACCCAAACCCACTCGGCTAGACCCAAACCCAGTCGCCAATACTCAAACCCACTCGGCTAGACCCAAACCCACTCGGCTGGACCCAAACCCTCCCCGCTAGACCCAAACCCACTCCGCTAGACCCAAACCCACTCGGCTAGAACCAATCCCACTCCGCTAGACCCAAACCCACTCCGCTAGACCCAAACCCTCTCCGCTAGACCAAAACCCACTCCGCTAGACCCAAACCCACTCGGCTAGACCCAAACCCACTCGGCTAGAACCAAACCCACTCGGCCAGTCCCAAACCCACTGGGCTAGACCCAAACCCACTGGGCTAGACCCAAACCCACTCGGCCAGACCCAAACCCACTCGGCTAGACCCAAACCCACTCGGCTAGACCCAAACCCACTCGGCTAGACGCAAACCCACTCCGCTATACCCAAACCCACTCCGCTAGACCCAAACCCACTCGGCTAGACGCAAACCCACTCGGCTAGACGCAAACCCACTCGGCTAGACCCAATCCCACTCCGCTAGACAAAAGCCCACTCCGCTGGACCCAAACCCACTTGGCGAGATCCAAACCCACTCGGCGAGACCCAAACCCACTCGGCTACACACAAACCCACTCGGCTACACCCAAACCCACTCGGCTAGACCCAAACCCACTCGGCGAAACCCAAACCCACTCGGCTAGACCCAAACCCACTCGGCTGGACCCAAACCCTCCCCGCTAGACCCAAACCCACTCGGCTACACCCAAACCCACTCCGCTAGACCCAAACCCACTCTGCCAGCCCAAACCCACTCCGCTAGCTGCAAACCTATTCCGCTAGACCCAAACCCTCTCCGCTAGACCCAATCCCACTCCGCTAGACCCAAACCCACTCCGCTGGACCCAAACCCACTCCGCTAGACCCAAACCCACTCCGCTAGACCCAAACCCACTCGGCTAGACCCAAACCCACTCGGCTAGAACCAAACCCACTCGGCTACACCCAAACCCACTCGGCTAGACCCAAACCCACTCGGCGAGACCCAAACCCACTCGGCTAGACCCAAACCCACTCGGCTAGACCCAAACCCACTCGGCTAGACCCAAACCCACTCGGCTAGACCCAAACCCACTCGGCTAGACCCAAACCCACTCGGCTCGACCCAAACCCACTCGGCTAGACCCAAACGAAGTCGCCAAGACTCAAACCCACTCGGCTAGACCCAAACCCACTCGGCTAGACCCAAACCCACTCGGCTAGACCCAAACCCACTCGGCTAGACGAAAACCCACTCGGCTAGACCCAAACCCACTCGGCTACACCCAAACCCACTCTGCTAGACCCAAACCCACTCGGCTAGACGCAAACCCACTCCGCTAGACCCAAACCCACTCCGCTAGACCCAAACCCACTCAGCTAGACCCAAACCCACTCGGCTAGACGCAAACCCACTCGGCTAGACCCAATCCCACTCGGCTAGACCCAAACCCACTCCGCTGGATCCAAACCCACTTGGCTAGATCCAAACCCACTCGGCTAGACCCAAACCCACTCGGCTAGACACAAACCCACTCGGCTACACCCAAACCCACTCGGCTAGACCCAAACCCACTCGGCGAGACCCAAACCCACTCGGCTAGACCCAAACCCACTCGGCTAGACCCAAACCCACTCGGCTAGACCCAAACCCACTCGGCCAGACCCAAACCCACTCGCCAAGACTCAAACCCACTCGGCTAGACCCAAACCCACTCGGCTGGACCCAAACCCTCCCCGCTAGACCCAAACCCACTCCGCTAGACCCAAACCCACTCGGCTAGAACCAAACCCACTCCGCTAGACCCAAACCCACTCCGCTAGACCCAAACCCTCTCCGCTAGACCCAAACCCACTCCGCTAGACCCAAACCCACTCGGCTAGACCCAAACCCACTCGGCTAGACCCAAACCCACTCGGCTAGACCCAAACCCACTCGGCTAGACCCAAACCCACTCGGCTAGACTCAAACCCACTCGGCTAGACCCAAACCCAGTCGCCAAGACTCAAACCCACTCGGCTATACCCAAACCCACTCGGCTGGACCCAAACCTTCCCCGCTAGACCCAAACCCACTCCGCCAGACCCAAACCCACTCCGCTAGATGCAAACCCATTCCGCTAGACCCAAACCCTCTCCGCTAGACCCAAACCCACTCCGCTGGACCCAAACCCACTCCGCTAGACCCAAACCCACTCCGCTGGACCCAAACCCACTCCGCTAGACCCAAACCCACTCCGCTAGACCCAAACCCACTCGGCTAGACCCAAACCCACTCGGCTAGACCCAAACCCACTCGGCTACACCCAAACCCACTCGGCTAGACCCAAACCCACTCGGCGAGACCCAAACCCACTCGGCTAGACCCAAACCCACTCGGCTAGACCCAAACCCACTCGGCAAGACCCAAACCCACTCGGCTAGACCCAAACCCAGTCGCCAAGACTCAAACCCACTCGGCTAGACCCAAACCCACTCGGCTGGACCCAAACCCTCCCCGCTAGACCCAAACCCACTCCGCTAGACCCAAACCCACTCGGCTAGAACCAATCCCACTCCGCTAGACCCAAACCCACTCCGCTAGACCCAAACCCTCTCCGCTAGACCAAAACCCACTCCGCTAGACCCAAACCCACTCGGCTAGACCCAAACCCACTCGGCTAGAACCAAACCCACTCGGCCAGTCCCAAACCCACTGGGCTAGACCCAAACCCACTGGGCTAGACCCAAACCCACTCGGCCAGACCCAAACCCACTCGGCTAGACGCAAACCCACTCGGCTAGACCCAAACCCACTCGGCTAGACCCAAACCCACTCGGCTAGACCCAAACCCACTCGGCTAGACGCAAACCCACTCCGCTATACCCAAACCCACTCCGCTAGACCCAAACCCACTCAGCTAGACGCAAACCCACTCGGCTAGACGCAAACCCACTCGGCTAGACCCAATCCCACTCCGCTAGACAAAAGCCCACTCCGCTGGACCCAAACCCACTTGGCGAGATCCAAACCCACTCGGCGAGACCCAAACCCACTCGGCTACACACAAACCCTCTCGGCTACACCCAAACCCACTCGGCTAGACCCAAACCCACTCGGCGAAACCCAAACCCACTCGGCTAGACCCAAACCCACTCGGCTGGACCCAAACCCTCCCCGCTAGACCCAAACCCACTCGGCTACACCCAAAACCACTCCGCTCGACCCAAACCCACTCGGCTAGACCCAAACCCACTCGGCCAGCCCCAAACCCACTCGCCAAGACTCAAACCCACTCGGCTAGACCCAAACCCACTCGGCTGGACCCAAACCCTCCCCGCTAGACCCAAACCCACTCGGCTACACCCAAACCCACTCCGCTAGACCCAAACCCACTCTGCCAGCCCAAACCCACTCCGCTAGCTGCAAACCTATTCCGCTAGACCCAAACCCTCTCCGCTAGACCCAATCCCACTCCGCTAGACCCAAACCCACTCCGCTGGACCCAAACCCACTCCGCTAGACCCAAACCCACTCCGCTAGACCCAAACCCACTCGGCTAGACCCAAACCCACTCGGCTAGACCCAAACCCACTCGGCTACACCCAAACCCACTCGGCTAGACCCAAACCCACTCGGCGAGACCCAAACCCACTCGGCTAGACCCAAACCCACTCGGCTAGACCCAAACCCACTCGGCTAGACCCAAACCCACTCGGCTAGACCCAAACCCACTCGGCTAGACCCAAACCCACTTGGCTCGACCCAAACCCACTCGGCTAGACCCAAACCCAGTCGCCAAGACTCAAACCCACTCGGCTAGACCCAAACCCACTCGGCTAGACCCAAACCCACTCGGCTAGACCCAAACCCACTCGGCTAGACGAAAACCCACTCGGCTAGACCCAAACCCACTCGGCTACACCCAAACCCACTCTGCTAGACCCAAACCCACTCGGCTAGACGCACACCCACTCCGCTAGACCCAAACCCACTCCGCTAGACCCAAACCCACTCAGCTAGACCCAAACCCACTCGGCTAGACGCAAACCCACTCGGCTAGACCCAATCCCACTCCGCTAGACCCAAACCCACTCCGCTGGACCCAAACCCACTTGGCTAGATCCAAACCCACTCGGCTAGACCCAAACCCACTCGGCTAGACACAAACCCACTCGGCTACACCCAAACCCACTCGGCTAGACCCAAACCCACTCGGCAAGACCCAAACCCACTCGGCTAGACCCAAACCCACTCGGCTAGACCCAAACCCACTCGGCCAGACCCAAACCCACTCGCCAAGACTCAAACCCACTCGGCTAGACCCAAACCCACTCGGCTAGACCCAAACCCACTCGGCAAGACCCAAACCCACTCCGCTAGACCCAAACCCAATCTGCCAGCCCAAACCCATTCCGCTAGATGCAAACCCATTCCGCTAGACCCAAACCCTCTCCGCTAGTCCCAATCCCACTCCGCTAGACCCAAACCCACTCCGCTGGACCCAAACCCACTCCGCTAGACCCAAACCCACTCCGCTAGACCCAAACCCACTCGGCTGGACCCAAACCCACTCGGCTAGACCCAAACCCACTCGGCTACACCCAAACCCACTCGGCTAGACCCAAACCCACTCGGCGAGACCCAAACCCACTCGGCTAGACCCAAACCCACTCGGCTAGACCCAAACCCACTCGGCTAGACCCAAACCCACTCGGCTAGACCCAAACCCAGTCGCCAAGACTCAAACCCACTCGGCTAGACCCAAACCCACTCGGCTGGACCCAAACCCTCCCCGCTAGACCCAAACCCACTCCGCTAGACCCAAACCCACTCGGCTAGAACCAAACCCACTCCGCTAGACCCAAACCCACTCCGCTAGACCCAAACCCTCTCCGCTGGACCCAAACCCACTCCGCTAGACCCAAACCCACTCGGCTAGACCCAAACCCACTCGGCTAGACCCAAACCCACTCCGCTAGACCCAAACCCACTCGGCTAGACCCAAACCCACTCGGCGAGACCCAAACCCACTCGGCTAGACCCAAACCCACTCGGCTAGACCCAAACCCACTCGGCTAGACCCAAACCCACTCGGCTAGACCCAAACCCACTCGGCTAGACCCAAACCCACTCGGCTCGACCCAAACCCACTCGGCTAGACCCAAACCCAGTCGCCAAGACTCAAACCCACTCGGCTAGACCCAAACCTACTCGGCTAGACCCAAACCCACTCGGCTAGACCCAAACCCACTCGGCTAGACGAAAACCCACTCGGCTAGACCCAAACCCACTCGGCTACACCCAAACCCACTCTGCTAGACCCAAACCCACTCGGCTAGACGCACACCCACTCCGCTAGACCCAAACCCACTCCGCTAGACCCAAACCCACTCAGCTAGACCCAAACCCACTCGGCTAGACGCAAACCCACTCGGCTAGACCCAATCCCACTCCGCTAGACCCAAACCCACTCCGCTGGACCCAAACCCACTTGGCTAGATCCAAACCCACTCGGCTAGACCCAAACCCACTCGGCTAGACACAAACCCACTCGGCTACACCCAAACCCACTCGGCTAGACCCAAACCCACTCGGCAAGACCCAAACCCACTCGGCTAGACCCAAACCCACTCGGCTAGACCCAAACCCACTCGGCCAGACCCAAACCCACTCGCCAAGACTCAAACCCACTCGGCTAGACCCAAACCCACTCGGCTAGACCCAAACCCACTCGGCAAGACCCAAACCCACTCCGCTAGACCCAAACCCAATCTGCCAGCCCAAACCCATTCCGCTAGATGCAAACCCATTCCGCTAGACCCAAACCCTCTCCGCTAGTCCCAATCCCACTCCGCTAGACCCAAACCCACTCCGCTGGACCCAAACCCACTCCGCTAGACCCAAACCCACTCCGCTAGACCCAAACCCACTCGGCTGGACCCAAACCCACTCGGCTAGACCCAAACCCACTCGGCTACACCCAAACCCACTCGGCTAGACCCAAACCCACTCGGCGAGACCCAAACCCACTCGGCTAGACCCAAACCCACTCGGCTAGACCCAAACCCACTCGGCTAGACCCAAACCCACTCGGCTAGACCCAAACCCAGTCGCCAAGAATCAAACCCACTCGGCTAGACCCAAACCCACTCGGCTGGACCCAAACCCTCCCCGCTAGACCCAAACCCACTCCGCTAGACCCAAACCCACTCGGCTAGAACCAAACCCACTCCGCTAGACCCAAACCCACTCCGCTAGACCCAAACCCTCTCCGCTGGACCCAAACCCACTCCGCTAGACCCAAACCCACTCGGCTAGACCCAAACCCACTCGGCTAGACCCAAACCCACTCGGCTAGACCCAAACCCACTCGGCTAGACCCAAACCCACTCGGCTAGACTCAAACCCACTCGGCTGGACCCAAACCCAGTCGCCAAGACTCAAACCCACTCGGCTATACCCAAACCCACTCGGCTGGACCCAAACCTTCCCCGCTAGACCCAAACCCACTCCGCCAGACCCAAACCCACTCCGCTAGACCAAACCCATTCCGCTAGACCCAAACCCACTCCGCTAGACCCAAACCCACTCCGCTAGACCCAAACCCACTCCGCTAGACCCAAACCCACTCCGCTAGACCCAAACCTACTCTGCTAGAACCAAACGGTTCTAGCAGTACAAACCATCGGTTTGTACTCGATGGAATTTAGAAGATTGAGGGGGGATCTTATAGAAACCTACAAAATTCTTAAGTGGTTGGACAAGCTAGATGCTGGAAGATTGTTCCCGATGTTGGGGGAGTCCAGAACAAGGGGTCACAGTCTAAGGATAAGGGGGAATTCCTTTAGGACCGAAATGAGGAAAACATTCTTTACACAGAGAGTGGTGAGTCTCTGGAATTCTCTGCCACAGAAGGTAGTTGAGGCCAGTTCATTGGCTATATTTAAGAGGGCGTTAGATGTGGCACTTGTGGCTAAAGGGATCAGGGGGTATGGAGAGAAGGCAGGTACGGGATACTGAGTTGGATGATCAGCCATGATCACATTGAATGGCGGTGCAGGCTCGAAGGGCCGAATTGCCTGCTCCTGCACCTATTTTATATGTTTCTATGATTCTAAACCCACTCGGCCAAACCCAAACCCACTTGGTTAGACCCAAACCCACTCGGCTAGACCCAAACCCACTCGGCCAGACCCAAACCCTCTCGGCTGCACCCAAACCCACTCGGCTAGACCCAAACCCACTCAGCTAGACCCAAACCCACTCCGCTAGGACCAAACCCACTCGGCTAGACCCAAACCCACTCCGCTAGACCAAAACCCACTCGGCTAGACCCAAACCCACTCGGCTAGACCCAAACCCACTCGGCTAGACCCAAACCCACTCGGCTAGACTCAAACCCACTCGGCTAGACCCAAACCCAGTCGCCAAGACTCAAACCCACTCGGCTATACCCAAACCCACTCGGCTGGACCCAAACCTTCCCCGCTAGACCCAAACCCACTCCGCCAGACCCAAACCCACTCGGCCAGAACCAAACCCACTCCGCTAGACCCAAACCCACTCCGTTAGACCCAAACCCTCTCCGCTAGACCCAAACACATTCCGCTAGAACCAAACCCACTCGGCTAGACCCAAACCCACTCGGCTAGAACCAAACCCACTCGGCCAGTCCCAAACCCACTCGGCTAGACCCAAACCCACTCGGCTAGACCCAAACCCACTCGGCCAGACCCAAACCCACTCGGCTAGACCCAAACCCACTCGGCTAGACCCAAACCCACTCGGCTAGACCCAAACCCACTCGGCTACACCCAAACCCACTCGGCTAGACCCAAACCCACTCCGCTAGACCCAAACCCACTCGGCTAGACCCAAACCCACTCGGCTAGCACCAAACCCACTCGGCCAGACCCAAACCCACTTGGTTAGACCCAAACCCACTCGGCTAGACCCAAACCCACTCGGCCAGACCCAAACCCTCTCGGCTACACCCAAACCCACTCGGCTAGACCCAAACCCACTCAGCTAGACCCAAACCCACTCCGCTAGGACCAAACCCACTCGGCTAGACCCAAACCCACTCCGCAAGACCAAAACCCACTCGGCTAGACCCAAACACACTCGGCTAGACCCAAACCCACTCGGCTAGACCCAAACCCACTCGGCTAGACCCAAACCCACTCGGCTAGACCCAAACCCACTCGGCTAGACCCAAACCCACTCGGCTAGACCCAAACCCACTCGGCTAGACCCAAACCCAGTCGCCAAGACTCAAACCCACTCGGCTAGACCCAAACCAACTCCGCTAGACCCAAACCCACTCGGCTAGAACCAAACCCACTCGGCTAGACGCAAACCCACTCCGCTAGACCCAAACCCTCTCCGCTAGACCCAAACACACTCCGCTAGACCCAAACCCACTCGGCTAGACCCAAACCCACTCGGCTAGAACCAAACCCACTCGGCCAGTCCCAAACCCACTCGGCTAGACTCAAACCCACACGGCTAGACGCAGCCCACTCGGCCAGATCCAAACCCACTCGGCTAGACCCAAACCCACTCGGCTAGACCCAAACCCACTCGGCTACACCCAAACCCACTCGGCTAGCCCCAAACCCACTCGGCTAGACCCAAATCCACTCGGCTAGACCCAAACCCACTCCGCGAGACCCAAACCAACTCGGCTAGACACAATCCCACTCGGTTAGACCCAAACCCACTCGGCTACACCCACACCCAATCGGCTATACGCAAACAAAATCGGCTAGACCCAAGCCCACTCGGCTAGACCCAAACCCACTCGGCTAGACCCAAACTCACTCGGTTAGACCCAAACCCACTCGGCTAGATCCAAACCCACTCCGCTAGACCCAAACCCACTCGGCTAGACCCAAACCCACTCGGCTAGACCCAAACCCACTCGGCTACTCCCAAACCCACTCGGCTACACCCAAACCCACTCGGCGAGACCCAAACCCACTCGGCTAGACCCAAACCCACTCGGCTAGACCCAAACCCACTCGGCTAGACCCAAACCCACTCGGCTAGGCCCAAACCCACTCGCCAAGACTCAAATCACTCGGCTAGACCCAATCCCACTCGGCTGGACCCAAACCCTCCCCGCTAGACCCAAACCCACTCGGCTACACCCAAACCCACTCCGCTAGACCCAAACCCATTCTGCCAGCCCAAACCCACTCCGCTAGATGCAAACCCATTCCGCTAGACCCAAACCCTCTCCGCTAGACCCAATCCCACTCCGCTAGACCCAAACCCACTCCGCTGGACCCAAACCCACTCCGCTAGACCCAAACCCACTCCGCTAGACCCAAACCGACTCGGCTAGACCCAAACCCACTCGGCTAGACCCAACCCCACTCTGCTAGACCCAAATCCACTCGGCTAGACCCAAACCCACTCCGCGAGACCCAAACCAACTCGGCTAGACCCAAACCCACTCGGTTAGACCCAAACCCACTCGGCTACACGCACACCCAATCGGCTAGACGCAAACCCAATCGGCTAGACCCAAACCCACACGGCTAGACCCAAACCCACTCGGCTAGACCCAAACCCACTCGGCTGGACCCAAACCCTCCCCGCTAGACCCAAACCCACTCCGCCAGACCCAAACCCACTCCGCTAGACCCAAACCCATTCCGCTAGACCCAAACCCACTCCGCTAGACCCAAACCCACTCCGCTAGACCCAAACCCACTCCGCTAGACCCAAACCCACTCCGCTAGACCCAAACCCACTCTGCTAGAACCAAACCCACTCGGCCAGACCCAAACCCACTTGGTTAGACCCAAACCCACTCGGCTAGACCCAAACCCACTCGGCCAGACCCAAACCCTCTCGGCTGCACCCAAACCCACTCGGCTAGACCCAAACCCACTCAGCTAGACCCAAACCCACTCCGCTAGGACCAAACCCACTCGGCTAGACCCAAACCCACTCCGCTAGACCAAAACCCACTCGGCTGGACCCAAACCCACTCGGCTAGACCCAAACCCACTGGGCTAGACCCAAACCCACTCGGCTAGACCCAAACCCACTCGGCTAGACCCAAACCCACTCCGCAAGACCAAAACCCACTCGGCTAGACCCAAACACACTCGGCTAGACCCAAACCCACTCGGCTAGACCCAAACCCACTCGGCTAGACCCAAACCCACTCGGCTAGACCCAAACCCACTCGGCTAGACCCAAACCCACTCGGCTAGACCCAAACCCACTCGGCTAGACCCAAACCCAGTCGCCAAGACTCAAACCCACTCGGCTAGACCCAAACCAACTCCGCTAGACCCAAACCCACTCGGCTAGAACCAAACCCACTCGGCTAGACGCAAACCCACTCCGCTAGACCCAAACCCTCTCCGCTAGACCCAAACACACTCCGCTAGACCCAAACCCACTCGGCTAGACCCAAACCCACTCGGCTAGAACCAAACCCACTCGGCCAGTCCCAAACCCACTCGGCTAGACTCAAACCCACACGGCTAGACGCAGCCCACTCGGCCAGATCCAAACCCACTCGGCTAGACCCAAACCCACTCGGCTAGACCCAAACCCACTCGGCTACACCCAAACCCACTCGGCTAGCCCCAAACCCACTCGGCTAGACCCAAATCCACTCGGCTAGACCCAAACCCACTCCGCGAGACCCAAACCAACTCGGCTAGACACAATCCCACTCGGTTAGACCCAAACCCACTCGGCTACACCCACACCCAATCGGCTATACGCAAACAAAATCGGCTAGACCCAAGCCCACTCGGCTAGACCCAAACCCACTCGGCTAGACCCAAACTCACTCGGTTAGACCCAAACCCACTCGGCTAGATCCAAACCCACTCCGCTAGACCCAAACCCACTCGGCTAGACCCAAACCCACTCGGCTAGACCCAAACCCACTCGGCTACTCCCAAACCCACTCGGCTACACCCAAACCCACTCGGCGAGACCCAAACCCACTCGGCTAGACCCAAACCCACTCGGCTAGACCCAAACCCACTCGGCTAGACCCAAACCCACTCGGCTAGGCCCAAACCCACTCGCCAAGACTCAAATCACTCGGCTAGACCCAATCCCACTCGGCTGGACCCAAACCCTCCCCGCTAGACCCAAACCCACTCGGCTACACCCAAACCCACTCCGCTAGACCCAAACCCATTCTGCCAGCCCAAACCCACTCCGCTAGATGCAAACCCATTCCGCTAGACCCAAACCCTCTCCGCTAGACCCAATCCCACTCCGCTAGACCCAAACCCACTCCGCTGGACCCAAACCCACTCCGCTAGACCCAAACCCACTCCGCTAGACCCAAACCGACTCGGCTAGACCCAAACCCACTCGGCTAGACCCAACCCCACTCTGCTAGACCCAAATCCACTCGGCTAGACCCAAACCCACTCCGCGAGACCCAAACCAACTCGGCTAGACCCAAACCCACTCGGTTAGACCCAAACCCACTCGGCTACACGCACACCCAATCGGCTAGACGCAAACCCAATCGGCTAGACCCAAACCCACACGGCTAGACCCAAACCCACTCGGCTAGACCCAAACCCACTCGGCTGGACCCAAACCCTCCCCGCTAGACCCAAACCCACTCCGCCAGACCCAAACCCACTCCGCTAGACCCAAACCCATTCCGCTAGACCCAAACCCACTCCGCTAGACCCAAACCCACTCCGCTAGACCCAAACCCACTCCGCTAGACCCAAACCCACTCCGCTAGACCCAAACCCACTCTGCTAGAACCAAACCCACTCGGCCAGACCCAAACCCACTTGGTTAGACCCAAACCCACTCGGCTAGACCCAAACCCACTCGGCCAGACCCAAACCCTCTCGGCTGCACCCAAACCCACTCGGCTAGACCCAAACCCACTCAGCTAGACCCAAACCCACTCCGCTAGGACCAAACCCACTCGGCTAGACCCAAACCCACTCCGCTAGACCAAAACCCACTCGGCTGGACCCAAACCCACTCGGCTAGACCCAAACCCACTGGGCTAGACCCAAACCCACTCGGCTAGACCCAAACCCACTCGGCTAGATTCAAACCCACTCGGCTAGACCCAAACCCAGTCGCCAAGACTCAAACCCACTCGGCTATACCCAAACCCACTCGGCTGGACCCAAACCTTCCCCGCTAGACCCAAACCCACTCCGCCAGACCCAAACCCACTCGGCCAGAACCAAACCCACTCCGCTAGTCCCAAACCCACTCCGTTAGACCCAAACCCTCTCCGCTAGACCCAAACACATTCCGCTAGAACCAAACCCACTCGGCTAGACCCAAACCCACTCGGCTAGAACCAAACCCACTCGGCCAGTCCCAAACCCACTCGGCTAGACCCAAACCACTCGGCTAGACCCAAACCCACTCGCCAAGACCCAAACCCACCTGGCTAGACCTAAACCCACTCGGCTGGACCCAAACACTCCCCGCTAGACCCAAACCCACGCCGCTAGACCCAAACCCACTCCGCTAGACCCAAACCCACTCCGCTAGACCCAAACCCACTCCGCTAGACCCAAACCCATTCCGCTAGACCCAAACCCACTCCGCTAGACCCAAACCCACTCCGCTAGACCCAAACCCACTCGGCTAGACCCAACCCCACTCTGCTAGACCCAAATCCACTCGGCTAGACCCAAACCCACTCCGCGAGACCCAAACCAACTCGGCTAGACCCAAACCCACTCGGTTAGACCCAAACCCACTCGGCTACACCCACACCCAATCGGCTAGACGCAAACCCAATCGGCTAGACCCAAACCCACTCGGCTAGGCCCAAACCCACTCGCCAAGACTCAAATCACTCGGCTAGACCCAATCCCACTCGGCTGGACCCAAACCCTCCCCGCTAGACCCAAACCCACTCGGCTACACCCAAACCCACTCCGCTAGACCCAAACCCATTCTGCCAGCCCAAACCCACTCCGCTAGATGCAAACCCATTCCGCTAGACCCAAACCCTCTCCGCTAGACCCAATCCCACTCCGCTAGACCCAAACCCACTCCGCTGGACCCAAACCCACTCCGCTAGACCCAAATCCACTCCGCTAGACCCAAACCGACTCGGCTAGACCCAAACCCACTCGGCTAGACCCAACCCCACTCTGCTAGACCCGAATCCACTCAGCTAGACCCAAACCCACTCCGCGAGACCCAAACCAACTCGGCTAGACCCAAAACCACTCGGTTAGACCCAAACCCACTCGGCTACACGCACACCCAATCGGCTAGACGCAAACCCAATCGGCTAGACCCAAACCCACTCGGCTAGACCCAAACCCACTCGGCTAGACCCAAACCCACTCGGCTAGACCCAAACCCACTCGGCTAGACCCAAACCCACTCGCCAAGACCCAAACCCACCTGGCTAGACCTAAACCCACTCGGCTGGACCCAAACACTCCCCGCTAGACCCAAACCCACGCCGCTAGACCCAAACCCACTCCGCTAGACCCAAACGCACTCCGCTAGACCCAAACCCACTGCGCTAGACCCAAACCCATTCCGCTAGACCCAAACCCACTCCGCTAGACCCAAACCCACTCCGCTAGACCCAAACCCACTCGGCTAGACCCAACCCCACTCTGCTAGACCCAAATCCACTCGGCTAGACCCAAACCCACTCCGCGAGACCCAAACCAACTCGGCTCGACCCAAACCCACTCGGTTAGACCCAAACCCACTCGGCTACACCCACACCCAATCGGCTAGACGCAAACCCAATCGGCTAGACCCAAACCCACTCGGCTAGACCCAAACCCACTCGGCTAGACCCAAACCCACTCGGCTACACCCAAACCCACTCGGCTAGACCCAAACCCACTCGGCTAGACCCAAATCCACTCGGCTAGACCCAAACCCACTCCGCGAGACCCAAACCAACTCGGCTAGACGCAATCCCACTCGGTTAGACCCAAACCCACTCGGCTACACCCACACCCAATCGGCTATACGCAAACAAAATCGGCTAGACCCAAACCCACTCGGCTAGACCCAAACCCACTCGGCTAGACCCAAACCCACTCGGCTGGACCCAAACTCACTCGGTTAGACCCAAACCCACTCGGCTAGATCCAAACCCACTCCGCTAGACCCAAACCCACTCGGCTAGACCCAAACCCACTCGGCTAGACCCAAACCCACTCGGCTACACCCAAACCCACTCGGCTACACCCAAACCCACTCGGCGAGACCCAAACCCACTCGGCTAGACCCAAACCCACTCGGCTAGACCCACACCCACTCGGCTAGACCCAAACCCACTCGGCTAGGCCCAAACCCACTCGCCAAGACTCAAATCACTCGGCTAGACCCAATCCCACTCGGCTGGACCCAAACCCTCCCCGCTAGACCCAAACCCACTCGGCTACACCCAAACCCACTCCGCTAGACCCAAACCCATTCTGCCAGCCCAAACCCACTCCGCTAGATGCAAACCCATTCCGCTAGACCCAAACCCTCTCCGCTAGACCCAATCCCACTCCGCTAGACCCAAACCCACTCCGCTGGACCCAACCCCACTCCGCTAGACCCAAACCCACTCCGCTAGACCCAAACCGACTCGGCTAGACCCAAACCCACTCGGCTAGACCCAACCCCACTCTGCTAGACCCAAATCCACTCGGCTAGACCCAAACCCACTCCGCGAGACCCAAACCAACTCGGCTAGACCCAAACCCACTCGGTTAGACCCAAACCCACTCGGCTACACGCACACCCAATCGGCTAGACGCAAACCCAATCGGCTAGACCCAAACCCACACGGCTAGACCCAAACCCACTCGGCTAGACCCAAACCCACTCGGCTGGACCCAAACCCTCCCCGCTAGACCCAAACCCACTCCGCCAGACCCAAACCCACTCCGCTAGACCCAAACCCATTCCGCTAGACCCAAACCCACTCCGCTAGACCCAAACCCACTCCGCTAGACCCAAACCCACTCCGCTAGACCCAAACCCACTCCGCTAGACCCAAACCCACTCTGCTAGAACCAAACCCACTCGGCCAGACCCAAACCCACTTGGTTAGACCCAAACCCACTCGGCTAGACCCAAACCCACTCGGCCAGACCCAAACCCTCTCGGCTGCACCCAAACCCACTCGGCTAGACCCAAACCCACTCAGCTAGACCCAAACCCACTCCGCTAGGACCAAACCCACTCGGCTAGACCCAAACCCACTCCGCTAGACCAAAACCCACTCGGCTGGACCCAAACCCACTCGGCTAGACCCAAACCCACTCGGCTAGACCCAAACCCACTCGGCTAGACCCAAACCCACTCGGCTAGACTCAAACCCACTCGGCTAGACCCAAACCCAGTCGCCAAGACTCAAACCCACTCGGCTATACCCAAACCCACTCGGCTGGACCCAAACCTTCCCCGCTAGACCCAAACCCACTCCGCCAGACCCAAACCCACTCGGCCAGAACCAAACCCACTCCGCTAGACCCAAACCCACTCCGTTAGACCCAAACCCTCTCCGCTAGACCCAAACACATTCCGCTAGAACCAAACCCACTCGGCTAGACCCAAACCCACTCGGCTAGAACCAAACCCACTCGGCCAGTCCCAAACCCACTCGTCTAGACCCAAACCCACTCGGCTAGACCCAAACCCACTCGGCCAGACCCAAACCCACTCGGCTAGACCCAAACCCACTCGGCTAGACCCAAACCCACTCGGCTAGACCCAAACCCACTCGGCTAGACCCAAACCCACTCGGCTAGACCCAAACCCACTCGGCTGGACCCAAACCCACTCGGCTAGACCCAAACCCACTCGGCTAGACCCAAACCCACTCGCCAAGACCCAAACCCACCTGGCTAGACCTAAACCCACTCGGCTGGACCCAAACACTCCCCGCTAGACCCAAACCCACGCCGCTAGACCCAAACCCACTCCGCCAGACCCAAACCCACTCCGCTAGACCCAAACCCACTCCGCTAGACCCAAACCCATTCCACTAGACCCAAACCCACTCCGCTAGACCCAAACCCACTCCGCTAGACCCAAACCCACTCGGCTAGACCCAACCCCACTCTGCTAGACCCAAATCCACTCGGCTAGACCCAAACCCACTCCGCGAGACCCAAACCAACTCGGCTAGACCCAAACCCACTCGGTTAGACCCAAACCCACTCGGCTACACCCACACCCAATCGGCTAGACGCAAACCCAATCGGCTAGACCCAAACCCACTCGGCTAGACCCAAACCCACTCGGCTAGACCCAAACCCACTCGGCTAGACCCAAACTCACTCGGTTAGACCCAAACCCACTCGGCTAGACGCAAACCCACTCCGCTAGACCCAAACCCATTCTGCCAGCCCAAACCCACTCCGCTAGATGCAAACCCATTCCGCTAGACCCAAACCCACTCGGCTAGACCCAAACCCACTCGGCTAGACCCAAACCCACTCGGCTAGACCAAAACCCACTCGGCTAGGCCCAAACCCACTCTCCAAGACTCAAATCACTCGTCTAGACCCAATCCCACTCGGCTGGACCCAAACCCTCCCCGCTAGACCCAAACCCACTCGGCTACACCCAAACCCACTCCGCTAGACCCAAACCCATTCTGCCAGCCCAAACCCACTCCGCTAGATGCAAACCCATTCCGCTAGACCCAAACCCTCTCCGCTAGACCCAATCCCACTCCGCTAGACCCAAACCCACTCCGCTGGACCCAAACCCACTCCGCTAGACCCAAACCCACTCCGCTAGACCCAAACCCACTCGGCTAGACCCAAACCCACTCGGCTAGACCCAACCCCACTCTGCTAGACCCAAATCCACTCGGCTAGACCCAAACCCACTCCGCGAGACCCAAACCAACTCGGCTAGACCCAAACCCACTCGGTGAGACCCAAACCCACTCGGCTACACCCACACCCAATCGGCTAGATGCAAACCCAATCGGCTAGACCCAAACCCACTCGGCTAGACGCAAACCCACTCGGCTAGACCCAATCCCACTCCGCTAGACCCCAACCCACTCCGCTGGACCCAAACCCACTTGGCTAGATCCAAACCCACTCCGCTAGACCCAAACTCACTCGGCTAGACCCAAACCCACTCGGCTAGACCCAAACCCACTCGGCTACACCCAAACCCACTCGGCTAGACCCAAACCCACTCGGCGAGACCCAAACCCACTCGGCTAGACCCAAACCCACTCGGCTAGACCCAAACCCACTCGGCTAGACCCAAACCCACTCGGCTAGGCCCAAACCCACTCGCCAAGACTCAAACCCACTCGGCTAGACCCAAACCCACTCGGCTGGACCCAAACCCTCCCCGCTAGACCCAAACCCACTCGGCTACACCCAAACCCACTCCGCTAGACCCAAACCCATTCTGCCAGCCCAAACCCACTCCGCTAGATGCAAACCCATTCCGCTAGACCCAAACCCTCTCCGCTAGACCCAATCCCACTCCGCTAGACCCAAACCCACTCCGCTGGACCCAAACCCACTCCGCAAGACCCAAACCCACTCCGCTAGACCCAAACCGACTCGGCTAGACCCAAACCCACTCGGCTAGACCCAACCCCACTCTGCTAGACCCAAATCCACTCGGCTAGACCCAAACCCACTCCGCGAGACCCAAACCCACTCCGCTGGACCCAAACCCACTCGGCTACACCCACACCCAATCGGCTAGACGCAAACCCAATCGGCTAGACCCAAACCCACTCGGCTAGACCCAAACCCACTCGGCTAGACCCAAACTCACTCGGTTAGACCCAAACCCACTCGGCTAGACGCAAACCCACTCCGCTAGACCCAAACCCATTCTGCCAGCCCAAACCCACTCCGCTAGATGCAAACCCATTCCGCTAGACCCAAACCCACTCGGCTAGACCCAAACCCACTCGGCTAGACCCAAACCCACTCGGCTAGGCCCAAACCCACTCTCCAAGACTCAAATCACTCGGCTAGACCCAATCCCACTCGGCTGGACCCAAACCCTCCCCGCTAGACCCAAACCCACTCGGCTACACCCAAACCCACTCCGCTAGACCCAAACCCATTCTGCCAGCCCAAACCCACTCCGCTAGATGCAAACCCATTCCGCTAGACCCAAACCCTCTCCGCTGGACCCAATCCCACTCCGCTAGACCCAAACCCACTCCGCTGGACCCAAACCCACTCCGCTAGACCCAAACCCACTCGGCTAGACCCAAACCCACTCGGCTAGACCCAACCCCACTCTGCTAGACCCAAATCCACTCGGCTAGACCCAAACCCACTCCGCGAGACCCAAACCAACTCGGCTAGACCCAAACCCACTCGGTGAGACCCAAACCCACTCGGCTACACCCACACCCAATCGGCTAGACGCAAACCCAATCGGCTAGACCCAAACCCACTCGGCTAGACGCAAACCCACTCGGCTAGACCCAATCTCACTCCGCTAGACCCCAACCCACTCCGCTGGACCCAAACCCACTTGGCTAGATCCAAACCCACTCCGCTAGACCCAAACTCACTCGGCTAGACCCAAACCCACTCGGCTAGACCCAATCCCACTCGGCTACACCCAAACCCACTCGGCTAGACCCAAACCCACTCGGCGAGACCCAAACCCACTCGGCTAGACCCAAACCCACTCGGCTAGACCCAAACCCACTCGGCTAGACCCAAACCCACTCGGCTAGGCCCAAACCCACTCGCCAAGACTCAAACCCACTCGGCTAGTCCCAAACCCACTCGGCTGGACCCAAACCCTCCCCGCTAGACCCAAACCCACTTGGCTACACCCAAACCCACTCCGCTAGACCCAAACCCATTCTGCCAGCCCAAACCCACTCCGCTAGATGCAAACCCATTCCGCTAGACCCAAACCCTCTCCGCTAGACCCAAACCCACTCCGCTAGACCCAAACCCACTCCGCTAGACCCAAACCGACTCGGCTAGACCCAAACCCACTCGGCTAGACCCAACCCCACTCTGCTAGACCCAAATCCACTCGGCTAGACCCAAACCCACTACGCGAGACCCAAACCCACTCCGCTGGACCCAAACCCACTCGGCTACACCCACACCCAATCGGCTAGACGCAAACCCAATCGGCTAGACCCAAACCCACTCGGCTAGACCCAAACCCACTCGGCTAGACCCAAACTCACTCGGTTAGACCCAAACCCACTAGGCTAGACGCAAACCCACTCCGCTAGACCCAAACCCATTCTGCCAGCCCAAACCCACTCCGCTAAATGCAAACCCATTCCGCTAGACCCAAACCCACTCGGCTAGACCCAAACCCACTCGGCTAGACCCAAACCCACTCGGTTAGACCCAAACCCACTCGGCTAGGCCCAAACCCACTCTCCAAGACTCAAATCACTCGGCTAGACCCAATCCCACTCGGCTGGACCCAAACCCTCCCCGCTAGACCCAAACCTACTCGGCTACACCCAAACCCACTCCGCTAGACCCAAACCCATTCTGCCAGCCCAAACCCACTCCGCTAGATGCAAACCCATTCCGCTAGACCCAAACCCTCTCCGCTAGACCCAATCCCACTCCGCTAGACCCAAACCCACTCCGCTGGACCCAAACCTACTCCGCTAGACCCAAACCCACTCGGCTAGACCCAACCCCACTCTGCTAGACCCAAATCCACTCGGCTAGACCCAAACCCACTCCGCGAGACCCAAACCCACTCCGCTGGACCCAAACCCACTCGGCTACACCCACACCCAATCGGCTAGACGCAAACCCAATCGGCTAGACCCAAACCCACTCGGCTAGACCCAAACTCACTCGGCTAGACCCAAACTCACTCGGTTAGACCCAAACCCACTCGGCTAGACGCAAACCCACTCCGCTAGACCCAAACCCATTCTGCCAGCCCAAACCCACTCCGCTAGATGCAAACCCATTCCGCAAGACCCAAACCCACTCGGCTAGACCCAAACCCACTCGGCTAGACCCAAACCCACTCGGCTAGACCCAAACCCACTCGGCTAGGCCCAAACCCACTCTCCAAGACTCAAATCACTCGGCTAGACCCAATCCCACTCGGCTGGACCCAAACCCTCCCCGCTAGACCCAAACCCACTCGGCTACACCCAAACCCACTCCGCTAGACCCAAACCCATTCTGCCAGCCCAAACCCACTCCGCTAGATGCAATCCCATTCCGCTAGACCCAAACCCTCTCCGCTAGACCCAATCCCACTCCGCTAGACCCAAACCCACTCCGCTGGACCCAAACCCACTCCGCTAGACCCAAACCCACTCCGCTAGACCCAAACCCGCTCGGCTAGACCCAAACCCACTCGGCTAGACCCAACCCCACTCTGCTAGACCCAAATCCACTCGGCTAGACCCAAACCCACTCCGCGAGACCCAAACCAACTCGGCTAGACCCAAACCCACTCGGTGAGACCCAAACCCACTCGGCTACACCCACACCCAATCGGCTAGACGCAAACCCAATCGGCTAGACCCAAACCCACTCGGCTAGACCCAAACCCACTCGGCTAGACCCAAACCCACTCGGCTCGACCCAAACTCACTCGGTTAGACCCAAACCCACTCGGCTAGACGCAAACCCACTCGGCTAGACCCAAACCCACTGCGCTAGACCCAAACCCATTCCGCTTGACCCAAACCCACTCCGCTAGACCCAAACCCACTCCGCTAGACCCAAACCCACTCGGCTAGACCCAACCCCACTCTGCTAGACCCAAATCCACTCGGCTAGACCCAAACCCACTCCGCGAGACCCAAACCAACTCGGCTCGACCCAAACCCACTCGGTTAGACCCAAACCCACTCGGCTACACCCACACCCAATTGGCTAGACGCAAACCCAATCGGCTAGACCCAAACCCACTCGGCTAGACCCAAACCCACTCGGCTAGACCCAAACCCACTCGGCTACACCCAAACCCACTCGGCTAGACCCAAACCCACTCGGCTAGACCCAAATCCACTCGGCTAGACCCAAACCCACTCCGCGAGACCCAAACCAACTCGGCTAGACGCAATCCCACTCGGTTAGACCCAAACCCACTCGGCTACACCCACACCCAATCGGCTATACGCAAACAAAATCGGCTGGACCCAAACCCACTCGGCTAGACCCAAACCCACTCGGCTAGACCCAAACCCACTCGGCTGGACCCAAACTCACTCGGTTAGACCCAAACCCACTCGGCTAGATCCAAACCCACTCCGCTAGACCCAAACCCACTCGGCTAGACCCAAACCCACTCGGCTAGACCCAAACCCACTCGGCTACACCCAAACCCACTCGGCTACACCCAAACCCACTCGGCGAGACCCAAACCCACTCGGCTAGACCCAAACCCACTCGGCTAGACCCACACCCACTCGGCTAGACCCAAACCCACTCGGCTAGGCCCAAACCCACTCGCCAAGACTCAAATCACTCGGCTAGACCCAATCCCACTCGGCTGGACCCAAACCCTCCCCGCTAGACCCAAACCCACTCGGCTACACCCAAACCCACTCCGCTAGACCCAAACCCATTCTGCCAGCCCAAACCCACTCCGCTAGATGCAAACCCATTCCGCTAGACCCAAACCCTCTCCGCTAGACCCAATCCCACTCCGCTAGACCCAAACCAACTCCGCTGGACCCAACCCCACTCCGCTAGACCCAAACCCACTCCGCTAGACCCAAACCGACTCGGCTAGACCCAAACCCACTCGGCTAGACCCAACCCCACTCTGCTAGACCCAAATCCACTCGGCTAGACCCAAACCCACTCCGCGAGACCCAAACCAACTCGGCTAGACCCAAACCCACTCGGTTAGACCCAAACCCACTCGGCTACACGCACACCCAATCGGCTAGACGCAAACCCAATCGGCTAGACCCAAACCCACACGGCTAGACCCAAACCCACTCGGCTAGACCCAAACCCACTCGGCTGGACCCAAACCCTCCCCGCTAGACCCAAACCCACTCCGCCAGACCCAAACCCACTCCGCTAGACCCAAACCCATTCCGCTAGACCCAAACCCACTCCGCTAGACCCAAACCCACTCCGCTAGACCCAAACCCACTCCGCTAGACCCAAACCCACTCCGCTAGACCCAAACCCACTCTGCTAGAACCAAACCCACTCGGCCAGACCCAAACCCACTTGGTTAGACCCAAACCCACTCGGCTAGACCCAAACCCACTCGGCCAGACCCAAACCCTCTCGGCTGCACCCAAACCCACTCGGCTAGACCCAAACCCACTCAGCTAGACCCAAACCCACTCCGCTAGGACCAAACCCACTCGGCTAGACCCAAACCCACTCCGCTAGACCAAAACCCACTCGGCTGGACCCAAACCCACTCGGCTAGACCCAAACCCACTCGGCTAGACCCAAACCCACTCGGCTAGACCCAAACCCACTCGGCTAGACTCAAACCCACTCGGCTAGACCCAAACCCAGTCGCCAAGACTCAAACCCACTCGGCTATACCCAAACCCACTCGGCTGGACCCAAACCTTCCCCGCTAGACCCAAACCCACTCCGCCAGACCCAAACCCACTCGGCCAGAACCAAACCCACTCCGCTAGACCCAAACCCACTCCGTTAGACCCAAACCCTCTCCGCTAGACCCAAACACATTCCGCTAGAACCAAACCCACTCGGCTAGACCCAAACCCACTCGGCTAGAACCAAACCCACTCGGCCAGTCCCAAACCCACTCGGCTAGACCCAAACCCACTCGGCTAGACCCAAACCCACTCGGCCAGACCCAAACCCACTCGGCTAGACCCAAACCCACTCGGCTAGACCCAAACCCACTCGGCTAGACCCAAACCCACTCGGCTAGACCCAAACCCACTCGGCTAGACCCAAACCCACTCGGCTGGACCCAAACCCACTCGGCTAGACCCAAACCCACTCGGCTAGACCCAAACCCACTCGCCAAGACCCAAACCCACCTGGCTAGACCTAAACCCACTCGGCTGGACCCAAACACTCCCCGCTAGACCCAAACCCACTCCGCCAGACCCAAACCCACTCCGCTAGACCCAAACCCACTCCGCTAGACCCAAACCCATTCCGCTAGACCCAAACCCACTCCGCTAGACCCAAACCCACTCCGCTAGACCCAAACCCACTCGGCTAGACCCAACCCCACTCTGCTAGACCCAAATCCACTCGGCTAGACCCAAACCCACTCCGCGAGACCCAAACCAACTCGGCTAGACCCAAACCCACTCGGTTAGACCCAAACCCACTCGGCTACACCCACACCCAATCGGCTAGACGCAAACCCAATCGGCTAGACCCAAACCCACTCGGCTAGACCCAAACCCACTCGGCTAGACCCAAACCCACTCGGCTAGACCCAAACTCACTCGGTTAGACCCAAACCCACTCGGCTAGACGCAAACCCACTCCGCTAGACCCAAACCCATTCTGCCAGCCCAAACCCACTCCGCTAGATGCAAACCCATTCCGCTAGACCCAAACCCACTCGGCTAGACCCAAACCCACTCGGCTAGACCCAAACCCACTCGGCTAGACCAAAACCCACTCGGCTAGGCCCAAACCCACTCTCCAAGACTCAAATCACTCGTCTAGACCCAATCCCACTCGGCTGGACCCAAACCCTCCCCGCTAGACCCAAACCCACTCGGCTACACCCAAACCCACTCCGCTAGACCCAAACCCATTCTGCCAGCCCAAACCCACTCCGCTAGATGCAAACCCATTCCGCTAGACCCAAACCCTCTCCGCTAGACCCAATCCCACTCCGCTAGACCCAAACCCACTCCGCTGGACCCAAACCCACTCCGCTAGACCCAAACCCACTCCGCTAGACCCAAACCCACTCGGCTAGACCCAAACCCACTCGGCTAGACCCAACCCCACTCTGCTAGACCCAAATCCACTCGGCTAGACCCAAACCCACTCCGCGAGACCCAAACCAACTCGGCTAGACCCAAACCCACTCGGTGAGACCCAAACCCACTCGGCTACACCCACACCCAATCGGCTAGATGCAAACCCAATCGGCTAGACCCAAACCCACTCGGCTAGACGCAAACCCACTCGGCTAGACCCAATCCCACTCCGCTAGACCCCAACCCACTCCGCTGGACCCAAACCCACTTGGCTAGATCCAAACCCACTCCGCTAGACCCAAACTCACTCGGCTAGACCCAAACCCACTCGGCTAGACCCAAACCCACTCGGCTACACCCAAACCCACTCGGCTAGACCCAAACCCACTCGGCGAGACCCAAACCCACTCGGCTAGACCCAAACCCACTCGGCTAGACCCAAACCCACTCGGCTAGACCCAAACCCACTCGGCTAGGCCCAAACCCACTCGCCAAGACTCAAACCCACTCGGCTAGACCCAAACCCACTCGGCTGGACCCAAACCCTCCCCGCTAGACCCAAACCCACTCGGCTACACCCAAACCCACTCCGCTAGACCCAAACCCATTCTGCCAGCCCAAACCCACTCCGCTAGATGCAAACCCATTCCGCTAGACCCAAACCCTCTCCGCTAGACCCAATCCCACTCCGCTAGACCCAAACCCACTCCGCTGGACCCAAACCCACTCCGCAAGACCCAAACCCACTCCGCTAGACCCAAACCGACTCGGCTAGACCCAAACCCACTCGGCTAGACCCAACCCCACTCTGCTAGACCCAAATCCACTCGGCTAGACCCAAACCCACTCCGCGAGACCCAAACCCACTCCGCTGGACCCAAACCCACTCGGCTACACCCACACCCAATCGGCTAGACGCAAACCCAATCGGCTAGACCCAAACCCACTCGGCTAGACCCAAACCCACTCGGCTAGACCCAAACTCACTCGGTTAGACCCAAACCCACTCGGCTAGACGCAAACCCACTCCGCTAGACCCAAACCCATTCTGCCAGCCCAAACCCACTCCGCTAGATGCAAACCCATTCCGCTAGACCCAAACCCACTCGGCTAGACCCAAACCCACTCGGCTAGACCCAAACCCACTCGGCTAGGCCCAAACCCACTCTCCAAGACTCAAATCCACTCGGCTAGACCCAAACCCAGTCGCCAAGACTCAAACCCACTCGGCTATACCCAAACCCACTCGGCTGGACCCAAACCTTCCCCGCTAGACCCAAACCCACTCCGCCAGACCCAAACCCACTCGGCCAGAACCAAACCCACTCCGCTAGACCCAAACCCACTCCGTTAGACCCAAACCCTCTCCGCTAGACCCAAACACATTCCGCTAGAACCAAACCCACTCGGCTAGACCCAAACCCACTCGGCTAGAACCAAACCCACTCGGCCAGTCCCAAACCCACTCGGCTAGACCCAAACCCACTCGGCTAGACCCAAACCCACTCGGCCAGACCCAAACCCACTCGGCTAGACCCAAACCCACTCGGCTAGACCCAAACCCACTCGGCTAGACCCAAACCCACTCGGCTAGACCCAAACCCACTCGGCTAGACCCAAACCCACTCGGCTGGACCCAAACCCACTCGGCTAGACCCAAACCCACTCGGCTAGACCCAAACCCACTCGCCAAGACCCAAACCCACCTGGCTAGACCTAAACCCACTCGGCTGGACCCAAACACTCCCCGCTAGACCCAAACCCACTCCGCCAGACCCAAACCCACTCCGCTAGACCCAAACCCACTCCGCTAGACCCAAACCCATTCCGCTAGACCCAAACCCACTCCGCTAGACCCAAACCCACTCCGCTAGACCCAAACCCACTCGGCTAGACCCAACCCCACTCTGCTAGACCCAAATCCACTCGGCTAGACCCAAACCCACTCCGCGAGACCCAAACCAACTCGGCTAGACCCAAACCCACTCGGTTAGACCCAAACCCACTCGGCTACACCCACACCCAATCGGCTAGACGCAAACCCAATCGGCTAGACCCAAACCCACTCGGCTAGACCCAAACCCACTCGGCTAGACCCAAACCCACTCGGCTAGACCCAAACTCACTCGGTTAGACCCAAACCCACTCGGCTAGACGCAAACCCACTCCGCTAGACCCAAACCCATTCTGCCAGCCCAAACCCACTCCGCTAGATGCAAACCCATTCCGCTAGACCCAAACCCACTCGGCTAGACCCAAACCCACTCGGCTAGACCCAAACCCACTCGGCTAGACCAAAACCCACTCGGCTAGGCCCAAACCCACTCTCCAAGACTCAAATCACTCGTCTAGACCCAATCCCACTCGGCTGGACCCAAACCCTCCCCGCTAGACCCAAACCCACTCGGCTACACCCAAACCCACTCCGCTAGACCCAAACCCATTCTGCCAGCCCAAACCCACTCCGCTAGATGCAAACCCATTCCGCTAGACCCAAACCCTCTCCGCTAGACCCAATCCCACTCCGCTAGACCCAAACCCACTCCGCTGGACCCAAACCCACTCCGCTAGACCCAAACCCACTCCGCTAGACCCAAACCCACTCGGCTAGACCCAAACCCACTCGGCTAGACCCAACCCCACTCTGCTAGACCCAAATCCACTCGGCTAGACCCAAACCCACTCCGCGAGACCCAAACCAACTCGGCTAGACCCAAACCCACTCGGTGAGACCCAAACCCACTCGGCTACACCCACACCCAATCGGCTAGATGCAAACCCAATCGGCTAGACCCAAACCCACTCGGCTAGACGCAAACCCACTCGGCTAGACCCAATCCCACTCCGCTAGACCCCAACCCACTCCGCTGGACCCAAACCCACTTGGCTAGATCCAAACCCACTCCGCTAGACCCAAACTCACTCGGCTAGACCCAAACCCACTCGGCTAGACCCAAACCCACTCGGCTACACCCAAACCCACTCGGCTAGACCCAAACCCACTCGGCGAGACCCAAACCCACTCGGCTAGACCCAAACCCACTCGGCTAGACCCAAACCCACTCGGCTAGACCCAAACCCACTCGGCTAGGCCCAAACCCACTCGCCAAGACTCAAACCCACTCGGCTAGACCCAAACCCACTCGGCTGGACCCAAACCCTCCCCGCTAGACCCAAACCCACTCGGCTACACCCAAACCCACTCCGCTAGACCCAAACCCATTCTGCCAGCCCAAACCCACTCCGCTAGATGCAAACCCATTCCGCTAGACCCAAACCCTCTCCGCTAGACCCAATCCCACTCCGCTAGACCCAAACCCACTCCGCTGGACCCAAACCCACTCCGCAAGACCCAAACCCACTCCGCTAGACCCAAACCGACTCGGCTAGACCCAAACCCACTCGGCTAGACCCAACCCCACTCTGCTAGACCCAAATCCACTCGGCTAGACCCAAACCCACTCCGCGAGACCCAAACCCACTCCGCTGGACCCAAACCCACTCGGCTACACCCACACCCAATCGGCTAGACGCAAACCCAATCGGCTAGACCCAAACCCACTCGGCTAGACCCAAACCCACTCGGCTAGACCCAAACTCACTCGGTTAGACCCAAACCCACTCGGCTAGACGCAAACCCACTCCGCTAGACCCAAACCCATTCTGCCAGCCCAAACCCACTCCGCTAGATGCAAACCCATTCCGCTAGACCCAAACCCACTCGGCTAGACCCAAACCCACTCGGCTAGACCCAAACCCACTCGGCTAGGCCCAAACCCACTCTCCAAGACTCAAATCACTCGGCTAGACCCAATCCCACTCGGCTGGACCCAAACCCTCCCCGCTAGACCCAAACCCACTCGGCTACACCCAAACCCACTCCGCTAGACCCAAACCCATTCTGCCAGCCCAAACCCACTCCGCTAGATGCAAACCCATTCCGCTAGACCCAAACCCTCTCCGCTAGACCCAATCCCACTCCGCTAGACCCAAACCCACTCCGCTGGACCCAAACCCACTCCGCTAGACCCAAACCCACTCGGCTAGACCCAAACCCACTCGGCTAGACCCAACCCCACTCTGCTAGACCCAAATCCACTCGGCTAGACCCAAACCCACTCCGCGAGACCCAAACCAACTCGGCTAGACCCAAACCCACTCGGTGAGACCCAAACCCACTCGGCTACACCCACACCCAATCGGCTAGACGCAAACCCAATCGGCTAGACCCAAACCCACTCGGCTAGACGCAAACCCACTCGGCTAGACCCAATCCCACTCCGCTAGACCCCAACCCACTCCGCTGGACCCAAACCCACTTGGCTAGATCCAAACCCACTCCGCTAGACCCAAACTCACTCGGCTAGACCCAAACCCACTCGGCTAGACCCAATACCACTCGGCTACACCCAAACCCACTCGGCTAGACCCAAACCCACTCGGCGAGACCCAAACCCACTCGGCTAGACCCAAACCCACTCGGCTAGACCCAAACCCACTCGGCTAGACCCAAACCCACTCGGCTAGGCACAAACCCACTCGCCAAGACTCAAACCCACTCGGCTAGTCCCAAACCCACTCGGCTGGACCCAAACCCTCCCCGCTAGACCCAAACCCACTTGGCTACACCCAAACCCACTCCGCTAGACCCAAACCCATTCTGCCAGCCCAAACCCACTCCGCTAGATGCAAACCCATTCCGCTAGACCCAAACCCTCTCCGCTAGACCCAATCCCACTCCGCTAGACCCAAACCCACTCCGCTGGACCCAAACCCACTCCGCTAGACCCAAACCCACTCCGCTAGACCCAAACCGACTCGGCTAGACCCAAACCCACTCGGCTAGACCCAACCCCACTCTGCTAGACCCAAATCCACTCGGCTAGACCCAAACCCACTACGCGAGACCCAAACCCACTCCGCTGGACCCAAACCCACTCGGCTACACCCACACCCAATCGGCTAGACGCAAACCCAATCGGCTAGACCCAAACCCACTCGGCTAGACCCAAACCCACTCGGCTAGACCCAAACTCACTCGGTTAGACCCAAACCCACTCGGCTAGACGCAAACCCACTCCGCTAGACCCAAACCCATTCTGCCAGCCCAAACCCACTCCGCTAGATGCAAACCCATTCCGCTAGACCCAAACCCACTCGGCTAGACCCAAACCCACTCGGCTAGACCCAAACCCACTCGGTTAGACCCAAACCCACTCGGCTAGGCCCAAACCCACTCTCCAAGACTCAAATCACTCGGCTAGACCCAATCCCACTCGGCTGGACCCAAACCCTCCCCGCTAGACCCAAACCTACTCGGCTACACCCAAACCCACTCCGCTAGACCCAAACCCATTCTGCCAGCCCAAACCCACTCCGCTAGATGCAAACCCATTCCGCTAGACCCAAACCCTCTCCGCTAGACCCAATCCCACTCCGCTAGACCCAAACCCACTCCGCTGGACCCAAACCCACTCCGCTAGACCCAAACCCACTCGGCTAGACCCAACCCCACTCTGCTAGACCCAAATCCACTCGGCTAGACCCAAACCCACTCCGCGAGACCCAAACCCACTCCGCTGGACCCAAACCCACTCGGCTACACCCACACCCAATCGGCTAGACGCAAACCCAATCGGCTAGACCCAAACCCACTCGGCTAGACCCAAACCCACTCGGCTAGACCCAAACTCACTCGGTTAGACCCAAACCCACTCGGCTAGACGCAAACCCACTCCGCTAGACCCAAACCCATTCTGCCAGCCCAAACCCACTCCGCTAGATGCAAACCCATTCCGCAAGACCCAAACCCACTCGGCTAGACCCCAACCCACTCGGCTAGACCCAAACCCACTCGGCTAGACCCAAACCCACTCGGCTAGGCCCAAACCCACTCTCCAAGACTCAAATCACTCGGCTAGACCCAATCCCACTCGGCTGGACCCAAACCCTCCCCGCTAGACCCAAACCCACTCGGCTACACCCAAACCCACTCCGCTAGACCCAAACCCATTCTGCCAGCCCAAACCCACTCCGCTAGATGCAATCCCATTCCGCTAGACCCAAACCCTCTCCGCTAGACCCAATCCCACTCCGCTAGACCCAAACCCACTCCGCTGGACCCAAACCCACTCCGCTAGACCCAAACCCACTCCGCTAGACCCAAACCCACTCGGCTAGACCCAAACCCACTCGGCTAGACCCAACCCCACTCTGCTAGACCCAAATCCACTCGGCTAGACCCAAACCCACTCCGCGAGACCCAAACCAACTCGGCTAGACCCAAACCCACTCGGTGAGACCCAAACCCACTCGGCTACACCCACACCCAATCGGCTAGACGCAAACCCAATCGGCTAGACCCAAACCCACTCGGCTAGACCCAAACCCACTCGGCTAGACCCAAACCCACTCGGCTCGACCCAAACTCACTCGGTTAGACCCAAACCCACTCGGCTAGACGCAAACCCACTCGGCTAGACCCAAACCCACTCGGCTGGACCCAAACCCACTCGGCTAGACCCAAACCCACTCGGCTAGACGCAAACCCACTCCGCTAGACCCAAACCCACTCCGCTAGACCCAAACCCACTCAGCGAGACCCAAACCCACTCGGCTAGACGCAAACCCACTCGGCTGGACCCAATCCCACTCCGCTAGACCCCAACCCACTCCGCTGGACCCAAACCCACTTGGCTAGATCCAAACCCACTCCGCTAGACCCAAACTCACTCGGCTAGACCCAAACCCACTCGGCTAGACCCAAACCCACTCGGCTACACCCAAACCCACTCGGCTAGACCCAAACCCACTCGGCGAGACCCAAACCCACTCGGCTAGACCCAAACCCACTCGGCTAGACCCAAACCCACTCGGCTAGACCCAAACCCACTCGGCTAGGCCCAAACCCACTCGCCAAGACTCAAACCCACTCGGCTAGACCCAAACCCACTCGGCTGGACCCAAACCCTCCCCGCTAGACCCAAACCCACTCGGCTACACCCAAACCCACTCCGCTAGACCCAAACCCATTCTGCCAGCCCAAACCCACTCCGCTAGATGCAAACCCATTCCGCTAGACCCAAACCCTCTCCGCTAGACCCAATCCCACTCCGCTAGACCCAAACCCACTCCGCTGGACCCAAACCCACTCCGCTAGACCCAAACCCACTGCGCTAGACCGAAACCCACTCGGCTAGACCCAAACCCACTCGGCTAGACCCAAACCCACTCGGCTACACCCAAACCCACTCGCCTAGACCCAAACCCACTCGGCGAGACCCAAACCCACTCGGCTAGACCCAAACCCACTCGGGTAGACCCAAACCCACTCGGCTAGACCCAAACCCACTCGGCTAGACCCAAACCCAGTCGCCAAGACTCAAACCCACTCGGCTAGACCCAAACCCACTCGGCTGGACCCAAACCCTCCCAGCTAGACCCAAACCCACTCCACTAGACCCAAACCCACTCGGCTAGAACCAAACCCACTCCGCTAGACCCAAACCCACTCCGCTAGACCCAAACCCTCTCCGCTAGACCCAAACCCACTCCGCTAGACCCAAACCCTCTCCGCTAGACCCAAACCCTCTCCGCTAGATCCAAACCCACTCGGCTAGACCCAAACCCACTCGGCTAGACCCAAACCCACTCGGCCAGACCCAAACCCACTCGGCTAGACCCAAACCCACTCGGCTAGACCCAAACCCACTCGGCTAGACCCAAACCCACTCGGCTAGACCCAAACCCACTCGGCTGGACCCAAACCCTCCCCGCTAGACCCAAACCCACTCGGCTACACCCAAACCCACTCCGCTAGACCCAAACCCATTCTGCCAGCCCAAACCCACTCCGCTGGATGCAAACCCATTCCGCTAGACCCAAACCCTCTCCGCTAGACCCAATCCCACTCCGCTAGACCCAAACCCACTCCGCTGGACCCAAACCCACTCCGCTAGACCCAAACCCACTCCGCTAGACCCAAACCCACTCGGCTAGACCCAAACCCACTCGGCTAGACCCAACCCCACTCTGCTAGACCCAAATCCACTCGGCTAGACCCAAACCCACTACGCGAGACCCAAACCCACTCCGCTGGACCCAAACCCACTCGGCTACACCCACACCCAATCGGCTAGACGCAAACCCAATCGGCTAGACCCAAACCCACTCGGCTAGACCCAAACCCACTCGGCTAGACCCAAACTCACTCGGTTAGACCCAAACCCACTCGGCTAGACGCAAACCCACTCCGCTAGACCCAAACCCATTCTGCCAGCCCAAACCCACTCCGCTAGATGCAAACCCATTCCGCTAGACCCAAACCCACTCGGCTAGACCCAAACCCACTCGGCTAGACCCAAACCCACTCGGTTAGACCCAAACCCACTCGGCTAGGCCCAAACCCACTCTCCAAGACTCAAATCACTCGGCTAGACCCAATCCCACTCGGCTGGACCCAAACCCTCCCCGCTAGACCCAAACCTACTCGGCTACACCCAAACCCACTCCGCTAGACCCAAACCCATTCTGCCAGCCCAAACCCACTCCGCTAGATGCAAACCCATTCCGCTAGACCCAAACCCTCTCCGCTAGACCCAATCCCACTCCGCTAGACCCAAACCCACTCCGCTGGACCCAAACCCACTCCGCTAGACCCAAACCCACTCGGCTAGACCCAACCCCACTCTGCTAGACCCAAATCCACTCGGCTAGACCCAAACCCATTCCGCGAGACCCAAACCCACTCCGCTGGACCCAAACCCACTCGGCTACACCCACACCCAATCGGCTAGACGCAAACCCAATCGGCTAGACCCAAACCCACTCGGCTAGACCCAAACCCACTCGGCTAGACCCAAACTCACTCGGTTAGACACAAACCCACTCGGCTAGACGCAAACCCACTCCGCTTGACCCAAACCCATTCTGCCAGCCCAAACCCACTCCGCTAGATGCAAACCCATTCCGCAAGACCCAAACCCACTCGGCTAGACCCAAACCCACTCGGCTAGACCCAAACCCACTCGGCTAGACCCAAACCCACTCGGCTAGGCCCAAACCCACTCTCCAAGACTCAAATCACTCGGCTAGACCCAATCCCACTCGGCTGGACCCAAACCCTCCCCGCTAGACCCAAACCCACTCGGCTACACCCAAACCCACTCCGCTAGACCCAAACCCATTCTGCCAGCCCAAACCCACTCCGCTAGATGCAATCCCATTCCGCTAGACCCAAACCCTCTCCGCTAGACCCAATCCCACTCCGCTAGACCCAAACCCACTCCGCTGGACCCAAACCCACTCCGCTAGACCCAAACCCACTCCGCTAGACCCAAACCCACTCGGCTAGACCCAAACCCACTCGGCTAGACCCAACCCCACTCTGCTAGACCCAAATCCACTCGGCTAGACCCAAACCCACTCCGCGAGACCCAAACCAACTCGGCTAGACCCAAACCCACTCGGTGAGACCCAAACCCACTCGGCTACACCCACACCCAATCGGCTAGACGCAAACCCAATCGGCTAGACCCAAACCCACACGGCTAGACCCAAACCCACTCGGCTAGACCCAACCCCACTCTGCTAGACCCAAATCCACTCGGCTAGACCCAAACCCACTACGCGAGACCCAAACCCACTCCGCTGGACCCAAACCCACTCGGCTACACCCACACCCAATCGGCTAGACGCAAACCCAATCGGCTAGACCCAAACCCACTCGGCTAGACCCAAACCCACTCGGCTAGACCCAAACTCACTCGGTTAGACCCAAACCCACTCGGCTAGACGCAAACCCACTCCGCTAGACCCAAACCCATTCTGCCAGCCCAAACCCACTCCGCTAGATGCAAACCCATTCCGCTAGACCCAAACCCACTCGGCTAGACCCAAACCCACTCGGGTAGACCCAAACCCACTCGGTTAGACCCAAACCCACTCGGCTAGGCCCAAACCCACTCTCCAAGACTCAAATCACTCGGCTAGACCCAATCCCACTCGGCTGGACCCAAACCCTCCCCGCTAGACCCAAACCTACTCGGCTACACCCAAACCCACTCCGCTAGACCCAAACCCATTCTGCCAGCCCAAACCCACTCCGCTAGATGCAAACCCATTCCGCTAGACCCAAACCCTCTCCGCTAGACCCAATCCCACTCCGCTAGACCCAAACCCACTCCGCTGGACCCAAACCCACTCCGCTAGACCCAAACCCACTCGGCTAGACCCAACCCCACTCTGCTAGACCCAAATCCACTCGGCTAGACCCAAACCCATTCCGCGAGACCCAAACCCACTCCGCTGGACCCAAACCCACTCGGCTACACCCACACCCAATCGGCTAGACGCAAACCCAATCGGCTAGACCCAAACCCACTCGGCTAGACCCAAACCCACTCGGCTAGACCCAAACTCACTCGGTTAGACACAAACCCACTCGGCTAGACGCAAACCCACTCCGCTTGACCCAAACCCATTCTGCCAGCCCAAACCCACTCCGCTAGATGCAAACCCATTCCGCAAGACCCAAACCCACTCGGCTAGACCCAAACCCACTCGGCTAGACCCAAACCCACTCGGCTAGACCCAAACCCACTCGGCTAGGCCCAAACCCACTCTCCAAGACTCAAATCACTCGGCTAGACCCAATCCCACTCGGCTGGACCCAAACCCTCCCCGCTAGACCCAAACCCACTCGGCTACACCCAAACCCACTCCGCTAGACCCAAACCCATTCTGCCAGCCCAAACCCACTCCGCTAGATGCAATCCCATTCCGCTAGACCCAAACCCTCTCCGCTAGACCCAATCCCACTCCGCTAGACCCAAACCCACTCCGCTGGACCCAAACCCACTCCGCTAGACCCAAACCCACTCCGCTAGACCCAAACCCACTCGGCTAGACCCAAACCCACTCGGCTAGACCCAACCCCACTCTGCTAGACCCAAATCCACTCGGCTAGACCCAAACCCACTCCGCGAGACCCAAACCAACTCGGCTAGACCCAAACCCACTCGGTGAGACCCAAACCCACTCGGCTACACCCACACCCAATCGGCTAGACGCAAACCCAATCGGCTAGACCCAAACCCACTCGGCTAGACCCAAACCCACTCGGCTAGACCCAACCCCACTCTGCTAGACCCAAATCCACTCGGCTAGACCCAAACCCACTACGCGAGACCCAAACCCACTCCGCTGGACCCAAACCCACTCGGCTACACCCACACCCAATCGGCTAGACGCAAACCCAATCGGCTAGACCCAAACCCACTCGGCTAGACCCAAACCCACTCGGCTAGACCCAAACTCACTCGGTTAGACCCAAACCCACTCGGCTAGACGCAAACCCACTCCGCTAGACCCAAACCCATTCTGCCAGCCCAAACCCACTCCGCTAGATGCAAACCCATTCCGCTAGACCCAAACCCACTCGGCTAGACCCAAACCCACTCGGCTAGACCCAAACCCACTCGGTTAGACCCAAACCCACTCGGCTAGGCCCAAACCCACTCTCCAAGACTCAAATCACTCGGCTAGACCCAATCCCACTCGGCTGGACCCAAACCCTCCCCGCTAGACCCAAACCTACTCGGCTACACCCAAACCCACTCCGCTAGACCCAAACCCATTCTGCCAGCCCAAACCCACTCCGCTAGATGCAAACCCATTCCGCTAGACCCAAACCCTCTCCGCTAGACCCAATCCCACTCCGCTAGACCCAAACCCACTCCGCTGGACCCAAACCCACTCCGCTAGACCCAAACCCACTCGGCTAGACCCAACCCCACTCTGCTAGACCCAAATCCACTCGGCTAGACCCAAACCCATTCCGCGAGACCCAAACCCACTCCGCTGGACCCAAACCCACTCGGCTACACCCACACCCAATCGGCTAGACGCAAACCCAATCGGCTAGACCCAAACCCACTCGGCTAGACCCAAACCCACTCGGCTAGACCCAAACTCACTCGGTTAGACACAAACCCACTCGGCTAGACGCAAACCCACTCCGCTTGACCCAAACCCATTCTGCCAGCCCAAACCCACTCCGCTAGATGCAAACCCATTCCGCAAGACCCAAACCCACTCGGCTAGACCCAAACCCACTCGGCTAGACCCAAACCCACTCGGCTAGACCCAAACCCACTCGGCTAGGCCCAAACCCACTCTCCAAGACTCAAATCACTCGGCTAGACCCAATCCCACTCGGCTGGACCCAAACCCTCCCCGTTAGACCCAAACCCACTCGGCTACACCCAAACCCACTCCGCTAGACCCAAACCCATTCTGCCAGCCCAAACCCACTCCGCTAGATGCAATCCCATTCCGCTAGACCCAAACCCTCTCCGCTAGACCCAATCCCACTCCGCTAGACCCAAACCCACTCCGCTGGACCCAAACCCACTCCGCTAGACCCAAACCCACTCCGCTAGACCCAAACCCACTCGGCTAGACCCAAACCCACTCGGCTAGACCCAACCCCACTCTGCTAGACCCAAATCCACTCGGCTAGACCCAAACCCACTCCGCGAGACCCAAACCAACTCGGCTAGACCCAAACCCACTCGGTGAGACCCAAACCCACTCGGCTACACCCACACCCAATTGGCTAGACGCAAACCCAATCGGCTAGACCCAAACCCACTCGGCTAGACCCAAACCCACTCGGCTAGACCCAAACCCACTCGGCTAGACCCAAACTCACTCGGTTAGACCCAAACCCACTCGGCTAGACGCAAACCCACTCGGCTAGACCCAAACCCACTCGGCTGGACCCAAACCCACTCGGCTAGACCCAAACCCACTCGGCTAGACGCAAACCCACTCCGCTAGACCCAAACCCACTCCGCTAGACCCAAACCCACTCAGCGAGACCCAAACCCACTCGGCTAGACGCAAACCCACTCGGCTAGACCCAATCCCACTCCGCTAGACCCCAACCCACTCCGCTGGACCCAAACCCACTTGGCTAGATCCAAACCCACTCCGCTAGACCCAAACTCACTCGGCTAGACCCAAACCCACTCGGCTAGACCCAAACCCACTCGGCTACACCCAAACCCACTCGGCTAGACCCAAACCCACTCGGCGAGACCCAAACCCACTCGGCTAGACCCAAACCCACTCGGCTAGACCCAAACCCACTCGGCTAGACCCAAACCCACTCGGCTAGGCCCAAACCCACTCGCCAAGACTCAAACCCACTCGGCTAGACCCAAACCCACTCGGCTGGACCCAAACCCTCCCCGCTAGACCCAAACCCACTCGGCTACACCCAAACCCACTCCGCTAGACCCAAACCCATTCTGCCAGCCCAAACCCACTCCGCTAGATGCAAACCCATTCCGCTAGACCCAAACCCTCTCCGCTAGACCCAATCCCACTCCGCTAGACCCAAACCCACTCCGCTGGACCCAAACCCACTCCGCTAGACCCAAACCCACTGCGCTAGACCGAAACCCACTCGGCTAGACCCAAACCCACTCGGCTAGACCCAAACCCACTCGGCTACACCCAAACCCACTCGCCTAGACCCAAACCCACTCGGCGAGACCCAAACCCACTCGGCTAGACCCAAACCCACTCGGGTAGACCCAAACCCACTCGGCTAGACCCAAACCCACTCGGCTAGACCCAAACCCAGTCGCCAAGACTCAAACCCACTCGGCTAGACCCAAACCCACTCGGCTGGACAAAAACCCTCCCCGCTAGACCCAAACCCACTCCGCTAGACCCAAACCCACTCGGCTAGAACCAAACCCACTCCGCTAGACCCAAACCCACTCCGCTAGACCCAAACCCTCTCCGCTAGACCCAAACCCACTCCGCTAGATCCAAACCCACTCGGCTAGACCCAAACCCACTCGGCTAGAACCAAATCCACTCGGCCAGTCCCAAACCCACTCGGCTAGACCCAAACCCACTCGGCTAGACCCAAACCCACTCGGCCAGACCCAAACCCACTCGGCTAGACCCAAACCCACTCGGCTAGACCCAAACCCACTCGGCTAGACCCAAACCCACTCGGCTAGACCCAAACCCACTCGGCTGGACCCAAACCCTCCCCGCTAGACCCAAACCCACTCGGCTACACCCAAACCCACTCCGCTAGACCCAAACCCATTCTGCCAGCCCAAACCCACTCCGCTAGATGCAAACCCATTCCGCTAGACCCAAACCCTCTCCGCTAGACCCAATCCCACTCCGCTAGACCCAAACCCACTCGGTTAGACCCAAACCCACTCGGCTAGGCCCAAACCCACTCTCCAAGATTCAAATCACTCGGCTAGACCCAATCCCACTCGGCTGGACCCAAACCCTCCCCGCTAGACCCAAACCTACTCGGCTACACCCAAACCCACTCCGCTAGACCCAAACCCATTCTGCCAGCCCAAACCCACTCCGCTAGATGCAAACCCATTCCGCTAGACCCAAACCCTCTCCGCTAGACCCAATCCCACTCCGCTAGACCCAAACCCACTCGGCTAGACCCAACCCCACTCTGCTAGACCCAAATCCACTCGGCTAGACCCAAACCCACTCCGCGAGACCCAAACCCACTCCGCTGGACCCAAACCCACTCGGCTACACCCACACCCAATCGGCTAGACGCAAACCCAATCGGCTAGACCCAAACCCACTCGGCTAGACCCAAACCCACTCGGCTAGACCCAAACTCACTCGGTTAGACCCAAACCCACTCGGCTAGACGCAAACCCACTCCGCTAGACCCAAACCCATTCTGCCAGCCCAAACCCCCTCCGCTAGATGCAAACCCATTCCGCAAGACCCAAACCCACTCGGCTAGACCCAAACCCACTCGGCTAGACCCAAACCCACTCGGCTAGACCCAAACCCACTCGGCTAGGCCCAAACCCACTCTCCAAGACTCAAATCACTCGGCTAGACCCAATCCCACTCGGTTGGACCCAAACCCTCCCCGCTAGACCCAAACCCACTCGGCTACACCCAAACCCACTCCGCTAGACCCAAACCCATTCTGCCAGCCCAAACCCACTCCGCTAGATGCAATCCCATTCCGCTAGACCCAAACCCTCTCCGCTAGACCCAATCCCACTCCGCTAGACCCAAACCCACTCCGCTGGACCCAAACGCACTCCGCTAGACCCAAACCCACTCCGCTAGACCCAAACCCACTCGGCTAGACCCAAACCCACTCGGCTAGACCCAACCCCACTCTGCTAGACCCAAATCCACTCGGCTAGACCCAAACCCACTCCGCGAGACCCAAACCAACTCGGCTAGACCCAAACCCACTCGGTGAGACCCAAACCCACTCGGCTACACCCACACCCAATCGGCTAGACGCAAACCCAATCGGCTAGACCCAAACCCACTCGGCTAGACCCAAACCCACTCGGCTAGACCCAAACCCACTCGGCTAGACCCAAACTCACTCGGTTAGACCCAAACCCACTCGGCTAGACGCAAACCCACTCGGCTAGACCCAAACCCACTCGGCTGGACCCAAACCCACTCGGCTAGACCCAAACCCACTCGGCTAGACGCAAACCCACTCCGCTAGACCCAAACCCACTCCGCTAGACCCAAACCCACTCAGCGAGACCCAAACCCACTCGGCTAGACGCAAACCCACTCGGCTAGACCCAATCCCACTCCGCTAGACCCCAACCCACTCCGCTGGACCCAAACCCACTTGGCTAGATCCAAACCCACTCCGCTAGACCCAAACTCACTCGGCTAGACCCAAACCCACTCGGCTAGACCCAAACCCACTCGGCTACACCCAAACCCACTCGGCTACACCCAAACCCACTCGGCGAGACCCAAACCCACTCGGCTAGACCCAAACCCACTCGGCTAGACCCAAACCCACTCGGCTAGACCCAAACCCACTCGGCTAGGCCCAAACCCACTCGCCAAGACTCAAACCCACTCGGTTAGACCCAAACCCACTCGGCTGGACCCAAACCCTCCCCGCTAGACCCAAACCCACTCGGCTACACCCAAACCCACTCCGCTAGACCCAAACCCATTCTGCCAGCCCAAACCCACTCCGCTAGATGCAAACCCATTCCGCTAGACCCAAAACCTCTCCGCTAGACCCAATCCCACTCCGCTAGACCCAAACCCACTCGGCTAGACCCAAACCCACTCGGCTAGACCCAAACCCACTCGGCTAGACCCAAACCCACTCGGCTACACCCAAACCCACTCGCCTGGACCCAAACCCACTCGGCGAGACCCAAACCCACTCGGCTAGACCCAAACCCACTCGGGTAGACCCAAACCCACTCGGCTAGACCCAAACCCACTCGGCTAGACCCAAACCCAGTCGCCAAGACTCAAACCCACTCGGCTAGACCCAAACCCACTCGGCTGGACCCAAACCCTCCCCGCTAGACCCAAACCCACTCCGCTAGACCCAAACCCACTCGGCTAGAACCAAACCCACTCCGCTAGACCCAAACCCACTCCGCTAGACCCAAACCCTCTCCGCTAGACCCAAACCCACTCCGCTAGATCCAAACCCACTCGGCTAGACCCAAACCCACTCGGCTAGAACCAAACCCACTCGGCCAGTCCCAAACCCACTCGGCTAGACCCAAACCCACTCGGCTAGACCCAAACCCACTCGGCCAGACCCAAACCCACTCGGCTAGACCCAAACCCACTCGGCTAGACCCAAACCCACTCGGCTAGACCCAAACCCACTCGGCTAGACCCAAACCCACTCGGCTAGACCCAAACCCACTCGGCTAGACCCAAACGCACTCGGCTAGACCCAAACCCACTCGGCTAGACTCAAACCCACTCGGCTAGACCCAAACCCACTCGCCAAGACCCAAACCCACTCGACTAGACCCAAACCCACTCGGCTGGACCCAAACCCTCCCCGCTGGACCCAAACCCACTCCGTTAGACCCAAACCCACTCGGCTAGACCCAAACCCACTCGGCTAGAACCAAACCCACTCGGCTGGACCCAAACCCACTCGGCTATACACAAACTCACTCGGCTAGACCCTAACCCACCCGGCTAGACCCAAACCCACTCGGCTAGACCCAACCCCACTCTGCTAGACCCAAATCGACTCGGCTAGACCCAAACCCACTCCGCGAGACCCAAACCAACTCGGCTAAACCCAAACCCACTCGGTTAGACCCAAACCCACTCGGCTACACCCACACCCAATCGGCTAGACGCAAACCCAATCGGCTAGACCCAAACGCACTCGGCTGGACCCAAACCCACTCGGCTAGACCCAAACCCACTCGGCTAGACCCAAACTCACTCGGTTAGACCCAAACCCACTCGGCTAGACGCAAACCCACTCGGCTAGACCCAAACCCACTCGGCTGGACCCAAACCCACTCGGCTAGACCCAAACCCACTCGGCTAGACGCAAACCCACTCCGCTAGACCCAAACCCACTCCGCTAGACCCAAACCCACTCAGCTAGACCCAAACCCACTCGGCTAGACGCAAACCCACTCGGCTAGACCCAATCCCACTCCGCTAGTCCCAAACCCACTCCGCTGGACCCAAACCCACTTGGCTAGATCCAAACCCACTCGGCCAGACCCAAACCCACTCGGCTAGACCCAAACCCACTCGGCTAGACCCAAACCCACTCGGCTAGGCCCAAACCCACTCGCCAAGACTCAAACCCTCTCGGCTAGACCCAAACCCAGTCGGCTGGACCCAAACCCTCCCCGCTAGACCCAAACCCACTCGGCTACACCCAAACCCACTCCGCTAGACCCAAACCCATTCTGCCAGCCCAAACCCACTCCGCTAGATGCAAACCCATTCCGCTAGACCCAAACCCTCTCCGCTAGACCCAATCCCACTCCGCTAGACCCAAACCCACTCCGCTGGACCCAAACCCACTCCGCTAGACCCAAACCCACTGCGCTAGACCGAAACCCACTCGGCTAGACCCAAACCCACTCGGCTAGACCCAAACCCAATCGGCTACACCCAAACCCACTCGCCTAGACCCAAACCCACTCGGCGAGACCCAAACCCACTCGGCTAGACCCAAACCCACTCGGGTAGACCCAAACCCACTCGGCTAGACTCAAACCCACTCGGCTGGACCCAAACCCTCCCCGCTAGACCCAAACCCACTCCGCTAGACCCAAACCCACTCCGCTAGAACCAAACCCACTCCGCTAGACCCAAACCCACTCCGCTAGACCCAAACCCTCTCCGCTAGACCCAAACCCACTCCGCTAGATCCAAACCCACTCGGCTAGACCCAAACCCACTCGGCTAGAACCAAACCCACTCGGCCAGTCCCAAACCCACTCGGCTAGACCCAAACCATTCGGCTAGACCCAAACCCACTCGGCCAGACCCAAACCCACTCGGCTAGACCCAAACCCACTCGGCTAGACCCAAACCCACTCGGCTAGACCCAAACCCACTCGGCTAGACCCAAACCCACTCGGCTAGACCCAAACGCACTCGGCTAGACCCAAACCCACTCGGCTAGACCCAAAGCCACTCGGCTAGACCCAAACCCACTCGGCTAGACCCAAACCCACTCGCCAAGACCCAAACCCACTCGGCTGGACCCAAACCCACCCCGCTGGACCCAAACCCACTCCGCTAGAACCAAACCCACTCCGCTAGACCCAAACCCACTCGGCTAGACCCAAACCCACTCGGCTAGAACCAAACCCACTCGGCTGGACCCAAACCCACTCGGCTAGACACAAACTCACTCGGCTAGACCCTAACCCACCCGGCTAGACCCAAACCCACTCGGCTAGACCCAACCCCACTCTGCTAGACCCAAATCCACTCGGCTAGACCCAAACCCACTCCGCGAGACCCAAACCAACTCGGCTAAACCCAAACCCACTCGGTTAGACCCAAACCCACTCGGCTACACCCACACCCAATCGGCTAGACGCAAACCCAATCGGCTAGACCCAAACGCACTCGGCTGGACCCAAACCCACTCGGCTAGACCCAAACCCACTCGGCTAGACCCAAACTCACTCGGTTAGACCCAAACCCACTCGGCTAGACGCAAAACCCACTCGGCTAGACCCAAACCCACTCGGCTGGACCCAAACCCACTCGGCTAGACCCAAACCCACTCGGCTAGACGCAAACCCACTCCGCTAGACCAAAACCCACTCCGCTAGACCCAAACCCACTCAGCTAGACCCAAACCCACTCGGCTAGACGCAAACCCACTCGGCTAGACCCAATCCCACTCCGCTAGACCCAAACCCACTCCGCTGGACCCAAACCCACTTGGCTCGATCCAAACCCACTCCGCTAGACCCAAACCCACTCGGCTAGACCCAAACCCAATCGGCTAGACCCAAACCCACTCGGCTACACCCAAACCCACTCGGCTAGACCCAAACCCACTCGGCGAGACCCAAACCCACTCGGCTAGACCCAAACCCACTCGGCTAGTCCCAAACCCACTCGGCTAGACCCAAACCCACTCCGCTGGACCCAAACCCACTCGGGTAGACACAAACCTACTCCGCTAGACCCAAACCCACTCCGCTGGACCCAAACCAACTCCGCTAGACCCAAACCCACTCTGCAATTCCCAAACCCACTCCGCTAGATGCAAACCCACTCCGCTAGTCCCAAACCCACTCCGCTAGACCCAATTCCATTCCGCTAGACCCAAACCCACTCGGCTAGACCCAAACCCACTCCGCTAGACCAAAACCCACTCGGCTAGACCCAAACCCACTCGGCTAGACCCAAACCCACTCGGCTAGACCCAAACCCAATAGGCTAGACCCAAACGCACTCGGCCAGCCCCAAACCCACTCGGCTAGACCAAAACCCACTCGGCTAGACCCAAACCCACTCGGCTAAACCCAAACCCACTCGGCTAGACCCAAACCCACTAGGCTAGACCCAAACCCACTCGGCCAGCCCCAAACCCACTCGGCTAGACCCAAACCCACTCGGCTAGACCCAAACCCACTCGGCTGGACCCAAACCCTCCCCGCTAGACCCAAACCCACTCGGCTAAACACAAACTCACTCGGCTAGACCCAAACCCCCTCCGCTAGACCCAAACCCACTCCGCTAGATGCAAACCCACTCCGCTGACCCAACCCCACTCCGCTAGACCCAGTCCCACTCCACTAGACCCAAACCCACTCTGCTGGGCCCAAACGCACTCCGCTAGACCCAAACCCACTCCGCTAGACCCAAACCCACTCAGCTAGACCCAAACCCACTCGGCTAGACCCAAACCCACTCGGCTACACCCAAACCCACTCAGCTAGACACAAACCCACTCGGCTAGACCCAAACCCACTCGGCTAGACTCAAACCCACTCGGCTAGACCCAAACCCACTCGGCTGGACCCAAACCCTCCCCGCTAGACCCAAACCCACTCCGCTAGACCCAAACCCACTCGGCTAGAACCAAACCCACTCCGCTAGACCCAAACCCACTCCGCTAGACCCAAACCCTCTCCGCTGGACCCAAACCCACTCCGCTAGACCCAAACCCACTCGGCTAGACCCAAACCCACTCGGCTAGACCCAAACCCACTCGGCTAGACCCAAACCCACTCGGCTAGACCCAAACCCACTCGGCTAGACTCAAACCCACTCGGCTGGACCCAAACCCAGTCGCCAAGACTCAAACCCACTCGGCTATACCCAAACCCACTCGGCTGGACCCAAACCTTCCCCGCTAGACCCAAACCCACTCCGCCAGACCCAAACCCACTCCGCTAGACCAAACCCATTCCGCTAGACCCAAACCCACTCCGCTAGACCCAAACCCACTCCGCTAGACCCAAACCCACTCCGCTAGACCCAAACCCACTCCGCTAGACCCAAACCTACTCTGCTAGAACCAAACGGTTCTAGCAGTACAAACCATCGGTTTGTACTCGATGGAATTTAGAAGATTGAGGGGGGATCTTATAGAAACCTACAAAATTCTTAAGGGGTTGGACAAGCTAGATGCTGGAAGATTGTTCCCGATGTTGGGGGAGTCCAGAACAAGGGGTCACAGTCTAAGGATAAGGGGGAATTCCTTTAGGACCGAAATGAGGAAAACATTCTTTACACAGAGAGTGGTGAGTCTCTGGAATTCTCTGCCACAGAAGGTAGTTGAGGCCAGTTCATTGGCTATATTTAAGAGGGCGTTAGATGTGGCACTTGTGGCTAAAGGGATCAGGGGGTATGGAGAGAAGGCAGGTACGGGATACTGAGTTGGATGATCAGCCATGATCACATTGAATGGCGGTGCAGGCTCGAAGGGCCGAATTGCCTGCTCCTGCACCTATTTTATATGTTTCTATGATTCTAAACCCACTCGGCCAAACCCAAACCCACTTGGTTAGACCCAAACCCACTCGGCTAGACCCAAACCCACTCGGCCAGACCCAAACCCTCTCGGCTGCACCCAAACCCACTCGGCTAGACCCAAACCCACTCAGCTAGACCCAAACCCACTCCGCTAGGACCAAACCCACTCGGCTAGACCCAAACCCACTCCGCTAGACCAAAACCCACTCGGCTAGACCCAAACCCACTCGGCTAGACCCAAACCCACTCGGCTAGACCCAAACCCACTCGGCTAGACTCAAACCCACTCGGCTAGACCCAAACCCAGTCGCCAAGACTCAAACCCACTCGGCTATACCCAAACCCACTCGGCTGGACCCAAACCTTCCCCGCTAGACCCAAACCCACTCCGCCAGACCCAAACCCACTCGGCCAGAACCAAACCCACTCCGCTAGACCCAAACCCACTCCGTTAGACCCAAACCCTCTCCGCTAGACCCAAACACATTCCGCTAGAACCAAACCCACTCGGCTAGACCCAAACCCACTCGGCTAGAACCAAACCCACTCGGCCAGTCCCAAACCCACTCGGCTAGACCCAAACCCACTCGGCTAGACCCAAACCCACTCGGCCAGACCCAAACCCACTCGGCTAGACCCAAACCCACTCGGCTAGACCCAAACCCACTCGGCTAGACCCAAACCCACTCGGCTACACCCAAACCCACTCGGCTAGACCCAAACCCACTCGGCTAGACCCAAACCCACTTGGCTAGACCCAAACCCACTCGGCTAGACCCAAACCCACTCGGCTAGACCCAAACCCACTCGCCAAGACCCAAACCCAACTGGCTAGACCTAAACCCACTCGGCTGGACCCAAACACTCCCCGCTAGACCCAAACCCACGCCGCTAGACCCAAACCCACTCCGCTAGACCCAAACCCACTCCGCTAGACCCAAACCCAATCCGCTAGACCCAAACCCATTCCGCTAGACCCAAACCCACTCCGCTAGACCCAAACCCACTCCGCTAGACCCAAACCCACTCGGCTAGACCCAAACCCACTCGGCTAGCACCAAACCCACTCGGCCAGACCCAAACCCACTTGGTTAGACTCAAACCCACTCGGCTAGACCCAAACCCACTCGGCCAGACCCAAACCCTCTCGGCTACACCCAAACCCACTCGGCTAGACCCAAACCCACTCAGCTAGACCCAAACCCACTCCGCTAGGACCAAACCCACTCGGCTAGACCCAAACCCACTCCGCAAGACCAAAACCCACTCGGCTAGACCCAAACACACTCGGCTAGACCCAAACCCACTCGGCTAGACCCAAACCCACTCGGCTAGACCCAAACCCACTCGGCTAGACCCAAACCCACTCGGCTAGACCCAAACCCACTCGGCTAGACCCAAACCCACTCGGCTAGACCCAAACCCAGTCGCCAAGACTCAAACCCACTCGGCTAGACCCAAACCAACTCCGCTAGACCCAAACCCACTCGGCTAGAACCAAACCCACTCGGCTAGACGCAAACCCACTCCGCTAGACCCAAACCCTCTCCGCTAGACCCAAACACACTCCGCTAGACCCAAACCCACTCGGCTAGACCCAAACCCACTCGGCTAGAACCAAACCCACTCGGCCAGTCCCAAACCCACTCGGCTAGACTCAAACCCACACGGCTAGACGCAGCCCACTCGGCCAGACCCAAACCCACTCGGCTAGACCCAAACCCACTCGGCTAGACCCAAACCCACTCGGCTACACCCAAACCCACTCGGCTAGCCCCAAACCCACTCGGCTAGACCCAAATCCACTCGGCTAGACCCAAACCCACTCCGCGAGACCCAAACCAACTCGGCTAGACCCAATCCCACTCGGTTAGACCCAAACCCACTCGGCTACACCCACACCCAATCGGCTATACGCAAACAAAATCGGCTAGACCCAAGCCCACTCGGCTAGACCCAAACCCACTCGGCTAGACCCAAACTCACTCGGTTAGACCCAAACCCACTCGGCTAGATCCAAACCCACTCCGCTAGACCCAAACCCACTCGGCTAGACCCAAACCCACTCGGCTAGACCCAAACCCACTCGGCTACTCCCAAACACACTCGGCTACACCCAAACCCACTCGGCGAGACCCAAACCCACTCGGCTAGACCCAAACCCACTCGGCTAGACCCAAACCCACTCGGCTAGACCCAAACCCACTCGGCTAGGCCCAAACCCACTCGCCAAGACTCAAATCACTCGGCTAGACCCAATCCCACTCGGCTGGACCCAAACCCTCCCCGCTAGACCCAAACCCACTCGGCTACACCCAAACCCACTCCGCTAGACCCAAACCCATTCTGCCAGCCCAAACCCACTCCGCTAGATGCAAACCCATTCCGCTAGACCCAAACCCTCTCCGCTAGACCCAATCCCACTCCGCTAGACCCAAACCCACTCCGCTGGACCCAAACCCACTCCGCTAGACCCAAACCCACTCCGCTAGACCCAAACCGACTCGGCTAGACCCAAACCCACTCCGCGAGACCCAAACCAACTCGGCTAGACCCAAACCCACTCGGTTAGACCCAAACCCACTCGGCTACACGCACACCCAATCGGCTAGACGCAAACCCAATCGGCTAGACCCAAACCCACACGGCTAGACCCAAACCCACTCGGCTAGACCCAAACCCACTCGGCTGGACCCAAACCCTCCCCGCTAGACCCAAACCCACTCCGCCAGACCCAAACCCACTCCGCTAGACCCAAACCCATTCCGCTAGACCCAAACCCACTCCGCTAGACCCAAACCCACTCCGCTAGACCCAAACCCACTCCGCTAGACCCAAACCCACTCCGCTAGACCCAAACCCACTCTGCTAGAACCAAACCCACTCGGCCAGACCCAAACCCACTTGGTTAGACCCAAACCCACTCGGCTAGACCCAAACCCACTCGGCCAGACCCAAACCCTCTCGGCTGCACCCAAACCCACTCGGCTAGACCCAAACCCACTCAGCTAGACCCAAACCCACTCCGCTAGGACCAAACCCACTCGGCTAGACCCAAACCCACTCCGCTAGACCAAAACCCACTCGGCTGGACCCAAACCCACTCGGCTAGACCCAAACCCACTGGGCTAGACCCAAACCCACTCGGCTAGACCCAAACCCACTCGGCTAGATTCAAACCCACTCGGCTAGACCCAAACCCAGTCGCCAAGACTCAAACCCACTCGGCTATACCCAAACCCACTCGGCTGGACCCAAACCTTCCCCGCTAGACCCAAACCCACTCCGCCAGACCAAAACCCACTCGGCCAGAACCAAACCCACTCGGCTAGACCCAAACCCACTCGGCTAGAACCAAACCCACTCGGCCAGTCCCAAACCCACTCGGCTAGACCCAAACCACTCGGCTAGACCCAAACCCACTCGCCAAGACCCAAACCCACCTGGCTAGACCTAAACCCACTCGGCTGGACCCAAACACTCCCCGCTAGACCCAAACCCACGCCGCTAGACCCAAACCCACTCCGCTAGACCCAAACCCACTCCGCTAGACCCAAACCCACTCCGCTAGACCCAAACCCATTCCGCTAGACCCAAACCCACTCCGCTAGACCCAAACCCACTCCGCTAGACCCAAACCCACTCGGCTAGACCCAACCCCACTCTGCTAGACCCAAATCCACTCGGCTAGACCCAAACCCACTCCGCGAGACCCAAACCAACTCGGCTAGACCCAAACCCACTCGGTTAGACCCAAACCCACTCGGCTACACGCACACCCAATCGGCTAGACGCAAACCCAATCGGCTAGACCCAAACCCACACGGCTAGACCCAAACCCACTCGGCTAGACCCAAACCCACTCGGCTGGACCCAAACCCTCCCCGCCAGACCCAAACCCACTCCGCTAGACCCAAACCCATTCCGCTAGACCCAAACCCACTCCGCTAGACCCAAACCCACTCCGCTAGACCCAAACCCACTCCGCTAGACCCAAACCCACTCCGCTAGACCCAAACCCACTCTGCTAGAACCAAACCCACTCGGCCAGACCCAAACCCACTTGGTTAGACCCAAACCCACTCGGCTAGACCCAAACCCACTCGGCCAGACCCAAACCCTCTCGGCTGCACCCAAACCCACTCGGCTAGACCCAAACCCACTCAGCTAGACCCAAACCCACTCCGCTAGGACCAAACCCACTCGGCTAGACCCAAACCCACTCCGCTAGACCAAAACCCACTCGGCTGGACCCAAACCCACTCGGCTAGACCCAAACCCACTGGGCTAGACCCAAACCCACTCGGCTAGACCCAAACCCACTCGGCTAGATTCAAACCCACTCGGCTAGACCCAAACCCAGTCGCCAAGACTCAAACCCACTCGGCTATACCCAAACCCACTCGGCTGGACCCAAACCTTCCCCGCTAGACCCAAACCCACTCCGCCAGACCCAAACCCACTCGGCCAGAACCAAACCCACTCGGCTAGACCCAAACCCACTCGGCTAGAACCAAACCCACTCGGCCAGTCCCAAACCCACTCGGCTAGACCCAAACCACTCGGCTAGACCCAAACCCACTCGCCAAGACCCAAACCCACCTGGCTAGACCTAAACCCACTCGGCTGGACCCAAACACTCCCCGCTAGACCCAAACCCACGCCGCTAGACCCAAACCCACTCCGCTAGACCCAAACCCACTCCGCTAGACCCAAACCCACTCCGCTAGACCCAAACCCATTCCGCTAGACCCAAACCCACTCCGCTAGACCCAAACCCACTCCGCTAGACCCAAACCCACTCGGCTAGACCCAACCCCACTCTGCTAGACCCAAATCCACTCGGCTAGACCCAAACCCACTCCGCGAGACCCAAACCAACTCGGCTAGACCCAAACCCACTCGGTTAGACCCAAACCCACTCGGCTACACCCACACCCAATCGGCTAGACGCAAACCCAATCGGCTAGACCCAAACCCACTCGGCTAGGCCCAAACCCACTCGCCAAGACTCAAATCACTCGGCTAGACCCAATCCCACTCGGCTGGACCCAAACCCTCCCCGCTAGACCCAAACCCACTCGGCTACACCCAAACCCACTCCGCTAGACCCAAACCCATTCTGCCAGCCCAAACCCACTCCGCTAGATGCAAACCCATTCCGCTAGACCCAAACCCTCTCCGCTAGACCCAATCCCACTCCGCTAGACCCAAACCCACTCCGCTGGACCCAAACCCACTCCGCTAGACCCAAACCCACTCCGCTAGACCCAAACCGACTCGGCTAGACCCAAACCCACTCGGCTAGACCCAACCCCACTCTGCTAGACCCGAATCCACTCAGCTAGACCCAAACCCACTCCGCGAGACCCAAACCAACTCGGCTAGACCCAAAACCACTCGGTTAGACCCAAACCCACTCGGCTACACGCACACCCAATCGGCTAGACGCAAACCCAATCGGCTAGACCCAAACCCACTCGGCTAGACCCAAACCCACTCGGCTAGACCCAAACCCACTCGGCTAGACCCAAACCCACTCGGCTAGACCCAAACCCACTCGCCAAGACCCAAACCCACCTGGCTAGACCTAAACCCACTCGGCTGGACCCAAACACTCCCCGCTAGACCCAAACCCACGCCGCTAGACCCAAACCCACTCCGCTAGACCCAAACCCACTCCGCTAGACCCAAACCCACTGCGCTAGACCCAAACCCATTCCGCTAGACCCAAACCCACTCCGCTAGACCCAAACCCACTCCGCTAGACCCAAACCCACTCGGCTAGACCCAACCCCACTCTGCTAGACCCAAATCCACTCGGCTAGACCCAAACCCACTCCGCGAGACCCAAACCAACTCGGCTCGACCCAAACCCACTCGGTTAGACCCAAACCCACTCGGCTACACCCACACCCAATCGGCTAGACGCAAACCCAATCGGCTAGACCCAAACCCACTCGGCTAGACCCAAACCCACTCGGCTAGACCCAAACCCACTCGGCTACACCCAAACCCACTCGGCTAGACCCAAACCCACTCGGCTAGACCCAAATCCACTCGGCTAGACCCAAACCCACTCCGCGAGACCCAAACAAACTCGGCTAGACCCAATCCCACTCGGTTAGACCCAAACACACTCGGCTACACCCACACCCAATCGGCTATACGCAAACAAAATCGGCTAGACCCAAACCCACTCGGCTAGACCCAAACCCACTCGGCTAGACCCAAACCCACTCGGCTGGACCCAAACTCACTCGGTTAGACCCAAACCCACTCGGCTAGATCCAAACCCACTCCGCTAGACCCAAACCCACTCGGCTAGACCCAAACCCACTCGGCTAGACCCAAACCCACTCGGCTACACCCAAACCCACTCGGCTACACCCAAACCCACTCGGCGAGACCCAAACCCACTCGGCTAGACCCAAACCCACTCGGCTAGACCCACACCCACTCGGCTAGACCCAAACCCACTCGGCTAGGCCCAAACCCACTCGCCAAGACTCAAATCACTCGGCTAGACCCAATCCCACTCGGCTGGACCCAAACCCTCCCCGCTAGACCCAAACCCACTCGGCTACACCCAAACCCACTCCGCTAGACCCAAACCCATTCTGCCAGCCCAAACCCACTCCGCTAGATGCAAACCCATTCCGCTAGACCCAAACCCTCTCCGCTAGACCCAATCCCACTCCGCTAGACCCAAACCCACTCCGCTGGACCCAACCCCACTCCGCTAGACCCAAACCCACTCCGCTAGACCCAAACCGACTCGGCTAGACCCAAACCCACTCGGCTAGACCCAACCCCACTCTGCTAGACCCAAATCCACTCGGCTAGACCCAAACCCACTCCGCGAGACCCAAACCAACTCGGCTAGACCCAAACCCACTCGGTTAGACCCAAACCCACTCGGCTACACGCACACCCAATCGGCTAGACGCAAACCCAATCGGCTAGACCCAAACCCACACGGCTAGACCCAAACCCACTCGGCTAGACCCAAACCCACTCGGCTGGACCCAAACCCTTCCCGCTAGACCCAAACCCACTCCGCCAGACCCAAACCCACTCCGCTAGACCCAAACCCATTCCGCTAGACCCAAACCCACTCCGCTAGACCCAAACCCACTCCGCTAGACCCAAGCCCACTCCGCTAGACCCAAACCCACTCCGCTAGACCCAAACCCACTCTGCTAGAACCAAACCCACTCGGCCAGACCCAAACCCACTTGGTTAGACCCAAACCCACTCGGCTAGACCCAAACCCACTCGGCCAGACCCAAACCCTCTCGGCTGCACCCAAACCCACTCGGCTAGACCCAAACCCACTCAGCTAGACCCAAACCCACTCCGCTAGGACCAAACCCACTCGGCTAGACCCAAACCCACTCCGCTAGACCAAAACCCACTCGGCTGGACCCAAACCCACTCGGCTAGACCCAAACCCACTCGGCTAGACCCAAACCCACTCGGCTAGACCCAAACCCACTCGGCTAGACTCAAACCCACTCGGCTAGACCCAAACCCAGTCGCCAAGACTCAAACCCACTCGGCTATACCCAAACCCACTCGGCTGGACCCAAACCTTCCCCGCTAGACCCAAACCCACTCCGCCAGACCCAAACCCACTCGGCCAGAACCAAACCCACTCCGCTAGACCCAAACCCACTCCGTTAGACCCAAACCCTCTCCGCTAGACCCAAACACATTCCGCTAGAACCAAACCCACTCGGCTAGACCCAAACCCACTCGGCTAGAACCAAACCCACTCGGCCAGTCCCAAACCCACTCGGCTAGACCCAAACCCACTCGGCTAGACCCAAACCCACTCGGCCAGACCCAAACCCACTCGGCTAGACCCAAACCCACTCGGCTAGACCCAAACCCACTCGGCTAGACCCAAACCCACTCGGCTAGACCCAAACCCACTCGGCTAGACCCAAACCCACTCGGCTGGACCCAAACCCACTCGGCTAGACCCAAACCCACTCGGCTAGACCCAAACCCACTCGCCAAGACCCAAACCCACCTGGCTAGACCTAAACCCACTCGGCTGGACCCAAACACTCCCCGCTAGACCCAAACCCACGCCGCTAGACCCAAACCCACTCCGCCAGACCCAAACCCACTCCGCTAGACCCAAACCCACTCCGCTAGACCCAAACCCATTCCGCTAGACCCAAACCCACTCCGCTAGACCCAAACCCACTCCGCTAGACCCAAACCCACTCGGCTAGACCCAACCCCACTCTGCTAGACCCAAATCCACTCGGCTAGACCCAAACCCACTCCGCGAGACCCAAACCAACTCGGGTAGACCCAAACCCACTCGGTTAGACCCAAACCCACTCGGCTACACCCACACCCAATCGGCTAGACGCAAACCCAATCGGCTAGACCCAAACCCACTCGGCTAGACCCAAACCCACTCGGCTAGACCCAAACCCACTCGGCTAGACCCAAACTCACTCGGTTAGACCCAAACCCACTCGGCTAGACGCAAACACACTCCGCTAGACCCAAACCCATTCTGCCAGCCCAAACCCACTCCGCTAGATGCAAACCCATTCCGCTAGACCCAAACCCACTCGGCTAGACCCAAACCCACTCGGCTAGACCCAAACCCACTCGGCTAGACCAAAACCTACTCGGCTAGGCCCAAACCCACTCTCCAAGACTCAAATCACTCGTCTAGACCCAATCCCACTCGGCTGGACCCAAACCCTCCCCGCTAGACCCAAACCCACTCGGCTACACCCAAACCCACTCCGCTAGACCCAAACCCATTCTGCCAGCCCAAACCCACTCCGCTAGATGCAAACCCATTCCGCTAGACCCAAACCCTCTCCGCTAGACCCAATCCCACTCCGCTAGACCCAAACCCACTCCGCTGGACCCAAACCCACTCCGCTAGACCCAAACCCACTCCGCTAGACCCAAACCCACTCGGCTAGACCCAAACCCACTCGGCTAGACCCAACCCCACTCTGCTAGACCCAAATCCACTCGGCTAGACCCAAACCCACTCCGCGAGACCCAAACCAACTCGGCTAGACCCAAACCCACTCGGTGAGACCCAAACCCACTCGGCTACACCCACACCCAATCGGCTAGATGCAAACCCAATCGGCTAGACCCAAACCCACTCGGCTAGACGCAAACCCACTCGGCTAGACCCAATCCCACTCCGCTAGACCCCAACCCACTCCGCTGGACCCAAACCCACTTGGCTAGATCCAAACCCACTCCGCTAGACCCAAACTCACTCGGCTAGACCCAAACCCACTCGGCTAGACCCAAACCCACTCGGCTACACCCAAACCCACTCGGCTAGACCCAAACCCACTCGGCGAGACCCAAACCCACTCGGCAAGACCCAAACCCACTCGGCTAGACCCAAACCCACTCGGCTAGACCCAAACCCACTCGGCTAGGCCCAAACCCACTCGCCAAGACTCAAACCCACTCGGCTAGACCCCAACCCACTCGGCTGGACCCAAACCCTCCCCGCTAGACCCAAACCCACTCGGCTACACCCAAACCCACTCCGCTAGACCCAAACCCATTCTGCCAGCCCAAACCCACTCCGCTAGATGCAAACCCATTCCGCTAGACCCAAACCCTCTCCGCTAGACCCAATCCCACTCCGCTAGACCCAAACCCACTCCGCTGGACCCAAACCCACTCCGCAAGACCCAAACCCACTCCGCTAGACCCAAACCGACTCGGCTAGACCCAAACCCACTCGGCTAGACCCAACCCCACTCTGCTAGACCCAAATCCACTCGGCTAGACCCAAACCCACTCCGCGAGACCCAAACCCACTCCGCTGGACCCAAACCCACTCGGCTACACCCACACCCAATCGGCTAGACGCAAACCCAATCGGCTAGACCCAAACCCACTCGGCTAGACCCAAACCCACTCGGCTAGACCCAAACTCACTCGGTTAGACCCAAACCCACTCGGCTAGACGCAAACCCACTCCGCTAGACCCAAACCCATTCTGCCAGCCCAAACCCACTCCGCTAGATGCAAACCCATTCCGCTAGACCCAAACCCACTCGGCTAGACCCAAACCCACTCGGCTAGACCCAAACCCACTCGGCTAGGCCCAAACCCACTCTCCAAGACTCAAATCACTCGGCTAGACCCAATCCCACTCGGCTGGACCCAAACCCTCCCCGCTAGACCCAAACCCACTCGGCTAGACGCAAACCCACTCCGCTAGACCCAAACCCATTCTGCCAGCCCAAACCCACTCCGCTAGATGCAAACCCATTCCGCTAGACCCAAACCCTCTCCGCTAGACCCAATCCCACTCCGCTAGACCCAAACCCACTCCGCTGGACCCAAACCCACTCCGCTAGACCCAAACCCACTCGGCTAGACCCAAACCCACTCGGCTAGACCCAACCCCACTCTGCTAGACCCAAATCCACTCGGCTAGACCCAAACCCACTCCGCGAGACCCAAACCAACTCGGCTAGACCCAAACCCACTCGGTGAGACCCAAACCCACTCGGCTACACCCACACCCAATCGGCTAGACGCAAACCCAATCGGCTAGACCCAAACCCACTCGGCTAGACGCAAACCCACTCGGCTAGACCCAATCCCACTCCGCTAGACCCCAACCCACTCCGCTGGACCCAAACCCACTTGGCTAGATCCAAACCCACTCCGCTAGACCCAAACTCACTCGGCTAGACCCAAACCCACTCGGCTAGACCCAATCCCACTCGGCTACACCCAAACCCACTCGGCTAGACCCAAACCCACTCGGCGAGACCCAAACCCACTCGGCTAGACCCAAACCCACTCGGCTAGACCCAAACCCACTCGGCTAGACCCAAACCCACTCGGCTAGGCCCAAACCCACTCGCCAAGACTCAAACCCACTCGGCTAGTCCCAAACCCACTCGGCTGGACCCAAACCCTCCCCGCTAGACCCAAACCCACTTGGCTACACCCAAACCCACTCCGCTAGACCCAAACCCATTCTGCCAGCCCAAACCCACTCCGCTAGATGCAAACCCATTCCGCTAGACCCAAACCCTCTCCGCTAGACCCAATCCCACTCCGCTAGACCCAAACCCACTCCGCTGGACCCAAACCCACTCCGCTAGTCCCAAACCCACTCCGCTAGACCCAAACCGACTCGGCTAGACCCAAACCCACTCGGCTAGACCCAACCCCACTCTGCTAGACCCAAATCCACTCGGCTAGACCCAAACCCACTACGCGAGACCCAAACCCACTCCGCTGGACCCAAACCCACTCGGCTACACCCACACCCAATCGGCTAGACGCAAACCCAATCGGCTAGACCCAAACCCACTCGGCTAGACCCAAACCCACTCGGCTAGACCCAAACTCACTCGGTTAGACCCAAACCCACTCGGCTAGACGCAAACCCACTCCGCTAGACCCAAACCCATTCTGCCAGCCCAAACCCACTCCGCTAGATGCAAACCCATTCCGCTAGACCCAAACCCACTCGGCTAGACCCAAACCCACTCGGCTAGACCCAAACCCACTCGGTTAGACCCAAACCCACTCGGCTAGGCCCAAACCCACTCTCCAAGACTCAAATCACTCGGCTAGACCCAATCCCACTCGGCTGGACCCAAACCCTCCCCGCTAGACCCAAACCTACTCGGCTACACCCAAACCCACTCCGCTAGACCCAAACCCATTCTGCCAGCCCAAACCCACTCCGCTAGATGCAAACCCATTCCGCTAGACCCAAACCCTCTCCGCTAGACCCAATCCCACTCCGCTAGACCCAAACCCACTCCGCTGGACCCAAACCCACTCCGCTAGACCCAAACCCACTCGGCTAGACCCAACCCCACTCTGCTAGACCCAAATCCACTCGGCTAGACCCAAACCCACTCCGCGAGACCCAAACCCACTCCGCTGGACCCAAACCCACTCGGCTACACCCACACCCAATCGGCTAGACGCAAACCCAATCGGCTAGACCCAAACCCACTCGGCTAGACCCAAACCCACTCGGCTAGACCCAAACTCACTCGGTTAGACCCAAACCCACTCGGCTAGATGCAAACCCACTCCGCTAGACCCAAACCCATTCTGCCAGCCCAAACCCACTCCGCTAGATGCAAACCCATTCCGCAAGACCCAAACCCACTCGGCTAGACCCAAACCCACTCGGCTAGACCCAAACCCACTCGGCTAGACCCAAACCCACTCGGCTAGGCCCAAACCCACTCTCCAAGACTCAAATCACTCGGCTAGACCCAATCCCACTCGGCTGGACCCAAACCCTCCCCGCTAGACCCAAACCCACTCGGCTACACCCAAACCCACTCCGCTAGACCCAAACCCATTCTGCCAGCCCAAACCCACTCCGCTGGATGCAATCCCATTCTGCTAGACCCAAACCCTCTCCGCTAGACCCAATCCCACTCCGCTAGACCCAAACCCACTCCGCTGGACCCAAACCCACTCCGCTAGACCCAAACCCACTCCGCTAGACCCAAACCCACTCGGCTAGACCCAAACCCACTCGGCTAGACCCAAACCCACTCGGCTAGACCCAAACTCACTCGGTTAGACCCAAACCCACTCGGCTAGACGCAAACCCACTCCGCTAGACCCAAACCCATTCTGCCAGCCCAAACCCACTCCGCTAGATGCAAACCCATTCCGCAAGACCCAAACCCACTCGGCTAGACCCAAACCCACTCGGCTAGACCCAAACCCACTCGGCTAGACCCAAACCCACTCGGCTAGGCCCAAACCCACTCTCCAAGACTCAAATCACTCGGCTAGACCCAATCCCACTCGGCTGGACCCAAACCCTCCCCGCTAGACCCAAACCCACTCGGCTACACCCAAACCCACTCCGCTAGACCCAAACCCATTCTGCCAGCCCAAACCCACTCCGCTGGATGCAATCCCATTCCGCTAGACCCAAACCCTCTCCGCTAGACCCAATCCCACTCCGCTAGACCCAAACCCACTCCGCTGGACCCAAACCCACTCCGCTAGACCCAAACCCACTCCGCTAGACCCAAACCCACTCGGCTAGACCCAAACCCACTCGGCTAGACCCAACCCCACTCTGCTAGACCCAAATCCACTCGGCTAGACCCAAACCCACTCCGCGAGACCCAAACCAACTCGGCTAGACCCAAACCCACTCGGTGAGACCCAAACCCACTCGGCTACACCCACACCCAATCGGCTAGACGCAAACCCAATCGGCTAGACCCAAACCCACTCGGCTAGACCCAAACCCACTCGGCTAGACCCAAACCCACTCGGCTCGACCCAAACTCACTCGGTTAGACCCAAACCCACTCGGCTAGACGCAAACCCACTCGGCTAGACCCAAACCCACTCGGCTGGACCCAAACCCACTCGGCTAGACCCAAACCCACTCGGCTAGACGCAAACCCACTCCGCTAGACCCAAACCCACTCCGCTAGACCCAAACCCACTCAGCGAGACCCAAACCCACTCGGCTAGACGCAAACCCACTCGGCTAGACCCAATCCCACTCCGCTAGACCCCAACCCACTCCGCTGGACCCAAACCCACTTGGCTAGATCCAAACCCACTCCGCTAGACCCAAACTCACTCGGCTAGACCCAAACCCACTCGGCTAGACCCAAACCCACTCGGCTACACCCAAACCCACTCGGCTAGACCCAAACCCACTCGGCGAGACCCAAACCCACTCGGCTAGACCCAAACCCACTCGGCTAGACCCAAACCCACTCGGCTAGACCCAAACCCACTCGGCTAGGCCCAAACCCACTCGCCAAGACGCAAACCCACTCGGCTAGACCCAAACCCACTCGGCTGGACCCAAACCCTCCCCGCTAGACCCAAACCCACTCGGCTACACCCAAACCCACTCCGCTAGACCCAAACCCATTCTGCCAGCCCAAACCCACTCCGCTAGATGCAAACCCATTCCGCTAGACCCAAACCCTCTCCGCTAGACCCAATCCCACTCCGCTAGACCCAAACCCACTCCGCTGGACCCAAACCCACTCCGCTAGACCCAAACCCACTGCGCTAGACCGAAACCCACTCGGCTAGACCCAAACCCACTCGGCTAGACCCAAACCCACTCGGCTACACCCAAACCCACTCGCCTAGACCCAAACCCACTCGGCGAGACCCAAACCCACTCGGCTAGACCCAAACCCACTCGGGTAGACCCAAACCCACTCGGCTAGACCCAAACCCACTCGGCTAGACCCAAACCCAGTCGCCAAGACTCAAACACACTCGGCTAGACCCAAACCCACTCGGCTGGACCCAAACCCTCCCAGCTAGACCCTAACCCACTCCACTAGACCCAAACCCACTCGGCTAGAACCAAACCCACTCCGCTAGACCCAAACCCACTCCGCTAGACCCAAACCCTCTCCGCTAGACCCAAACCCACTCCGCTAGATCCAAACCCACTCGGCTAGACCCAAACCCACTCGGCTAGAACCAAACCCACTCGGCCAGTCCCAAACCCACTCGGCTAGACCCAAACCCACTCGGCTAGACCCAAACCCACTCGGCCAGACCCAAACCCACTCGGCTAGACCCAAACCCACTCGGCTAGACCCAAACCCACTCGGCTAGACCCAAACCCACTCGGCTAGACCCAAACCCACTCGGCTGGACCCAAACCCTCCCCGCTAGACCCAAACCCACTCGGCTACACCCAAACCCACTCCGCTAGACCCAAACCCATTCTGCCAGCCCAAACCCACTCCGCTGGATGCAAACCCATTCCGCTAGACCCAAACCCTCTCCGCTAGACCCAATCCCACTCCGCTAGACCCAAACCCACTCCGCTGGACCCAAACCCACTCCGCTAGACCCAAACCCACTCCGCTAGACCCAAACCGACTCGGCTAGACCCAAACCCACTCGGCTAGACCCAACCCCACTCTGCTAGACCCAAATCCACTCGGCTAGACCCAAACCCACTACGCGAGACCCAAACCCACTCCGCTGGACCCAAACCCACTCGGCTACACCCACACCCAATCGGCTAGACGCAAACCCAATCGGCTAGACCCAAACCCACTCGGCTAGACCCAAACCCACTCGGCTAGACCCAAACTCACTCGGTTAGACCCAAACCCACTCGGCTAGACGCAAACCCACTCCGGTAGACCCAAACCAATTCTGCCAGCCCAAACCCACTCCGCTAGATGCAAACCCATTCCGCTAGACCCAAACCCACTCGGCTAGACCCAAACCCACTCGGCTAGACCCAAACCCACTCGGTTAGACCCAAACCCACTCGGCTAGGCCCAAACCCACTCTCCAAGACTCAAATCACTCGGCTAGACCCAATCCCACTCGGCTGGACCCAAACCCTCCCCGCTAGACCCAAACCTACTCGGCTACACCCAAACCCACTCCGCTAGACCCAAACCCATTCTGCCAGCCCAAACCCACTCCGCTAGATGCAAACCCATTCCGCTAGACCCAAACCCTCTCCGCTAGACCCAATCCCACTCCGCCAGACCCAAACCCACTCCGCTGGACCCAAACCCACTCCGCTAGACCCAAACCCACTCGGCTAGACCCAACCCCACTCTGCTAGACCCAAATCCACTCGGCTAGACCCAAACCCACTCCGCGAGACCCAAACCCACTCCGCTGGACCCAAACCCACTCGGCTACACCCACACCCAATCGGCTAGACGCAAACCCAATCGGCTAGACCCAAACCCACTCGGCTAGACCCAAACCCACTCGGCTAGACCCAAACTCACTCGGTTAGACACAAACCCACTCGGCTAGACGCAAACCCACTCCGCTAGACCCAAACCCATTCTGCCAGCCCAAACCCACTCCGCTAGATGCAAACCCATTCCGCAAGACCCAAACCCACTCGGCTAGACCCAAACCCACTCGGCTAGACCCAAACCCACTCGGCTAGACCCAAACCCACTCGGCTAGGCCCAAACCCACTCTCCAAGACTCAAATCACTCGGCTAGACCCAATCCCACTCGGCTGGACCCAAACCCTCCCCGCTAGACCCAAACCCACTCGGCTACACCCAAACCCACTCCGCTAGACCCAAACCCATTCTGCCAGCCCAAACCCACTCCGCTAGATGCAATCCCATTCCGCTAGACCCAAACCCTCTCCGCTAGACCCAATCCCACTCCGCTAGACCCAAACCCACTCCGCTGGACCCAAACCCACTCCGCTAGACCCAAACCCACTCCGCTAGACCCAAACCCACTCGGCTAGACCCAAACCCACTCGGCTAGACCCAACCCCACTCTGCTAGACCCAAATCCACTCGGCTAGACCCAAACCCACTCCGCGAGACCCAAACCAACTCGGCTAGACCCAAACCCACTCGGTGAGACCCAAACCCACTCGGCTACACCCACACCCAATCGGCTAGACGCAAACCCAATCGGCTAGACCCAAACCCACTCGGCTAGACCCAAACCCACTCGGCTAGACCCAACCCCACTCTGCTAGACCCAAATCCACTCGGCTAGACCCAAACCCACTACGCGAGACCCAAACCCACTCCGCTGGACCCAAACCCACTCGGCTACACCCACACCCAATCGGCTAGACGCAAACCCAATCGGCTAGACCCAAACCCACTCGGCTAGACCCAAACCCACTCGGCTAGACCCAAACTCACTCGGTTAGACCCAAACCCACTCGGCTAGACGCAAACCCACTCCGCTAGACCCAAACCCATTCTGCCAGCCCAAACCCACTCCGCTAGATGCAAACCCATTCCGCTAGACCCAAACCCACTCGGCTAGACCCAAACCCACTCGGCTAGACCCAAACCCACTCGGTTAGACCCAAACCCACTCGGCTAGGCCCAAACCCACTCTCCAAGACTCAAATCACTCGGCTAGACGCAATCCCACTCGGCTGGACCCAAACCCTCCCCGCTAGACCCAAACCTACTCGGCTACACCCAAACCCACTCCGCTAGACCCAAACCCATTCTGCCAGCCCAAACCCACTCCGCTAGATGCAAACCCATTCCGCTAGACCCAAACCCTCTCCGCTAGACCCAATCCCACTCCGCTAGACCCAAACCCACTCCGCTGGACCCAAACCCACTCCGCTAGACCCAAACCCACTCGGCTAGACCCAACCCCACTCTGCTAGACCCAAATCCACTCGGCTAGACCCAAACCCACTCCGCGAGACCCAAACCCACTCCGCTGGACCCAAACCCACTCGGCTACACCCACACCCAATCGGCTAGACGCAAACCCAATCGGCTAGACCCAAACCCACTCGGCTAGACCCAAACCCACTCGGCTAGACCCAAACTCACTCGGTTAGACACAAACCCACTCGGCTAGACGCAAACCCACTCCGCTAGACCCAAACCCATTCTGCCAGCCCAAACCCACTCCGCTAGATGCAAACCCATTCCGCAAGACCCAAACCCACTCGGCTAGACCCAAACCCACTCGGCTAGACCCAAACCCACTCGGCTAGACCCAAACCCACTCGGCTAGGCCCAAACCCACTCTCCAAGACTCAAATCACTCGGCTAGACCCAATCCCACTCGGCTGGACCCAAACCCTCCCCGCTAGACCCAAACCCACTCGGCTACACCCAAACCCACTCCGCTAGACCCAAACCCATTCTGCCAGCCCAAACCCACTCCGCTAGATGCAATCCCATTCCGCTAGACCCAAACCCTCTCCGCTAGACCCAATCCCACTCCGCTAGACCCAAACCCACTCCGCTGGACCCAAACCCACTCCGCTAGACCCAAACCCACTCCGCTAGACCCAAACCCACTCGGCTAGACCCAAACCCACTCGGCTAGACCCAACCCCACTCTGCTAGACCCAAATCCACTCGGCTAGACCCAAACCCACTCCGCGAGACCCAAACCAACTCGGCTAGACCCAAACCCACTCGGTGAGACCCAAACCCACTCGGCTACACCCACACCCAATTGGCTAGACGCAAACCCAATCGGCTAGACCCAAACCCACTCGGCTAGACCCAAACCCACTCGGCTAGACCCAAACCCACTCGGCTAGACCCAAACTCACTCGGTTAGACCCAAACCCACTCGGCTAGACGCAAACCCACTCGGCTAGACCCAAACCCACTCGGCTGGACCCAAACCCACTCGGCTAGACCCAAACCCACTCGGCTAGACGCAAACCCACTCCGCTAGACCCAAACCCACTCCGCTAGACCCAAACCCACTCAGCGAGACCCAAACCCACTCGGCTAGACGCAAACCCACTCGGCTAGACCCAATCCCACTCCGCTAGACCCCAACCCACTCCGCTGGACCCAAACCCACTTGGCTAGATCCAAACCCACTCCGCTAGACCCAAACTCACTCGGCTAGACCCAAACCCACTCGGCTAGACCCAAACCCACTCGGCTACACCCAAACCCACTCGGCTAGACCCAAACCCACTCGGCGAGACCCAAACCCACTCGGCTAGACCCAAACCCACTCGGATAGACCCAAACCCACTCGGCTAGACCCAAACCCACTCGGCTAGGCCCAAACCCACTCGCCAAGACTCAAACCCACTCGGCTAGACCCAAACCCACTCGGCTGGACCCAAACCCTCCCCGCTAGACCCAAACCCACTCGGCTACACCCAAACCCACTCCGCTAGACCCAAACCCATTCTGCCAGCCCAAACCCACTCCGCTAGATGCAAACCCATTCCGCTAGACCCAAACCCTCTCCGCTAGACCCAATCCCACTCCGCTAGACCCAAACCCACTCCGCTGGACCCAAACCCACTCCGCTAGACCCAAACCCACTGCGCTAGACCCAAACCCACTCGGCTAGACCCAAACCCACTCGGCTAGACCCAAACCCACTCGGCTACACCCAAACCCACTCGCCTAGACCCAAACCCACTCGGCGAGACCCAAACCCACTCGGCTAGACCCAAACCCACTCGGGTAGACCCAAACCCACTCGGCTAGACCCAAACCCACTCGGCTAGACCCAAACCCAGTCGCCAAGACTCAAACCCACTCGGCTAGACCCAAACCCACTCGGCTGGACAAAAACCCTCCCCGCTAGACCCAAACCCACTCCGCTAGACCCAAACCCACTCGGCTAGAACCAAACCCACTCCGCTAGACCCAAACCCACTCCGCTAGACCCAAACCCTCTCCGCTAGAACCAAACCCACTCCGCTAGATCCAAACCCACTCGGCTAGACCCAAACCCACTCGGCTAGAACCAAATCCACTCGGCCAGTCCCAAACCCACTCGGCTAGACCCAAACCCACTCGGCTAGACCCAAACCCACTCGGCCAGACCCAAACCCACTCGGCTAGACCCAAACCCACTCGGCTAGACCCAAACCCACTCGGCTAGACCCAAACCCACTCGGCTAGACCCAAACCCACTCGGCTGGACCCAAACCCTCCCCGCTAGACCCAAACCCACTCGGCTACACCCAAACCCACTCCGCTAGACCCAAACCCATTCTGCCAGCCCAAACCCACTCCGCTAGATGCAAACCCATTCCGCTAGACCCAAACCCTCTCCGCTAGACCCAATCCCACTCCGCTAGACCCAAACCCACTCGGTTAGACCCAAACCCACTCGGCTAGGCCCAAACCCACTCTCCAAGATTCAAATCACTCGGCTAGACCCAATCCCACTCGGCTGGACCCAAACCCTCCCCGCTAGACCCAAACCTACTCGGCTACACCCAAACCCACTCCGCTAGACCCAAACCCATTCTGCCAGCCCAAACCCACTCCGCTAGATGCAAACCCATTCCGCTAGACCCAAACCCTCTCCGCTAGACCCAATCCCACTCCGCTAGACCCAAACCCACTCCGCTGGACCCAAACCCACTCCGCTAGACCCAAACCCACTCGGCTAGACCCAACCCCACTCTGCTAGACCCAAATCCACTTGGCTAGACCCAAACCCACTCCGCGAGACCCAAACCCACTCCGCTGGACCCAAACCCACTCGGCTACACCCACACCCAATCGGCTAGACGCAAACCCAATCGGCTAGACCCAAACCCACTCGGCTAGACCCAAACCCACTCGGCTAGACCCAAACTCACTCGGTTAGACCCAAACCCACTCGGCTAGACGCAAACCCACTCCGCTAGACCCAAACCCATTCTGCCAGCCCAAACCCACTCCGCTAGATGCAAACCCATTCCGCAAGACCCAAACCCACTCGGCTAGACCCAAACCCACTCGGCTAGACCCAAACCCACTCGGCTAGACCCAAACCCACTCGGCTAGGCCCAAACCCACTCTCCAAGACTCAAATCACTCGGCTAGACCCAATCCCACTCGGTTGGACCCAAACCCTCCCCGCTAGACCCAAACCCACTCGGCTACACCCAAACCCACTCCGCTAGACCCAAACCCATTCTGCCAGCCCAAACCCACTCCGCTAGATGCAATCCCATTCCGCTAGACCCAAACCCTCTCCGCTAGACCCAATCCCACTCCGCTAGACCCAAACCCACTCCGCTGGACCCAAACCCACTCCGCTAGACCCAAACCCACTCCGCTAGACCCAAACCCACTCGGCTAGACCCAAACCCACTTGGCTAGACCCAACCCCACTCTGCTAGACCCAAATCCACTCGGCTAGACCCAAACCCACTCCGCGAGACCCAAACCAACTCGGCTAGACCCAAACCCACTCGGTGAGACCCAAACCCACTCGGCTACACCCACACCCAATCGGCTAGACGCAAACCCAATCGGCTAGACCCAAACCCACTCGGCTAGACCCAAACCCACTCGGCTAGACCCAAACCCACTCGGCTAGACCCAAACTCACTCGGTTAGACCCAAACCCACTCGGCTAGACGCAAACCCACTCGGCTAGACCCAAACCCACTCGGCTGGACCCAAACCCACTCGGCTAGACCCAAACCCACTCGGCTAGACGCAAACCCACTCCGCTAGACCCAAACCCACTCCGCTAGACCCAAACCCACTCAGCGAGACCCAAACCCACTCGGCTAGACGCAAACCCACTCGGCTAGACCCAATCCCACTCCGCTAGACCCCAACCCACTCCGCTGGACCCAAACCCACTTGGCTAGATCCAAACCCACTCCGCTAGACCCAAACTCACTCGGCTAGACCCAAACCCACTCGGCTAGACCCAAACCCACTCGGCTACACCCAAACCCACTCGGCTAGACCCAAACCCACTCGGCGAGACCCAAACCCACTCGGCTAGACCCAAACCCACTCGGCTAGACCCAAACCCACTCGGCTAGACCCAAACCCACTCGGCTAGGCCCAAACCCACTCGCCAAGACTCAAACCCACTCGGTTAGACCCAAACCCACTCGGCTGGACCCAAACCCTCCCCGCTAGACCCAAACCCACTCGGCTACACCCAAACCCACTCCGCTAGACCCAAACCCATTCTGCCAGCCCAAACCCACTCCGCTAGATGCAAACCCATTCCGCTAGACCCAAAACCTCTCCGCTAGACCCAATCCCACTCCGCTAGACCCAAACCCACTCCGCTGGACCCAAACCCACTCCGCTAGACCCAAACCCACTGCGCTAGACCGAAACCCACTCGGCTAGACCCAAACCCACTCGGCTAGACCCAAACCCACTCGGCTACACCCAAACCCACTCGCCTGGACCCAAACCCACTCGGCGAGACCCAAACCCACTCGGCTAGACCCAAACCCACTCGGGTAGACCCAAACCCACTCGGCTAGACCCAAACCCACTCGGCTAGACCCAAACCCAGTCGCCAAGACTCAAACCCACTCGGCTAGACCCAAACCCACTCGGCTGGACCCAAACCCTCCCCGCTAGACCCAAACCCACTCCGCTAGACCCAAACCCACTCGGCTAGAACCAAACCCACTCCGCTAGACCCAAACCCACTCCGCTAGACCCAAACCCTCTCCGCTAGACCCAAACCCACTCCGCTAGATCCAAACCCACTCGGCTAGACCCAAACCCACTCGGCTAGAACCAAACCCACTCGGCCAGTCCCAAACCCACTCGGCTAGACCCAAACCCACTCGGCTAGACCCAAACCCACTCGGCCAGACCCAAACCCACTCGGCTAGACGCAAACCCACTCGGCTAGACCCAAACCCACTCGGCTGGACCCAAACCCACTCGGCTAGACCCAAACCCACTCGGCTAGACGCAAACCCACTCCGCTAGACCCAAACCCACTCCGCTAGACCCAAACCCACTCAGCGAGACCCAAACCCACTCGGCTAGACTCAAACCCACTCGGCTAGACCCAATCCCACTCCGCTAGACCCCAACCCACTCCGCTGGACCCAAACCCACTTGGCTAGATCCAAACCCACTCCGCTAGACCCAAACTCACTCGGCTAGACCCAAACCCACTCGGCTAGACCCAAACCCACTCGGCTACACCCAAACCCACTCGGCTAGACCCAAACCCACTCGGCGAGACCCAAACCCACTCGGCTAGACCCAAACCCACTCGGCTAGACCCAAACCCACTCGGCTAGACCCAAACCCACTCGGCTAGGCCCAAACCCACTCGCCAAGACTCAAACCCACTCGGTTAGACCCAAACCCACTCGGCTGGACCCAAACCCTCCCCGCTAGACCCAAACCCACTCGGCTACACCCAAACCCACTCCGCTAGACCCAAACCCATTCTGCCAGCCCAAACCCACTCCGCTAGATGCAAACCCATTCCGCTAGACCCAAAACCTCTCCGCTAGACCCAATCCCACTCCGCTAGACCCAAACCCACTCCGCTGGACCCAAACCCACTCCGCTAGACCCAAACCCACTGCGCTAGACCGAAACCCACTCGGCTAGACCCAAACCCACTCGGCTAGACCCAAACCCACTCGGCTACACCCAAACCCACTCGCCTGGACCCAAACCCACTCGGCGAGACCCAAACCCACTCGGCTAGACCCAAACCCACTCGGGTAGACCCAAACCCACTCGGCTAGACCCAAACCCACTCGGCTAGACCCAAACCCAGTCGCCAAGACTCAAACCCACTCGGCTAGACCCAAACCCACTCGGCTGGACCCAAACCCTCCCCGCTAGACCCAAACCCACTCCGCTAGACCCAAACCCACTCGGCTAGAACCAAACCCACTCCGCTAGACCCAAACCCACTCCGCTAGACCCAAACCCTCTCCGCTAGACCCAAACCCACTCCGCTAGATCCAAACCCACTCGGCTAGACCCAAACCCACTCGGCTAGAACCAAACCCACTCGGCCAGTCCCAAACCCACTCGGCTAGACCCAAACCCACTCGGCTAGACCCAAACCCACTCGGCCAGACCCAAACCCACTCGGCTAGACCCAAACCCACTCGGCTAGACCCAAACCCACTCGGCTAGACCCAAACCCACTCGGCTAGACCCAAACCCACTCGGCTAGACCCAAACCCACTCGGCTAGACCCAAACGCACTCGGCTAGACCCAAACCCACTCGGCTAGACTCAAACCCACTCGGCTAGACCCAAACCCACTCGCCAAGACCCAAACCCACTCGACTAGACCCTAACCCACCCGGCTAGACCCAAACCCACTCGGCTAGACCCAACCCCACTCTGCTAGACCCAAATCGACTCGGCTAGACCCAAACCCACTCCGCGAGACCCAAACCAACTCGGCTAAACCCAAACCCACTCGGTTAGACCCAAACCCACTCGGCTACACCCACACCCAATCGGCTAGACGCAAACCCAATCGGCTAGACCCAAACGCACTCGGCTGGACCCAAACACACATGGCTAGACCCAAACCCACTCGGCTAGACCCAAACTCACTCGGTTAGACCCAAACCCACTCGGCTAGACGCAAACCCACTCGGCTAGACCCAAACCCACTCGGCTGGACCCAAACCCACTCGGCTAGACCCAAACCCACTCGGCTAGACGCAAACCCACTCCGCTAGACCCAAACCCACTCCGCTAGACCCAAACCCACTCAGCTAGACCCAAACCCACTCGGCTAGACGCAAACCCACTCGGCTAGACCCAATCCCACTCCGCTAGTCCCAAACCCACTCCGCTGGACCCAAACCCACTTGGCTAGATCCAAACCCACTCGGCCAGACCCAAACCCACTCGGCTAGACCCAAACCCACTCGGCTAGACCCAAACCCACTCGGCTAGGCCCAAACCCACTCGCCAAGACTCAAACCCTCTCGGCTAGACCCAAACCCAGTCGGCTGGACCCAAACCCTCCCCGCTAGACCCAAACCCACTCGGCTACACCCAAACCCACTCCGCTAGACCCAAACCCATTCTGCCAGCCCAAACCCACTCCGCTAGATGCAAACCCATTCCGCTAGACCCAAACCCTCTCCGCTAGACCCAATCCCACTCCGCTAGACCCAAACCCACTCCGCTGGACCCAAACCCACTCCGCTAGACCCAAACCCACTGCGCTAGACCGAAACCCACTCGGCTAGACCCAAACCCACTCAGCTAGACCCAAACCCACTCGGCTACACCCAAACCCACTCGCCTAGACCCAAACCCACTCGGCGAGACCCAAACCCACTCGGCTAGACCCAAACCCACTCGGGTAGACCCAAACCCACTCGGCTAGACTCAAACCCACTCGGCTGGACCCAAACCCTCCCCGCTAGACCCAAACCCACTCCGCTAGACCCAAACCCACTCCGCTAGAACCAAACCCACTCCGCTAGACCCAAACCCACTCCGCTAGACCCAAACCCTCTCCGCTAGACCCAAACCCACTCCGCTAGATCCAAACCCACTCGGCTAGACCCAAACCCACTCCGCTAGATCCAAACCCACTCGGCTAGACCCAAACCCACTCGGCTAGAACCAAACCCACTCGGCCAGTCCCAAACCCACTCGGCTAGACCCAAACCCACTCGGCTAGACCCAAACCCACTCGGCCAGACCCAAACCCACTCGGCTAGACCCAAACCCACTCGGCTAGACCCAAACCCACTCGGCTAGACCCAAACCCACTCGGCTAGACCCAAACCCACTCGGCTAGACCCAAACCCACTCGGCTAGACCCAAACGCACTCGGCTAGACCCAAACCCACTCGGCTAGACTCAAACCCACTCGGCTAGACCCAAACCCACTCGCCAAGACCCAAACCCACTCGACTAGACCCTAACCCACCCGGCTAGACCCAAACCCACTCGGCTAGACCCAACCCCACTCTGCTAGACCCAAATCGACTCGGCTAGACCCAAACCCACTCCGCGAGACCCAAACCAACTCGGCTAAACCCAAACCCACTCGGTTAGACCCAAACCCACTCGGCTACACCCACACCCAATCGGCTAGACGCAAACCCAATCGGCTAGACCCAAACGCACTCGGCTGGACCCAAACCCACATGGCTAGACCCAAACCCACTCGGCTAGACCCAAACTCACTCGGTTAGACCCAAACCCACTCGGCTAGACGCAAACCCACTCGGCTAGACCCAAACCCACTCGGCTGGACCCAAACCCACTCGGCTAGACCCAAACCCACTCGGCTAGACGCAAACCCACTCCGCTAGACCCAAACCCACTCCGCTAGACCCAAACCCACTCAGCTAGACCCAAACCCACTCGGCTAGACGCAAACCCACTCGGCTAGACCCAATCCCACTCCGCTAGTCCCAAACCCACTCCGCTGGACCCAAACCCACTTGGCTAGATCCAAACCCACTCGGCCAGACCCAAACCCACTCGGCTAGACCCAAACCCACTCGGCTAGACCCAAACCCACTCGGCTAGGCCCAAACCCACTCGCCAAGACTCAAACCCTCTCGGCTAGACCCAAACCCAGTCGGCTGGACCCAAACCCTCCCCGCTAGACCCAAACCCACTCGGCTACACCCAAACCCACTCCGCTAGACCCAAACCCATTCTGCCAGCCCAAACCCACTCCGCTAGATGCAAACCCATTCCGCTAGACCCAAACCCTCTCCGCTAGACCCAATCCCACTCCGCTAGACCCAAACCCACTCCGCTGGACCCAAACCCACTCCGCTAGACCCAAACCCACTGCGCTAGACCGAAACCCACTCGGCTAGACCCAAACCCACTCAGCTAGACCCAAACCCACTCGGCTACACCCAAACCCACTCGCCTAGACCCAAACCCACTCGGCGAGACCCAAACCCACTCGGCTAGACCCAAACCCACTCGGGTAGACCCAAACCCACTCGGCTAGACTCAAACCCACTCGGCTGGACCCAAACCCTCCCCGCTAGACCCAAACCCACTCCGCTAGACCCAAACCCACTCCGCTAGAACCAAACCCACTCCGCTAGACCCAAACCCACTCCGCTAGACCCAAACCCTCTCCGCTAGACCCAAACCCACTCCGCTAGATCCAAACCCACTCGGCTAGACCCAAACCCACTCGGCTAGAACCAAACCCACTCGGCCAGTCCCAAACCCACTCGGCTAGACCCAAACCATTCGGCTAGACCCAAACCCACTCGGCCAGACCCAAACCCACTCGGCTAGACCCAAACCCACTCGGCTAGACCCAAACCCACTCGGCTAGACCCAAACCCACTCGGCTAGACCCAAACCCACTCGGCTAGACCCAAACGCACTCGGCTAGACCCAAACCCACTCGGCTAGACCCAAAGCCACTCGGCTAGACCCAAACCCACTCGGCTAGACCCAAACCCACTCGCCAAGACCCAAACCCACTCGGCTGGACCCAAACCCACCCCGCTGGACCCAAACCCACTCCGCTAGAACCAAACCCACTCCGCTAGACCCAAACCAACTCGGCTAAACCCAAACCCACTCGGTTAGACCCAAACCCACTCGGCTACACCCACACCCAATCGGCTAGACGCAAACCCAATCGGCTAGACCCAAACGCACTCGGCTGGACCCAAACCCACTCGGCTAGACCCAAACCCACTCGGCTAGACCCAAACTCACTCGGTTAGACCCAAACCCACTCGGCTAGACGCAAAACCCACTCGGCTAGACCCAAACCCACTCGGCTGGACCCAAACCCACTCGGCTAGACCCAAACCCACTCGGCTAGACGCAAACCCACTCCGCTAGACCAAAACCCACTCCGCTAGACCCAAACCCACTCAGCTAGACCCAAACCCACTCGGCTAGACGCAAACCCACTCGGCTAGACCCAATCCCACTCCGCTAGACCCAAACCCACTCCGCTGGACCCAAACCCACTTGGCTCGATCCAAACCCACTCCGCTAGACCCAAACCCACTCGGCTAGACCCAAACCCACTCGGCTAGACCCAAACCCACTCGGCTACACCCAAACCCACTCGGCTAGACCCAAACCCACTCGGCGAGACCCAAACCCACTCGGCTAGACCCAAACCCACTCGGCTAGTCCCAAACCCACTCGGCTAGACCCAAACCCACTCCGCTGGACCCAAACCCACTCGGGTAGACACAAACCTACTCCGCTAGACCCAAACCCACTCCGCTGGACCCAAACCAACTCCGCTAGACCCAAACCCACTCTGCAATTCCCAAACCCACTCCGCTAGATGCAAACCCACTCCGCTAGTCCCAAACCCACTCCGCTAGACCCAATTCCATTCCGCTAGACCCAAACCCACTCGGCTAGACCCAAACCCACTCCGCTAGACCAAAACCCACTCGGCTAGACCCAAACCCACTCGGCTAGACCCAAACCCACTCGGCTAGACCCAAACCCAATAGGCTAGACCCAAACGCACTCGGCCAGCCCCAAACCCACTCGGCTAGACCAAAACCCACTCGGCTAGACCCAAACCCACTCGGCTAAACCCAAACCCACTCGGCTAGACCCAAACCCACTAGGCTAGACCCAAACCCACTCGGCCAGCCCCAAACCCACTCGGCTAGACCCAAACCCACTCGGCTAGACCCAAACCCACTCGGCTGGACCCAAACCCTCCCCGCTAGACCCAAACCCACTCGGCTAAACACAAACTCACTCGGCTAGACCCAAACCCACTCCGCTAGACCCAAACCCACTCCGCTAGATGCAAACCCACTCCGCTGACCCAAACCCACTCCGCTAGACCCAATCCCACTCCACTAGACCCAAACCCACTCTGCTGGACCCAAACGCACTCCGCTAGACCCAAACCCACTCCGCTAGACCCAAACCCACTCAGCTAGACCCAAACCCACTCGGCTAGACCCAAACCCACTCGGCTACACCCAAACCCACTCAGCTAGACACAAACCCACTCGGCTAGACCCAAACCCACTCGGCTAGACCCAAACCCACTCGGCTAGACCCAAACCCACTCGGCTCGACCCAAACCCACTCGGCTAGACCCAAACCCACTCGCCAAGAACCAAACCCACTCGGCTAGAACCAAACCCACTCGGCTGGACCCAAACCTTCCCCGCTAGAACCAATCCCACTCCGCTAGACCCAAACCCACTCGGCTATACTCAAACCCACTCCGCTAGACCCAAACCCACTCCGCTAGACCCAAACCCACTCGGCTAGACCCAAACCCACTCGGGTAGACCCAAACCCACTCGGCTAGACCCAAACCCACTCGGCTAGACCCAAACCCAGTCGCCAAGACTCAAACCCACTCGGCTAGACCCAAACCCACTCGGCTGGACCCAAACCCTCCCCGCTAGACCCAAACCCACTCCGCTAGACCCAAACCCACTCGGCTAGAACCAAACCCACTCCGCTAGACCCAAACCCACTCCGCTAGACCCAAACCCTCTCCGCTAGACCCAAACCCACTCCGCTAGACCCAAACCCACTCGGCTAGACCCAAACCCTCTCGGCTAGAACCAAACCCACTCGGCCAGTCCCAAACCCACTCGGCTAGACCCAAACCCACTCGGCTAGACCCAAACCCACTCGGCCAGACCCAAACCCACTCGGCTAGACCCAAACCCACTCGGCTAGACCCAAACCCACTCGGCTAGACCCAAACCCACTCGGCTAGACCCAAACCCACTCGGCTAGACCCAAACCCACTCGGCTAGACCCAAACCCACTCAGCTAGACCCAAACCCACTCGCCAAGACCCAAACCCACTCGGCTAGACCCAAACCCACTCGGCTGGACCCAAACCCTCCCCGCTAGACCCAAACCCACTCCGCTAGAACCAAACCCACTCCGCTAGACCCAAACCCACTCGGCTAGACCCAAACCCACTCCGCTAGAACCAAACCCACTCGGCTAGACCCAAACCCACTCGGCTAGACACAAACTCACTCGGCTAGACCCTAACCCACCCGGCTAGACCCAAACCCACTCGGCTAGACCCAACCCCACTCTGCTAGTCCCAAATCCACTCGGCTAGACCCAAACACACTCCGCGAGACCCAAACCAACTCGGCTAAACCCAAACCCACTCGGTTAGACCCAAACCCACTCGGCTACACCCACACCCAATCGGCTAGACGCAAACCCAATCGGCTAGACCCAAACCCACTCGGCTAGACCCAAACCCACTCGGCTAGACCCAAACCCACTCGGCTAGACCCAAACTCACTCGGTTAAACCCAAGCCCACTCGGCTAGACGCAAACCCACTCGGCTAGACCCAAACCCACTCGGCTAGACCCAAACCCACTCGGCTAGACCCAAACCCACTCGGCTAGACGCAAACCCACTCCGCTAGACCCAAACCCACTCCGCTAGACCCAAACCCACTCAGCTAGACCCAAACCCCCTCGGCTAGACGCAAACCCACTCGGCTAGACCCAATCCCACTCCGCTAGACCCAAACCCACTCCGCTGGACCCAAACCCACTTGGCTAGATCCAAACACACTCGGCTAGACCCAAACCCACTCGGCTACACCCAAACCCAGTCGGCTAGACCCAAACCCACTCGGCGAGACCCAAACCCACTCGGCTAGACCCAAACCCACTCGGATAGACCCAAAGCCACTCGGCTAGACCCAAACCCACTCGGCCAGACGCAAACCCACTCGCCAAGACTCAAACCCACTCGGCCAGACCCAAACCCACTCGGCTGGACCCAAACCCTCCCCGCTAGACCCAAACCCACTCGGCTACACCCAAACCCACTCCACTAGACCCAAACCCACTCTGCCAGCCCAAACCCACTCCGCTAGATGCAAACCCATTCCGCTAGACCCAAACCCTCTCCGCTAGACACAATCCCACTCCGCTAGACCCAAACCCACTCCGCTGGACCCAAACCCACTCCGCTAGACCCAAACCCACTCCGCTAGACCCAAACCCACTCGGCTAGACCCAATCCCACTCCGCTAGACCCAAACCCACTCCGCTGGACCCAAACCCACTCCGCTAGACCCAAACCCACTCCGCTAGACCCAAACCCACTCGGCTAGACCCAAACCCACTCCGCTAGAACCAAACCCACTCGGCTAGACCCAAACCCACTCGGCTAGACACAAACTCACTCGGCTAGACCCTAACCCACCCGGCTAGACCCAAACCCACTCGGCTAGACCCAACCCCACTCTGCTAGTCCCAAATCCACTCGGCTAGACCCAAACACACTCCGCGAGACCCAAACCAACTCGGCTAAACCCAAACCCACTCGGTTAGACCCAAACCCACTCGGCTACACCCACACCCAATCGGCTAGACGCAAACCCAATCGGCTAGACCCAAACCCACTCGGCTAGACCCAAACCCACTCGGCTAGACCCAAACCCACACGGCTAGACCCAAACTCACTCGGTTAAACCCAAGCCCACTCGGCTAGACGCAAACCCACTCGGCTAGACCCAAACCCACTCGGCTAGACCCAAACCCACTCGGCTAGACCCAAACCCACTCGGCTAGACGCAAACCCACTCCGCTAGACCCAAACCCACTCCGCTAGACCCAAACCCACTCAGCTAGACCCAAACCCACTCGGCTAGACGCAAACCCACTCGGCTAGACCCAATCCCACTCCGCTAGACCCAAACCCACTCCGCTGGACCCAAACCCACTTGGCTAGATCCAAACCCACTCGGCTAGACCCAAACCCACTCGGCTACACCCAAACCCAGTCGGCTAGACCCAAACCCACTCGGCGAGACCCAAACCCACTCGGCTAGACCCAAACCCACTCGGATAGACCCAAAGCCACTCGGCTAGACCCAAACCCACTCGGCCAGACGCAAACCCACTCGCCAAGACTCAAACCCACTCGGCCAGACCCAAACCCACTCGGCTGGACCCAAACCCTCCCCGCTAGACCCAAACCCACTCGGCTACACCCAAACCCACTCCACTAGACCCAAACCCACTCTGCCAGCCCAAACCCACTCCGCTAGATGCAAACCCATTCCGCTAGACCCAAACCCTCTCCGCTAGACACAATCCCACTCCGCTAGACCCAAACCCACTCCGCTGGACCCAAACCCACTCCGCTAGACCCAAACCCACTCCGCTAGACCCAAACCCACTCGGCTAGACCCAATCCCACTCCGCTAGACCCAAACCCACTCCGCTGTACCCAAACCCACTCCGCTAGACCCAAACCCACTCCGCTAGACCCAAACCCACTCGGCTAGACCCAAACCCACTCGGCTGGACCCAAACCCTCCCCGCTAGACCCAAACCCACTTCGCTAGACCCAAACCCACTCGGCTAGAACCAATCCCACTCCGCTAGACCCAAACCCACTCCGCTAAACCCAAACCCTCTCCGCTAGACCCAAACCCACTCCGCTAGACCCAAACCCAGTCGCCAATACCCAAACCCACTCGGCTAGACCGAAACCCACTCGGCTAGACCCAAACCCACTCGGCTACACCCAAACCCACTCGGCTAGACCCAAACCCACTCGGCGAGACCCAAACCCACTCGGCTAGACCCAAACCCACTCGGCTAGACCCAAACCCACTCGGCTAGACCCAAACCCACTCGGCTGGACCCAAACCCTCCCCGCTAGACCCAAACCCAATCCGCTAGACCCAAACCCACTCGGCTAGAACCAATCCCACTCCGCTAGACCCAAATCCACTCCGCTAGACCCAAACCCACTCGGCTAGACCCAAACCCACTCGGCTAGAACCAAACCCACTCGGCCAGTCCCAAACCCACTGGGCTAGACCCAAACTCACTGGGCTAGACCCAAACCCACTCGGCCAGACCCAAACCCACTCGGCTAGACCCAAACCCACTCGGCTAGACCCAAACCCACTCGGCTAGACCCAAACCCACTCGGCTAGACCCAAACTCACTCGGTTAGACCCAAACCCACTCGGCTAGACGCAAACCCACTCGGCTAGACCCAAACCCACTCGGCTAGACCCAAACCCACTCGGCTAGACCCAAACCCACTCGGCTAGACGCAAACCCACTCCGCTATACCCAAACCCACTCCGCTAGACCCAAACCCACTCAGCTAGACGCAAACCCACTCGGCTAGACGCAAACCCACTCGGCTAGACCCAATCCCACTCCGCTAGACAAAAGTCCACTCCGCTGGACCCAAACCCACTTGGCTAGATCCAAACCCACTCGGCGAGACCCAAACCCACTCGGCTACACACAAACCCACTCGGCTACACCCAAACCCACTCGGCTAGACCCAAACCCACTCGGCGAAACCCAAACCCACTCGGCTAGACCCAAACCCACTCGGCTGGACCCAAACCCTCCCCGCTAGACCCAAACCCACTCGGCTACACCCAAACCCACTCCGCTAGACCCAAACCCACTCGGCTAGACCCAAACCCACTCGGCCAGACCCAAACCCACTCGCCAAGACTCAAACCCACTCGGCTAGACCCAAACCCACTCGGCTGGACCCAAACCCTCCCCGCTAGACCCAAACCCACTCGGCTACACCCAAACCCACTCCGCTAGACCCAAACCCACTCTGCCAGCCCAAACCCACTCCGCTAGCTGCAAACCTATTCCGCTAGACCCAAACCCTCTCCGCTAGACCCAATCCCACTCCGCTAGACCCAAACCCACTCCGCTGGACCCAAACCCACTCCGCTAGACCCAAACCCACTCCGCTAGACCCAAACCCACTCGGCTAGACCCAAACCCACTCGGCTACACCCAAACCCACTCGGCTAGACCCAAACCCACTCGGCGAGACCCAAACCCACTCGGCTAGACCCAAACCCACTCGGCTAGACCCAAACCCACTCGGTTAGACCCAAACCCACTCGGCTACACCCACACCCAATCGGCTAGACGCAAACCCAATCGGCTAGACCCAAACCCACTCGGCTAGACCCAAACCCACTCGGCTAGACCCAAACCCACTCGGCTAGACCCAAACTCACTCGGTTAAACCCAAGCCCACTCGGCTAGACGCAAACCCACTCGGCTAGACCCAAACCCACTCGGCTAGACCCAAACCCACTCGGCTAGACCCAAACCCACTCGGCTAGACGCAAACCCACTCCGCTAGACCCAAACCCACTCCGCTAGACCCAAACCCACTCAGCTAGACCCAAACCCACTCGGCTAGACGCAAACCCACTCGGCTAGACCCAATCCCACTCCGCTAGACCCAAACCCACTCCGCTGGACCCAAACCCACTTGGCTAGATCCAAACCCACTCGGCTAGACCCAAACCCACTCGGCTACACCCAAACCCAGTCGGCTAGACCCAAACCCACTCGGCGAGACCCAAACCCACTCGGCTAGACCCAAACCCACTCGGATAGACCCAAAGCCACTCGGCTAGACCCAAACCCACTCGGCCAGACGCAAACCCACTCGCCAAGACTCAAACCCACTCGGCCAGACCCAAACCCACTCGGCTGGACCCAAACCCTCCCCGCTAGACCCAAACCCACTCGGCTACACCCAAACCCACTCCACTAGACCCAAACCCACTCTGCCAGGCCAAACCCACTCCGCTAGATGCAAACCCATTCCGCTAGACCCAAACCCTCTCCGCTAGACACAATCCCACTCCGCTAGACCCAAACCCACTCCGCTGGACCCAAACCCACTCCGCTAGACCCAAACCCACTCCGCTAGACCCAAACCCACTCGGCTAGACCCAATCCCACTCCGCTAGACCCAAACCCACTCCGCTGGACCCAAACCCACTCCGCTAGACCCAAACCCACTCCGCTAGACCCAAACCCACTCGGCTAGACCCAAACCCACTCGGCTAGACCCAAACCCACTCGGCTACACCCAAACCCACTCGGCTAGACCCAAACCCACTCGGCGAGACCCAAACCCACTCGGCTAGACCCAAACCCACTCGGCTAGACCCAAACCCACTCGGCAAGACCCAAACCCACTCGGCTAGACCCAAACCCAGTCGCCAAGACTCAAACCCACTCGGCTAGACCCAAACCCACTCGGCTGGACCCAAACCCTCCCCGCTAGACCCAAACCCACTCCGCTAGACCCAAACCCACTCGGCTAGAACCAATCCCACTCCGCTAGACCCAAACCCACTCCGCTAAACCCAAACCCTCTCCGCTAGACCCAAACCCACTCCGCTAGACCCAAACCCAGTCGCCAATACCCAAACCCACTCGGCTAGACCGAAACCCACTCGGCTAGACCCAAACCCACTCGGCTACACCCAAACCCACTCGGCTAGACCCAAACCCACTCGGCGAGACCCAAACCCACTCGGCTAGACCCAAACCCACTCGGCTAGACCCAAACCCACTCGGCTAGACCCAAACCCACTCGGCTGGACCCAAACCCTCCCCGCTAGACCCAAACCCAATCCGCTAGACCCAAACCCACTCGGCTAGAACCAATCCCACTCCGCTAGACCCAAATCCACTCCGCTAGACCCAAACCCACTCGGCTAGACCCAAACCCACTCGGCTAGAACCAAACCCACTCGGCCAGTCCCAAACCCACTGGGCTAGACCCAAACTCACTGGGCTAGACCCAAACCCACTCGGCCAGACCCAAACCCACTCGGCTAGACCCAAACCCACTCGGCTAGACCCAAACCCACTCGGCTAGACCCAAACCCACTCGGCTAGACCCAAACTCACTCGGTTAGACCCAAACCCACTCGGCTAGACGCAAACCCACTCGGCTAGACCCAAACCCACTCGGCTAGACCCAAACCCACTCGGCTAGACCCAAACCCACTCGGCTAGACGCAAACCCACTCCGCTATACCCAAACCCACTCCGCTAGACCCAAACCCACTCAGCTAGACGCAAACCCACTCGGCTAGACGCAAACCCACTCGGCTAGACCCAATCCCACTCCGCTAGACAAAAGTCCACTCCGCTGGACCCAAACCCACTTGGCTAGATCCAAACCCACTCGGCGAGACCCAAACCCACTCGGCTACACACAAACCCACTCGGCTACACCCAAACCCACTCGGCTAGACCCAAACCCACTCGGCGAAACCCAAACCCACTCGGCTAGACCCAAACCCACTCGGCTGGACCCAAACCCTCCCCGCTAGACCCAAACCCACTCGGCTACACCCAAACCCACTCCGCTAGACCCAAACCCACTCGGCTAGACCCAAACCCACTCGGCCAGACCCAAACCCACTCGCCAAGACTCAAACCCACTCGGCTAGACCCAAACCCACTCGGCTGGACCCAAACCCTCCCCGCTAGACCCAAACCCACTCGGCTACACCCAAACCCACTCCGCTAGACCCAAACCCACTCTGCCAGCCCAAACCCACTCCGCTAGCTGCAAACCTATTCCGCTAGACCCAAACCCTCTCCGCTAGACCCAAACCCACTCGGCTAGACCCAAACCCACTCGGCTACACCCAAACCCACTCGGCTAGACCCAAACCCACTCGGCGAGACCCAAACCCACTCGGCTAGACCCAAACCCACTCGGCTAGACCCAAACCCACTCGGCTACACCCAAACCCACTCGGCTAGACCCAAACCCACTCGGCGAGACCCAAACCCACTCGGCTAGACCCAAACCCACTCGGCTAGACCCAAACCCACTCGGCTAGACCCAAACCCACTCGGCTAGACCCAAACCCACTCGGCTAGACCCAAACCCACTCGGCTCGACCCAAACCCACTCGGCTAGACCCAAACCCAGTCGCCAAGACTCAAACCCACTCGGCTAGACCCAAGCCCACTAGGCTAGACCCAAACCCACTCGGCTGCACCCAAACCCACTCGGCTAGACCCAAACCCACTCGGCTAGACCCAAACCCACTCGGCTAGACGTAAACCCACTCGGCTAGACCCAACCCCACTCTGCTAGTCCCAAATCCACTCGGCTAGACCCAAACCCACTCCGCGAGACCCAAATCAACTCGGCTAAACCCAAACCCACTCGGTTAGACCCAAACCCACTCGGCTACACCCACACCCAATCGGCTAGACGCAAACCCAATCGGCTAGACCCAAACCCACTCGGCTCGACCCAAACCCACTCGGCTAGACCCAAACCCACACGGCTAGACCCAAACTCACTCGGTTAGACCCAAGCCCACTCGGCTAGACGCAAACCCACTCGGCTAGACCCAAACCCACTCGGCTAGACCCAAACCCACTCGGCTAGACCCAAACCCACTCGGCTAGACGCAAACCCACTCCGCTAGACCCAAACCCACTCCGCTAGACCCAAACCCACTCAGCTAGACCCAAACCCACTCGGCTAGACGCAAACCCACTCGGCTATACCCAATCCAACTCCGCTAGACCCAAACCCACTCCGCTGGACCCAAACCCACTTGGCTAGATCCAAACCCACTCGGCTAGACCCAAACCCACTCGGCTAGACCCAAACCCACTCGGCTACACCCAAACCCACTCGGCTAGACCCAAACCCACTCGGCGAGACCCAAACCCACTCGGCTAGACCCAAACCCACTCGGATAGACCCAAAGCCACTCGGCTAGACCCAAACCCACTCGGCCAGATGCAAACCCACTCGCCAAGACTCAAACCCACTCGGCCAGACCCAAACCCACTCGGCAGGACCCAAACCCTCCCCGCTAGACCCAAACCCACTCGGCTACACCCAAACCCACTCCACTAGACCCAAACCCACTCTGCCAGCCCAAACCCACTCCGCTAGATGCAAACCCATTCCGCTAGACCCAAACCCTCTCCGCTAGACCCAATCCCACTCCGCTAGACCCAAACCCACTCCGCTGGACCCAAACCCACTCCGCTAGACCCAAACCCACTCCGCTAGACCCATACCCACTCGGCTAGACCCAATCCCACTCCGCTAGACCCAAACCCACTCCGCTGGACCCAAACCCACTCCGCTGGACCCAAACCCACTTGGCTAGATCCAAACCCACTCGGCTAGACCCAAACCCACTCGGCTAGACCCAAACCCACTCGGCTACACCCAAACCCACTCGGCTAGACCCAAACCCACTCGGCGAGACCCAAACCCACTCGGCTAGACCCAAACCCACTCGGATAGACCCAAAGCCACTCGGCTAGACCCAAACCCACTCGGCCAGATGCAAACCCACTCGCCAAGACTCAAACCCACTCGGCCAGACCCAAACCCACTCGGCAGGACCCAAACCCTCCCCGCTAGACCCAAACCCACTCGGCTACACCCAAACCCACTCCACTAGACCCAAACCCACTCTGCCAGCCCAAACCCACTCCGCTAGATGCAAACCCATTCCGCTAGACCCAAACCCTCTCCGCTAGACCCAATCCCACTCCGCTAGACCCAAACCCACTCCGCTGGACCCAAACCCACTCCGCTAGACCCAAACCCACTCCGCTAGACCCATACCCACTCGGCTAGACCCAATCCCACTCCGCTAGACCCAAACCCACTCCGCTGGACCCAAACCCACTCCGCTAGACCCAAATCCACTCCGCTAGACCCAAACCCACTCGGCTAGACCCAAACCCACTCGGCTAGACCCAAACCCACTCGGCTACACCCAAACCCACTCGGCTAGACCCAAACCCACTCGGCGAGACCCAAACCCACTCGGCTAGACCCAAACCCACTCGGCTAGACCCAAACCCACTCGGCAAGACCCAAACCCACTCGGCTAGACCCAAACCCAGTCGCCAACACTCAAACCCACTCGGCTAGACCCAAACCCACTCGGCTGGACCCAAACCCTCCCCGCTAGACCCAAACCCACTCCGCTAGACCCAAACCCACTCGGCTAGAACCAATCCCACTCCGCTAGACCCAAACCCACTCCGCTAAACCCAAACCCTCTCCGCTAGACCCAAACCCACTCCGCTAGACCCAAACCCAGTCGCCAAGACCCAAACCCACTCGGCTAGACCCAAACCCACTCGGCTAGACCCAAACCCACTCGGCTACACCCAAACCCACTCGGCCAGACCCAAACCCACTCGGCTAGACCCAAACCCACTCGGCTAGACCCAAACCCACTCGGCTACACCCAAACCCACTCGGCTAGACCCAAACTCACTCGGTTAGACCCAAACCCACTCGGCTAGACGCAAACCCACTCGGCTAGACCCAAACCCACTCGGCTAGACCCAAACCCACTCGGCTAGACCCAAACCCACTCGGCTAGACGCAAACCCACTCCGCTATACCCAAACCCACTCCGCTAGACCCAAACCCACTCAGCTAGACGCAAACCCACTCGGCTAGACGCAAACCCACTCGGCTAGACCCAATCCCACTCCGCTAGACAAAAGTCCACTCCGCTGGACCCAAACCCACTTGGCTAGATCCAAACCCACTCGGCGAGACCCAAACCCACTCGGCTACACACAAACCCACTCGGCTACACCCAAACCCACTCGGCTAGACCCAAACCCACTCGGCGAAACCCAAACCCACTCGGCTAGACCCAAACCCACTCGGCTGGACCCAAACCCTCCCCGCTAGACCCAAACCCACTCGGCTACACCCAAACCCACTCCGCTAGACCCAAACCCACTCGGCTAGACCCAAACCCACTCGGCCAGACCCAAACCCACTCGCCAAGACTCAAACCCACTCGGCTAGACCCAAACCCACTCGGCTGGACCCAAACCCTCCCCGCTAGACCCAAACCCACTCGGCTACACCCAAACCCACTCCGCTAGACCCAAACCCACTCTGCCAGCCCAAACCCACTCCGCTAGCTGCAAACCTATTCCGCTAGACCCAAACCCTCTCCGCTAGACCCAATCCCACTCCGCTAGACCCAAACCCACTCCGCTGGACCCAAACCCACTCCGCTAGACCCAAACCCACTCCGCTAGACCCAAACCCACTCGGCTAGACCCAAACCCACTCGGCTACACCCAAACCCACTCGGCTAGACCCAAACCCACTCGGCGAGACCCAAACCCACTCGGCTAGACCCAAACCCACTCGGCTAGACCCAAACCCACTCGGCTAGACCCAAACCCACTCGGCTAGACCCAAACCCACTCGGCGAGACCCAAACCCACTCGGCTAGACCCAAACCCACTCGGCTAGACCCAAACCCACTCGGCTAGACCCAAACCCACTCGGCTAGACCCAAACCCACTCGGCTAGACCCAAACCCACTCGGCTCGACCCAAACCCACTCGGCTAGACCCAAACCCAGTCGCCAAGACTCAAACCCACTCGGCTAGACCCAAGCCCACTCGGCTAGACCCAAACCCACTCGGCTGCACCCAAACCCACTCGGCTAGACCCAAACCCACTCGGCTAGACCCAAACCCACTCGGCTAGACGTAAACCCACTCGGCTAGACCCAACCCCACTCTGCTAGTCCCAAATCCACTCGGCTAGACCCAAACCCACTCCGCGAGACCCAAACCAACTCGGCTAAACCCAAACCCACTCGGTTAGACCCAAACCCACTCGGCTACACCCACACCCAATCGGCTAGACGCAAACCCAATCGGCTAGACCCAAACCCACTCGGCTCGACCCAAACCCACTCGGCTAGACCCAAACCCACTCGGCTAGACCCAAACTCACTCGGTTAGACCCAAGCCCACTCGGCTAGACGCAAACCCACTCGGCTAGACCCAAACCCACTCGGCTAGACCCAAACCCACTCGGCTACACCGAAACCCACTCGGCTAGACGCAAACCCACTCCGCTAGACCCAAACCCACTCCGCTAGACCCAAACCCACTCAGCTAGACCCAAACCCACTCGGCTAGACGCAAACCCACTCGGCTATACCCAATCCAACTCCGCTAGACCCAAACCCACTCCGCTGGACCCAAACCCACTTGGCTAGATCCAAACCCACTCGGCTAGACCCAAACCCACTCGGCTAGACCCAAACCCACTCGGCTACACCCAAACCCACTCGGCTAGACCCAAACCCACTCGGCGAGACCCAAACCCACTCGGCTAGACCCAAACCCACTCGGATAGACCCAAAGCCACTCGGCTAGACCCAAACCCACTCGGCCAGATGCAAACCCACTCGCCAAGACTCAAACCCACTCGGCCAGACCCAAACCCACTCGGCAGGACCCAAACCCTCCCCGCTAGACCCAAACCCACTCGGCTACACCCAAACCCACTCCACTAGACCCAAACCCACTCTGCCAGCCCAAACCCACTCCGCTAGATGCAAACCCATTCCGCTAGACCCAAACCCTCTCCGCTAGACCCAATCCCACTCCGCTAGACCCAAACCCACTCCGCTGGACCCAAACCCACTCCGCTAGACCCAAACCCACTCCGCTAGACCCATACCCACTCGGCTAGACCCAATCCCACTCCGCTAGACCCAAACCCACTCCGCTGGACCCAAACCCACTCCGCTAGACCCAAATCCACTCCGCTAGACCCAAATCCACTCGGCTAGACCCAAACCCACTCGGCTAGACCCAAACCCACTCGGCTACACCCAAACCCACTCGGCTAGACCCAAACCCACTCGGCGAGACCCAAACCCACTCGGCTAGACCCAAACCCACTCGGCTAGACCCAAACCCACTCGGCAAGACCCAAACCCACTCGGCTAGACCCAAACCCAGTCGCCAACACTCAAACCCACTCGGCTAGACCCAAACCCACTCGGCTGGACCCAAACCCTCCCCGCTAGACCCAAACCCACTCCGCTAGACCCAAACCCACTCGGCTAGAACCAATCCCACTCCGCTAGACCCAAACCCACTCCGCTAAACCCAAACCCTCTCCGCTAGACCCAAACCCACTCCGCTAGACCCAAACCCAGTCGCCAAGACCCAAACCCACTCGGCTAGACCCAAACCCACTCGGCTAGACCCAAACCCACTCGGCTACACCCAAACCCACTCGGCTAGACCCAAACCCACTCGGCGAGACCCAAACCCACTCAGCTAGACAGAAACCCACTCGGCTAGACCCAAACTCACTCGGCTAGACCCAAACCCACTCGGCTGGACCCAAACCCTCCCCGCTAGACCCAAACCCAATCCCCTAGACCCAAACCCACTCGGCTAGAACCAATCCCACTCCGCTAGACCCAAATCCACTCCGCTAGACCCAAACCCACTCGGCTAGACCCAAACCGACTCGGCTAGAACCAAACCCACTCGGCCAGTCCCAAACCCACTGGGCTAGACCCAAACTCACTGGGCTAGACCCAAACCCACTCGGCCAGACCCAAACCCACTCGGCTAGACCCAAACCCACTCGGCTAGACCCAAACCCACTCGGCTAGACCCAAACCCACTCGGCTAGACCCAAACTCACTCGGTTAGACCCAAACCCACTCGGCTAGACGCAAACCCACTCGGCTAGACCCAAACCCACTCGGCTAGACCCAAACCCACTCGGCTAGACCCAAACCCACTCGGCTAGACGCAAACCCACTCCGCTATACCCAAACCCACTCCGCTAGACCCAAACCCACTCAGCTAGACGCAAACCCACTCGGCTGGACGCAAACCCACTCGGCTAGACCCAATCCCACTCCGCTAGACAAAAGTCCACTCCGCTGGACCCAAACCCACTTGGCTAGATCCAAACCCACTCGGCGAGACCCAAACCCACTCGGCTACACACAAACCCACTCGGCTACACCCAAACCCACTCGGCTAGACCCAAACCCACTCGGCGAAACCCAAACCCACTCGGCTAGACCCAAACCCACTCGGCTGGACCCAAACCCTCCCCGCTAGACCCAAACCCACTCGGCTACACCCAAACCCACTCCGCTACACCCAAACCCACTCGGCTAGACCCAAACCCACTCGGCCAGACCCAAACCCACTCGCCAAGACTCAAACCCACTCGGCTAGACCAAAACCCACTCGGCTGGACCCAAACCCTCCCCGCTAGACCCAAACCCACTCGGCTACACCCAAACCCACTCCGCTAGACCCAAACCCACTCTGCCAGCCCAAACCCACTCCGCTAGCTGCAAACCTATTCCGCTAGACCCAAACCCTCTCCGCTAGACCCAATCCCACTCCGCTAGACCCAAACCCACTCCGCTGGACCCAAACCCACTCCGCTAGACCCAAACCCACTCCGCTAGACCCAAACCCACTCGGCTAGACCCAAACCCACTCGGCTAGACCCAAACCCACTCGGCTACACCCAAACCCACTCGGCTAGACCCAAACCCACTCGGCGAGACCCAAACCCACTCGGCTAGACCCAAACCCACTCGGCTAGACCCAAACCCACTCGGCTACACCCAAACCCACTCGGCTAGACCCAAACCCACTCGGCGAGACCCAAACCCACTCGGCTAGACCCAAACCCACTCGGCTAGACCCAAACCCACTCGGCTAGACCCAAACCCACTCGGCTAGACCCAAACCCACTCGGCTAGACCCAAACCCACTCGGCTAGACCCAAACCCAGTCGCCAAGACTCAAACCCACTCGGCTAGACCCAAACCCACTCGGCTAGACCCAAACCCACTCGGCTACACCCAAACCCACTCGGCTAGACCCAAACCCACTCGGCTAGACCCAAACCCACTCGGCTAGACGTAAACCCACTCGGCTAGACCCAACCCCACTCTGCTAGTCCCAAATCCACTCGGCTAGACCCAAACCCACTCCGCGAGACCCAAACCAACTCGGCTAAACCCAAACCCACTCGGTTAGACCCAAACCCACTCGGCTACACCCACACCCAATCGGCTAGACGCAAACCCAATCGGCTAGACCCAAACCCACTCGGCTAGACCCAAACCCACTCGGCTAGACCCAAACCCACTCGGCTAGACCCAAACTCACTCGGTTAGACCCAAGCCCACTCGGCTAGACGCAAACCCACTCGGCTAGACCCAAACCCACTCGGCTAGACCCAAACCCACTCGGCTAGACCTAAACCCACTCGGCTAGACGCAAACCCACTCCGCTAGACCCAAACCCACTCCGCTAGACCCAAACCCACTCAGCTAGACCCAAACCCACTCGGCTAGAGGCAAACCCACTCGGCTAGACCCAATCCCACTCCGCTAGACCCAAACCCACTCCGCTGGACCCAAACCCACTTGGCTAGATCCAAACCCACTCGGCTAGACCCAAACCCACTCGGCTAGACCCAAACCCACTCGGCTACACGCAAACCCACTCGGCTAGACCCAAACCCACTCGGCGAGACCCAAACCCACTCGGCTAGACCCAAACCCACTCGGATAGACCCAAAGCCACTCGGCTAGACCCAAACCCACTCGGCCAGATGCAAACCCACTCGCCAAGACTCAAACCCACTCGGCCAGACCCAAACCCACTCGGCAGGACCCAAACCCTCCCCGCTAGACCCAAACCCACTCGGCTACACCCAAACCCACTCCACTAGACCCAAACCCACTCTGCCAGCCCAAACCCACTCCGCTAGATGCAAACCCATTCCGCTAGACCCAAACCCTCTCCGCTAGACCCAATCCCACTCCGCTAGACCCAAACCCACTCCGCTGGACCCAAACCCACTCCGCTAGACCCAAACCCACTCCGCTAGACCCATACCCATTCGGCTAGACCCAATCCCACTCCGCTAGACCCAAACCCACTCCGCTGGACCCAAACCCACTCCGCTAGACCCAAACCCACTCCGCTAGACCCAAACCCACTCGGCTAGACCCAAACCCACTCGGCTAGACCCAAACCCACTCGGCTACACCCAAACCCACTCGGCTAGACCCAAACCCACTCGGCGAGACCCAAACCCACTCGGCTAGACCCAAACCCACTCGGGTAGACCCAAACCCACTCGGCAAGACCCAAACCCACTCGGCTAGACCCAAACCCAGTCGCCAACACTCAAACCCACTCGGCTAGACCCAAACCCACTCGGCTGGACCCAAACCCTCCCCGCTAGACCCAAACCCACTCCGCTAGACCCAAACCCACTCGGCTTGAACCAATCCCACTCCGCTAGACCCAAACCCACTCCGCTAAACCCAAACCCTCTCCGCTAGACCCAAACTCACTCCGCTAGACCCAAACCCAGTCGCCAAGACCCAAACCCACTCGGCTAGACCGAAACCCACTCGGCTAGACCCAAACCCACTCGGCTACACCCAAACCCACTCGGCTAGACCCAAACCCACTCGGCGAGACCCAAACCCACTCGGCTAGACAGAAACCCACTCGGCTAGACCCAAACCCACTCGGCTAGACCCAAACCCACTCGGCTGGACCCAAACCCTCCCCGCTAGACCCAAACCCAATCCGCTAGACCCAAACCCACTCGGCTAGAACCAATCCCACTCCGCTAGACCCAAATCCACTCCGCTAGACCCAAACCCACTCGGCTAGACCCAAACCCACTCGGCTAGAACCAAACCCACTCGGCCAGTCCCAAACCCACTGGGCTAGACCCAAACCCACTGGGCTAGACCCAAACCCACTCGGCCAGACCCAAACCCACTCGGCTAGACCCAAACCCACTCGGCTAGACCCAAACCCACTCGGCTAGACCCAAACCCACTCGGCTAGACCCAAACTCACTCGGTTAGACCCAAACCCACTCGGCTAGACGCAAACCCACTCGGCTAGACCCAAACCCACTCGGCTAGACCCAAACCCACTCGGCTAGACCCAAACCCACTCGGCTAGACGCAAACCCACTCCGCTATACCCAAACCCACTCCGCTAGACCCAAACCCACTCAGCTAGACGCAAACCCACTCGGCTAGACGCAAACCCAATCGGCTGGACCCAAACCCTCCCCGCTAGACCCAAACCCAATCCGCTAGACCCAAACCCACTCGGCTAGAACCAATCCCACTCGGCTAGACCCAAACCCACTCGGCTACACCCAAACCCACTCGGCTAGACCCAAACCCACTCGGCGAGACCCAAACCCACTCGGCTAGACCCAAACCCACTCGGATAGACCCAAAGCCACTCGGCTAGACCCAAACCCACTCGGCCAGATGCAAACCCACTCGCCAAGACTCAAACCCACTCGGCCAGACCCAAACCCACTCGGCAGGACCCAAACCCTCCCCGCTAGACCCAAACCCACTCGGCTACACCCAAACCCACTCCACTAGACCCAAACCCACTCTGCCAGCCCAAACCCACTCCGCTAGATGCAAACCCATTCCGCTAGACCCAAACCCTCTCCGCTAGACCCAATCCCACTCCGCTAGACCCAAACCCACTCCGCTGGACCCAAACCCACTCCGCTAGACCCAAACCCACTCCGCTAGACCCATACCCACTCGGCTAGACCCAATCCCACTCCGCTAGACCCAAACCCACTCCGCTGGACCCAAACCCACTCCGCTAGACCCAAATCCACTCCGCTAGACCCAAATCCACTCGGCTAGACCCAAACCCACTCGGCTAGACCCAAACCCACTCGGCTACACCCAAACCCACTCGGCTAGACCCAAACCCACTCGGCGAGACCCAAACCCACTCGGCTAGACCCAAACCCACTCGGCTAGACCCAAACCCACTCGGCAAGACCCAAACCCACTCGGCTAGACCCAAACCCAGTCGCCAACACTCAAACCCACTCGGCTAGACCCAAACCCACTCGGCTGGACCCAAACCCTCCCCGCTAGACCCAAACCCACTCCGCTAGACCCAAACCCACTCGGCTAGAACCAATCCCACTCCGCTAGACCCAAACCCACTCCGCTAAACCCAAACCCTCTCCGCTAGACCCAAACCCACTCCGCTAGACCCAAACCCAGTCGCCAAGACCCAAACCCACTCGGCTAGACCCAAACGCACTCGGCTAGACCCAAACCCACTCGGCTAGACCCAAACCCACTCGGCTAGACCCAAACCCACTCGGCTAGACCCAAACTCACTCGGTTAGACCCAAACCCACTCGGCTAGACGCAAACCCACTCGGCTAGACCCAAACCCACTCGGCTAGACCCAAACCCACTCGGCTAGACCCAAACCCACTCGGCTAGACGCAAACCCACTCCGCTATACCCAAACCCACTCCGCTAGACCCAAACCCACTCAGCTAGACGCAAACCCACTCGGCTAGACGCAAACCCACTCGGCTAGACCCAATCCCACTCCGCTAGACAAAAGTCCACTCCGCTGGACCCAAACCCACTTGGCTAGATCCAAACCCACTCGGCGAGACCCAAACCCACTCGGCTACACACAAACCCACTCGGCTACACCCAAACCCACTCGGCTAGACCCAAACCCACTCGGCGAAACCCAAACCCACTCGGCTAGACCCAAACCCACTCGGCTGGACCCAAACCCTCCCCGCTAGACCCAAACCCACTCGGCTAAACCCAAACCCACTCCGCTAGACCCAAACCCACTCGGCTAGACCCAAACCCACTCGGCCAGACCCAAACCCACTCGCCAAGACTCAAACCCACTCGGCTAGACCCAAACCCAGTCGGCTGGACCCAAACCCTCCCCGCTAGACCCAAACCCACTCGGCTACACCCAAACCCACTCCGCTAGACCCAAACCCACTCTGCCAGCCCAAACCCACTCCGCTAGCTGCAAACCTATTCCGCTAGACCCAAACCCTCTCCGCTAGACCCAATTCCACTCCGCTAGAACCAAACCCACTCCGCTGGACCCAAACCCACTCCGCTAGACCCAAACCCACTCCGCTAGACCCAAACCCACTCGGCTAGACCCAAACCCACTCGGCTAGACCCAAACCCACTCGGCTACACCCAAACCCACTCGGCTAGACCCAAACCCACTCGGCGAGACCCAAACCCACTCGGCTAGACCCAAACCCACTCGGCTAGACCCAAACCCACTCGGCTACACCCAAACCCACTCGGCTAGACCCAAACCCACTCGGCGAGACCCAAACCCACTCGGCTAGACCCAAACCCACTCGGCTAGAACCAAACCCACTCGGCTAGACCCAAACCCACTCGGCTAGACCCAAACCCACTCGGCTAGACCCAAACCCACTCGGCTCGACCCAAACCCACTCGGCTAGACCCAAACCCAGTCGCCAAGACACAAACCCACTCGGCTAGACCCAAACCCACTCGGCTAGACCCAAACCCACTCGGCTACACCCAAACCCACTCGGCTAGACCCAAACCCACTCGGCTAGACGCAAACCCACTCCGCTAGACCCAAACCCACTCCGCTAGACCCAAACCCACTCAGCTAGACCCAAACCCACTCGGCTAGACCCAAACCCACTCGGCGAGACCCAAACCCACTCGGCTAGACCCAAACCCACTCGGCTAGACCCAAACCCACTCGGCTACACCCAAACCCACTCGGCTAGACCCAAACCCACTCGGCGAGACCCAAACCCACTCGGCTAGACCCAAACCCACTCGGCTAGAACCAAACCCACTCGGCTAGACCCAAACCCACTCGGCTAGACCCAAACCCACTCGGCTAGACCCAAACCCACTCGGCTCGACCCAAACCCACTCGGCTAGACCCAAACCCAGTCGCCAAGACTCAAACCCACTCGGCTAGACCCAAACCCACTCGGCTAGACCCATACCCACTCGGCTACACCCAAACCCACTCGGCTAGACCCAAACCCACTCGGCTAGACGCAAACCCACTCCGCTAGACCCAAACCCACTCCGCTAGACCCAAACCCACTCAGCTAGAACCAAACCCACTCGGCTTGACGCAAACCCACTCGGCTAGACCCAATCCCACTCCGCTAGACCCAAACCCACTCCGCTGGACCCAAACCCACTTGGCTAGATCCAAACCCACTCGGCTAGACCCAAACCCACTCGGCTAGACACAAACCCACTCGGCTACACCCAAACCCACTCGGCTAGACCCAAACCCACTCGGCGAGACCCAAACCCACTCGGCTAGACCCAAACCCACTCGGCTAGACCCAAACCCAATCTGCCAGCCCAAACCCACTCCGCTAGATGCAAACCCATTCCGCTAGACCCAAACCCACTCGGCTAGACCCAAACCCACTCGGCTAGAACCAAACCCACTCGGCCAGTCCCAAACCCACTCGGCTAGACCCAAACCCACTCGGCCAGACCCAAACCCACTCGGCCAGACCCAAACCCACTCGGCTAGACCCAAACCCACTCGGCTAGACCCAAACCCACTCGGCTACACCCAAACCCACTCGGCTAGACCCAAACCCACTCGGCTAGACCCAAACCCACTCGGCTAGACGCAAACCCACTCGGCTAGACCCAAACCCACTCGCCAAGACCCAAACCCACCTGGCTAGACCTAAACCCACTCGGCTGGACCAAAACACTCCCCGCTAGACCCAAACCCACGCCGCTAGACCCAAACCCACTCCGCTAGACCCAAACCCACTCCGCTAGACCCAAACCCACTCCGATAGACCCAAACCCATTCCGCAAGACCCAAACCCACTCCGCTAGACCCAAACCCACTCCGCTAGACCCAAACCCACTCGGCTAGACCCAAACCCACTCGGCTAGCACCAAACCCACTCGGCCAGACCCAAACCCACTTGGTTAGACCCAAACCCACTCGGCTAGACCCAAACCCACTCAGCCAGACCCAAACCCTCTCGGCTACACCCAAACCCACTCGGCTACACCCAAACCCACTCAGCTAGACCCAAACCCACTCCGCTAGGACCAAACCCACTCGGCTAGACCCAAACCCACTCCGCAAGACCAAAACCCACTCGGCTAGACCCAAACACACTCGGCTAGACCCAAACCCACTCGGCTAGACCCAAACCCACTCGGCTAGACCCAAACCCACTCGGATAGACCCAAACCCACTCGGCTAGACCCAAACCCACTCGGCTAGACCCAAACCCACTCGGCTAGACCCAAACCCAGTCGCCAAGACTCAAACCCACTCGGCTAGACCCAAACCAACTCCGCTAGACCCAAACCCACTCGGCTAGAACCAAACCCACTCGGCTAGACGCAAACCCACTCCGCTAGACCCAAACCCTCTCCGCTAGACCCAAACACACTCCGCTAGACCCAAACCCACTCGGCTAGACCCAAACCCACTCGGCTAGAACCAAACCCACTCGGCCAGTCCCAAACCCACTCGGCTAGACTCAAACCCACTCGGCTAGACCCAGCCCACTCGGCCAGACCCAAACCCACTCCGCGAGACCCAAACCAACTCGGCTAGACCCAAACCCACTCGGTTAGACCCAAACCCACTCGGCTACACCCACACCCAATCGGCTATACGCAAACAAAATCGGCTAGACCCAAACCCACTCGGCTAGACCCAAACCCACTCGGCTAGACCCAAACCCACTCGGCTAGACCCAAACTCACTCGGTTAGACCCAAACCCACTCGGCTAGATCCAAACCCACTCCGCTAGACCCAAACCCACTCGGCTAGACCCAAACCCACTCGGCGAGACCCAAACCCACTCGGCTACACCCAAACCCACTCGGCTAGACCCAAACCCACTCGGCGAGACCCAAACCCACTCGGATAGACCCAAACCCACTCGGCTAGACCCAAACCCACTCGGCTAGACCCAAACCCACTCGGCTAGGCCCAAACCCACAAGCCAAGACTCAAATCACTCGGCTAGACCCAATCCCACTCGGCTGGACCCAAACCCTCCCCGCTAGACCCAAACCCACTCGGCTACACCCAAACCCACTCCGCTAGACCCAAACCCATTCTGCCAGCCCAAACCCACTCCGCTAGATGCAAACCCATTCCGCTAGACCCAAACCCTCTCCGCTAGACCCAATCCCACTCCGCTAGACCCAAACCCACTCCGCTGGACCCAAACCCACTCCGCTAGACCCAAACCCACTCCGCTAGACCCAAACCGACACGGCTAGACCCAAACCCACTCGGCTAGACCCAACCCCACTCTGCTAGACCCAAATCCACTCGGCTAGACCCAAACCCACTCCGCGAGACCCAAACCAACTCGGCTAGACCCAAACCCACTCGGCTAGACCCAAACCCACTCGGCTAGACCCAAACCCACTCCGCTAGGACCAAACCCACTCGGCTAGACCCAAACCCACTCCGCTAGACCAAAACCCACTCGGCTGGACCCAAACCCACTCGGCTAGACCCAAACCCACTCGGCTAGACCCAAACCCACTCGGCTAGACCCAAACCCACTCGGCTAGACTCAAACCCACTCGGCTAGACCCAAACCCAGTCGTCAAGACTCAAACCCACTCGGCTATACCCAAACCCACTCGGCTGGACCCAAACCTTCCCCGCTAGACCCAAACCCACTCCGCTAGACCCAAACCCACTCCGTTAGACCCAAACCCTCTCCGCTAGACGCAAACACATTCCGCTAGAACCAAACCCACTCGGCTAGACCCAAACCCACTCCGCTAGACCCAAACCCACTCCGCTAGACCCAAACCCACTCGGCTAGCACCAAACCCACTCGGCCAGACCCAAACCCACTTGGTTAGACCCAAACCCACTCGGCTAGACCCAAACCCAGTCGCCAAGACTCAAACCCACTCGGCTAGACCCAAACCAACTCCGCTAGACCCAAACCCACTCGGCTAGAACCAAACACAGTCGGCTAGATGCAAACCCACTCCGCTAGACCCAAACCCTCTCCGCTAGACCCAAGCACACTCCGCTAGACGCAAACCCACTCGGCTAGACCCAAACCCACTCGGCTAGAACCAAACCCACTCGGCCAGTCCCAAACCCACTCGGCTAGACTCAAACCCACTCGGCTAGACCCAGCCCACTCGGCCAGACCCAAACCCACTCGGCTAGACCCAAACCCACTCGGCTAGACCCAAACCCACTCGACTACACCCAAACCCACTCGGCTAGACCCAAACCCACTCGGCTAGACCCAAATCCACTCGGCTAGACCCAAACCCACTCCGCGAGACCCAAACCAACTCGGCTGGACCCAAACCCACTCGGTTAGACCCAAACCCACTCGGCTACACCCACACCCAATCGGCTAGACGCAAACCCAATCGGCTAGACCCAAACCCACTCGGCTAGACCCAAACCCACTCGGCTAGACCCAAACCCACTCGGCTAGACCCAAATTCACTCGGTTAGACCCAAACCCACTCGGCTAGACGCAAACCCACTCGGCTAGACCCAAACCCACTCGGCTGGACCCAAACCCACTCGGCTAGACCCAAACCCACTCGGCTAGACCAAAACCCACTCGGCTAGACGCAAACCCACTCCGCTAGACCCAAACCCACTCCGCTGGACCCAAACCCACTTGGCTAGACCCAAACCCACTCGGCTAGACCCACACACAATCGGGTAGACGCAAACCCAATCGGCTAGACCGAAACCCACACGGCTAGACCCAAACCCACTCGGCTAGACCCAAACCCACTCGGCTGGACCCAAACCCTCCCCGCTAGACCCAAACCCACTCCGCCAGACCCAAACCCACTCCGCTAGACCCAAACCCATTCCGCTAGACCCAAACCCACTCCGCTAGACCCAAACCCACTCGGCTAGACCCAAACCCACTCGGCTAGACCCAAACCCACTCGGCTAGACCCAAATTCACTCGGTTAGACCCAAACCCACTCGGCTAGACGCAAACCCACTCGGCTAGACCCAAACCCACTCGGCTGGACCCAAACCCACTCGGCTAGACCCAAACCCACTCGGCTAGACCCAAACCCACTCGGCTAGACGCAAACCCACTCCGCTAGACCCAAACCCACTCCGCTAGACCCAAACCCACTCAGCTAGACCCAAACCCACTCGGCTAGACGCAAACCCACTCGGCTAGACCCAATCCCACTCCGCTAGACCCAAACCCACTCCGCTAGACCCAAACCCACTCCGCTGGACCCAAACCCACTCCGCTAGACCCAAACCCACTCCGCTAGACCCAAACCGACACGGCTAGACCCAAACCCACTCGGCTAGACCCAACCCCACTCTGCTAGACCCAAATCCACTCGGCTAGACCCAAACCCACTCCGCGAGACCCAAACCAACTCGGCTAGACCCAAACCCACTCGGCTAGACCCAAACCCACTCGGCTAGACCCAAACCCACTCCGCTAGGACCAAACCCACTCGGCTAGACCCAAACCCACTCCGCTAGACCAAAACCCACTCGGCTGGACCCAAACCCACTCGGCTAGACCCAAACCCACTCGGCTAGACCCAAACCCACTCGGCTAGACCCAAACCCACTCGGCTAGACTCAAACCCACTCGGCTAGACCCAAACCCAGTCGTCAAGACTCAAACCCACTCGGCTATACCCAAACCCACTCGGCTGGACCCAAACCTTCCCCGCTAGACCCAAACCCACTCCGCTAGACCCAAACCCACTCCGTTAGACCCAAACCCTCTCCGCTAGACCCAAACACATTCCGCTAGAACCAAACCCACTCGGCTAGACCCAAACCCACTCCGCTAGACCCAAACCCACTCGGCTAGACCCAAACCCACTCGGCTAGCACCAAACCCACTCGGCCAGACCCAAACCCACTTGGTTAGACCCAAACCCACTCGGCTAGACCCAAACCCAGTCGCCAAGACTCAAACCCACTCGGCTAGACCCAAACCAACTCCGCTAGACCCAAACCCACTCGGCTAGAACCAAACACACTCGGCTAGATGCAAACCCACTCCGCTAGACCCAAACCCTCTCCGCTAGACCCAAGCACACTCCGCTAGACGCAAACCCACTCGGCTAGACCCAAACCCACTCGGCTAGAACCAAACCCACTCGGCCAGTCCCAAACCCACTCGGCTAGACTCAAACCCACTCGGCTAGACCCAGCCCACTCGGCCAGACCCAAACCCACTCGGCTAGACCCAAACCCACTCGGCTAGACCCAAACCCACTCGACTACACCCAAACCCACTCGGCTAGACCCAAACCCACTCGGCTAGACCCAAATCCACTCGGCTAGACCCAAACCCACTCCGCGAGACCCAAACCAACTCGGCTGGACCCAAACCCACTCGGTTAGACCCAAACCCACTCGGCTACACCCACACCCAATCGGCTAGACGCAAACCCAATCGGCTAGACCCAAACCCACTCGGCTAGACCCAAACCCACTCGGCTAGACCCAAACCCACTCGGCTAGACCCAAATTCACTCGGTTAGACCCAAACCCACTCGGCTAGACGCAAACCCACTCGGCTAGACCCAAACCCACTCGGCTGGACCCAAACCCACTCGGCTAGACCCAAACCCACTCGGCTAGACCAAAACCCACTCGGCTAGACGCAAACCCACTCCGCTAGACCCAAACCCACTCCGCTAGACCCAAACCCACTCAGCTAGACCCAAACCCACTCGGCTAGACGCAAACCCACTCGGCTAGACCCAATCCCACTCCGCTAGACCCAAACCCACTCCGCTGGACCCAAACCCACTTGGCTAGAACCAAACCCACTCGGCCAGTCCCAAACCCACTCGGCTAGACTCAAACCCACTCGGCTAGACCCAGCCCACTCGGACAGACCCAAACCCTCTCCGCTAGACCCAATCCCACTCCGCTAGACCCAAACCCACTCCGCTGGACCCAAACCCACTCCGCTAGACCCAAACCCACTCCGCTAGACCCAAACCGACTCGGCTAGACCCAAACCCACTCGGCTAGACCCAACCCCACTCTGCTAGACCCAAATCCACTCGGCTAGACCCAAACCCACTCCGCGAGACCCAAACCAACTCGGCTAGACCCAAACCCACTCGGTTAGACCCAAACCCACTCGGCTACACCCACACACAATCGGGTAGACGCAAACCCAATCGGCTAGACCGAAACCCACACGGCTAGACCCAAACCCACTCGGCTAGACCCAAACCCACTCGGCTGGACCCAAACCCTCCCCGCTAGACCCAAACCCACTCCGCCAGACCCAAACCCACTCCGCTAGACCCAAACCCATTCCGCTAGACCCAAACCCACTCCGCTAGACCCAAACCCACTCGGCTAGACCCAAACCCACTCGGCTAGACCCAAACCCACTCGGCTAGACCCAAATTCACTCGGTTAGACCCAAACCCACTCGGCTAGACGCAAACCCACTCGGCTAGACCCAAACCCACTCGGCTGGACCCAAACCCACTCGGCTAGACCCAAACCCACTCGGCTAGACCCAAACCCACTCGGCTAGACGCAAACCCACTCCGCTAGACCCAAACCCACTCCGCTAGACCCAAACCCACTCAGCTAGACCCAAACCCACTCGGCTAGACGCAAACCCACTCGGCTAGACCCAATCCCACTCCGCTAGACCCAAACCCACTCCGCTGGACCCAAACCCACTTGGCTAGAACCAAACCCACTCGGCCAGTCCCAAACCCACTCGGCAAGACTCAAACCCACTCGGCTAGACCCAGCCCACTCGGACAGACCCAAACCCTCTCCGCTAGACCCAATCCCACTCCGCTAGACCCAAACCCACTCCGCTGCACCCAAACCCACTCCGCTAGACCCAAACCCACTCCGCTAGACCCAAACCGACTCGGCTAGACCCAAACCCACTCGGCTAGACCCAACCCCACTCTGCTAGACCCAAATCCACTCGGCTAGACCCAAACCCACTCCGCGAGACCCAAACCAACTCGGCTAGACCCAAACCCACTCGGTTAGACCCAAACCCACTCGGCTACACCCACACCCAATCGGGTAGACGCAAACCCAATCGGCTAGACCCAAACCCACACGGCTAGACCCAAACCCACTCGGCTAGACCCAAACCCACTCGGCTGGACCCAAACCCTCCCCGCTAGACCCAAACCCACTCCGCCAGACCCAAACCCACTCCGCTAGACCCAAACCCATTCCGCTAGACCCAAACCCACTCCGCTAGACCCAAACCCACTCCGCTAGACCCAAACCCACTCCGCTAGACCCAAACCCACTCCGCTAGACCCAAACCCACTCTGCTAGAACCAAACCCACTCGGCCAGACCCAAACCCACTTGGTTAGACCCAAACCCACTCGGCTAGACCCAAACCCACTCGGCCAGACCCAAACCCTCTCGGCTGCACCCAAACCCACTCGGCTAGACCCAAACCCACTCAGCTAGACCCAAACCCACTCCGCTAGGACCAAACCCACTCGGCTAGACCCAAACCCACTCCGCTAGACCAAAACCCACTCGGCTGGACCCAAACCCACTCGGCTAGACCCAAACCCACTCGGCTAGACCCAAACCCACTCGGCTAGACCCAAACCCACTCGGCTAGACTCAAACCCACTCGGCTAGACCCAAACCCAGTCGTCAAGACTCAAACCCACTCGGCTATACCCAAACCCACTCGGCTGGACCCAAACCTTCCCCGCTAGACCCAAACCCACTCCGCTAGACCCAAACCCACTCCGTTAGACCCAAACCCTCTCCGCTAGACCCAAACACATTCCGCTAGAACCAAACCCACTCGGCTAGACCCAAACCCACTCCGCTAGACCCAAACCCACTCGGCTAGACCCAAACCCACTCGGCTAGCACCAAACCCACTCGGCCAGACCCAAACCACTTGGTTAGACCCAAACCCACTCGGCTAGACCCAAACCCACTCGGCCAGACCCAAACCCTCTCGGCTACACCCAAACCCACTCGGCTAGACCCAAACCCACTCAGCTAGACCCAAACCCACTCCGCTAGGACCAAACCGACTCGGCTAGACCCAAACCCACTCCGCTAGACGAAAACCCACTCGGCTAGACCCAAACACACTCGGCTAGACCCAAACCCACTCGGCTAGACCCAAACCCACTCGGCTAGACCCAAACCCACTCGGCTAGACGCAAACCCACTCGGCTAGACCGAAACCCACTCGGCTAGACCCAAACCCAGTCGCCAAGACTCAAACCCACTCGGCTAGACCCAAACCAACTCCGCTAGACCCAAACCCACTCGGCTAGAACCAAACACACTCGGCTAGATGCAAACCCACTCCGCTAGACCCAAACCCTCTCCGCTAGACCCAAGCACACTCCGCTAGACCCAAACCCACTCGGCTTGACCCAAACCCACTCGCCTAGAACCAAACCCACTCGGCCAGTCCCAAACCCACTCGGCTAGACTTAAACCCACTCGGCTAGACCCAGCCCACTCGGCCAGACCCAAACCCACTCGGCTAGACCCAAACCCACTCGGCTAGACCCAAACCCACTCGACTACACCCAAACCCACTCGGCTAGACCCAAACCCACTCGGCTAGACCCAAATCCACTCGGCTAGACCCAAACCCACTCCGCGAGACCCAAACCAACTCGGCTGGACCCAAACCCACTCGGTTAGACCCAAACCCACTCGGCTACACCCACACCCAATCGGCTAGACGCAAACCCAATCGGCTAGACCCAAACCACTCGGCTAGACCCAAACCCACTCGGCTAGACCCAAACCCACTCGGCTAGACCCAAATTCACTCGGTTAGACCCAAACCCACTCGGCTAGACGCAAACCCACTCGGCTAGACCCAAACCCACTCGGCTGGACCCAAACCCACTCGGCTGGACCCAAACCCACTCGGCTAGACCCAAACCCACTCGGCTAGACGCAAACCCACTCCGCTAGACCCAAACCCACTCCGCTGGACCCAAACCCACTCAGCTAGACCCAAACCCACTCGGCTAGACGCAAACCCACTCGGCTAGACCCAATCCCACTCCGCTAGACCCAAACCCACTCCGCTGGACCCAAACCCACTTGGCTAGAACCAAACCCACTCGGCCAGTCCCAAACCCACTCGGCTAGACTCAAACCCACTCGGCTAGACCCAGCCCACTCGGCCAGACCCAAACCCACTCGGCTAGACCCAAACCCACTCGGCTAGACCCAAACCCACTCGGCTACACCCAAACCCAATCGGCAAGACCCAAACCCACTCGGCTAGACCCAAATCCACTCGGCTAGACCCAAACCCACTCCGCGAGACCCAAACCAACTCGGCTGGACCCAAACCCACTCGGTTAGACCCAAACCCACTCGGCTACACCCACACCCAATCGGCTAGACGCAAACCCAATCGGCTAGACGCAAACCCAATCGGCTAGACCCAAACCCACTCGGCTAGACCCAAACCCACTCGGCTAGACCCAAACCCACTCGGCTAGACCCAAATTCACTCGGTTAGACCCAAACCCACTCGCCTAGACGCAAACCCACTCGGCTAGACCCAAACCCACTCGGCTGGACCCAAACCCACTCGGCTAGACCCAAACCCACTCGGCTAGACCCAAACCCACTCGGCTAGACGCAAACCCACTCCGCTAGACCCAAACCCACTCCGCTAGACCCAAACCCACTCAGCTAGACCCAAACCCACTCGGCTAGACGCAAACCCACTCGGCTAGACCCAATCCCACTCCGCTAGACCCAAACCCACTCCGCTGGACCCAAACCCACTTGGCTAGAACCAAACCCACTCGGCCAGTCCCAAACCCAGTCGGCTAGACTCAAACCCACTCGGCTAGACCCAGCCCACTCGGCCAGACCCAAACCCACTCGGCTAGACCCAAACCCACTCGGCTAGACCCAAACCCACTCGGCTACACCCAAACCCAATCGGCAAGACCCAAACCCACTCGGCTAGACCCAAATCCACTCGGCTAGACCCAAACCCACTCCGCGAGACCCAAACCAACTCGGCTGGACCCAAACCCACTCGGTTAGACCCAAACCCACTCGGCTACACCCACACCCAATCGGCTAGACGCAAACCCAATCGGCTAGACCCAAACCCACTCGGCTAGACCCAAACCCACTCGGCTAGACCCAAACCCACTCGGTTAGACCCAAACTCACTCGGTTAGACCCAAACCCACTCGGCTAGACGCAAACCCACTCGGCTAGACCCAAACCCACTCGGCTGGACCCAAACCCACTCGGCTAGACCCAAACCCACTCGGCTAGACCCAAACCCACTCGGCTAGACGCAAACCCACTCCGCTAGACCCAAACCCACTCCGCTAGACCCAAACCCACTCAGCTAGACCCAAACCCACTCGGCTAGACGCAAACCCACTCGGCTAGACCCAATCCCACTCCGCTAGACCCAAACCCACTCCGCTGGACCCAAACCCACTTGGATAGATCCAAACCCACTCCGCTAGACCCAAACCCACTCGGCTAGACCCAAACCCACTCGGCTAGACCCAAACCCACTCGGCTACACCCAAACCCACTCGGCTAGACCCAAACCCACTCCGCTAGACCCAAACCCACTCGGCTAGACCCAAACCCACTCGGCTAGACCCAAACCCACTCGGCTAGACCCAAACCCACTCGGCTAGGCCCAAACCCACTCGCCGTGACTCAAATCACTCGGCTAGACCCAATCCCACTCAGCTGGACCCAAACCCTCCCCGCTAGACCCAAACCCACTCGGCTGCACCCAAACCCACTCCGCTAGACCCAAACCCATTCTGCCAGCCCAAACCCACTCCGCTAGATGCAAACCCATTCCGCTAGACCCAAACCCTCTCCGCTAGACCCAATCCCACTCGGCTAGACCCAAACCCACTCCGCTGGACCCAAACCCACTCCGCTAGACCCAAACCCACTCAGCTAGACCCAAACCGACTCGGCTAGACCCAAACCCACTCGGCTAGACCCAACCCCACTCTGCTAGACCCAAATCCACTCGGCTAGACCCAAACCCACTCCGCGAGACCCAAACCAACTCGGCTAGACCCAAACCCACTCGGTTAGACCCAAACCCACTCGGCTACACCCACACCCAATCGGCTAGACGCAAACCCAATCGGCTAGACCCAAACCCACTCGGCTAGACCCAAACCCACTCGGCTAGACCCAAACCCACTCGGCTAGACCCAAACTCACTCGGTTAGACCCAAACCCACTCGGCTAGACGCAAACCCACTCCGCTTGACCCAAACCCATTCTGCCAGCCCAAACCCACTCCGCTAGATACAAACCCATTCCGCTAGACCCAAACCCACTCGGCTAGACCCAAACCCACTCGGCTAGAACAAAACCCACTCGGCTAGACCCAAACCCACTCGGCTAGGCCCAAACCCACTCTCCAAGACTCAAATCACTCGGCTAGACCCAATCCCACTCGGCTGGACCCAAACCCTCCCCGCTAGGCCCAAACCCACTCGGCTACACCCAAACCCACTCCGCTAGACCCAAACCCATTCTGCCAGCCCAAACCCACTCCACTAGATGCAAACCCATTCCGCGAGACCCAAACCCTCTCCGCTAGACCCAATCCCACTCCGCTAGACCCAAACCCACTCCGCTGGACCCAAACCCACTCCGCTAGACCCAAACCCACTCCGCTAGACCCAAACCCACTCGGCTAGACCCAAACCCACTCGGCTAGACCCAACCCCACTCTGCTAGACCCAAATCCACTCGGCTAGACCCAAACCCACTCCGCGAGACCCAAACCAACTCGGCTAGGCCCAAACCCACTCGGTGAGACCCAAACCCACTCGGCTACACCCACACCCAATCGGCTAGACGCAAACCCAATCGGCTAGACCCAAACCCACTCGGCTAGACCCAAACCCAATCGGCTAGACCCAAACCCACTCGGCTAGACCCAAACTCACTCGGTTAGACCCAAACCCACTCGGCTAGACGCAAACCCACTCGGCTAGACCCAAACCCACTCGGCTGGACCCAAACCCACTCGGCTAGACCCAAACCCACTCGGCTAGACGCAAACCCACTCCGCTACACCCAAACCCACTCCGCTAGACCCAAACCCACTCAGCTAGACCCAAACCCACTCGGCTAGACGCAAACCCACTCGGCTAGACCCAATCCCACTCCGCTAGACCCAAACCCACTCCGCTGGACCCAAACCCACTTGGCTAGATCCAAACCCACTCCGCTAGACCCAAACCCACTCGGCTAGAACCAAACCCACTCCGCTAGACCCAAACCCTCTCCGCTAGACCCAAACACACTCCGCTAGACCCAAACCCACTCGGCTAGACCCAAACCCACTCGGCTAGAACCAAACCCACTCGTCCAGTCCCAAACCCACTCGGCTAGACTCAAACCCACTCGGCTAGACCCAGCACACTAGGCCAGACCCAAACCCACTCGGCTAGACCCAAACCCACTCGGCTAGACCCAAATCCACTCGGCTAGACCCAAACCCACTCCGCGAGACCCAAACCAACTCGGCTAGACCCAAACCCACTCGGTTAGACCCAAACCCACTCGGCTACACCCACACCCAATCGGCTAGACGCAAACCCAATCGGCTAGACCCAAACCCACTCGGCTAGACCCAAACCCACTCGGCTAAACCCAAACCCACTCGGCTAGACCCAAACTCACTCGGTTAGACCCAAACCCACTCGGCTGGACGCAAACCCACTCGGCTAGACCCAAACCCACTCGGCTGGACCCAAACCCACTCGGCTAGACCCAAACCCACTCGGCTAGACCAAAACCCACTCGGCTAGACGCAAACCCACTCCGCTAGACCCAAACCCACTCCGCTAGACCCAAACCCACTCAGCTAGACCCAAACCCACTCGGCTAGACGCAAACCCACTCGGCTAGACCCAATCCCACTCCGCTAGACCCAAACCCACTCTGCTGGACCCAAACCCACTTGGCTAGATCCAAACCCACTCCGCTAGACTCAAACCCACTCGGCTAGACCCAAACCCACTCGGCTAGACCCAAACCCAATCGGCTAGGCCCAAACCCACTCGCCAAGACTCAAATCACTCGGCTAGACCCAATCCCACTCGGCTGGACCCAAACCCTCCCCGCTAGACCCAAACCCACTCGGCTATACCCAAACCCACTCCGCTAGACCCAAACCCATTCTGCCAGCCCAAACCCACTCCGCTAGATGCAAACCCATTCCGCTAGACCCAAACCCTCTCCGCTAGACCCAAACCCACTCCGCTGGACCCAAACCCACTCCGCTAGACCCAAACCCACTCCGCTAGACCCAAACCGACTCGGCTAGACCCAAACCCACTCGGCTAGACCCAACCCCACTCTGCTAGACCCAAATCCACTCGGCTAGACCCAAACCCACTCCGCGAGACCCAAACCAACTCGGCTAGACCCAAACCCACTCGGTTAGACCCAAACCCACTCGGCTACACCCACGCCCAATCGGCTAGACGCAAACCCAATCGGCTAGACCCAAACCCACTCGGCTAGACCCAAACCCACTCGGCTAGACCCAAACCCACTCGGCTAGACCCAAACTCACTCGGTTAGACCCAAACCCACTCGGCTAGACGCAAACCCACTCCGCTAGACCCAAACCCATTCTGCCAGCCCAAACCCACTCCGCTAGATGCAAACCCATTCCGCTAGACCCAAACCCACTCGGCTAGACCCAAACCCACTCGGCTAGACCCAAACCCACTCGGCTAGACCCAAAACCACTCGGCTAGGCCCAAACCCACTCTCCAAGACTCAAATCACTCGGCTAGACCCAATCCCACTCGGCTGGACCCAAACCCACTCGGCTACACCCAAACCCACTCTGCTAGACTCAAACCTATTCTGCCAGCCCAAACCCACTCCGCTAGATGCAAACCCATTCCGCTAGACCCAAACCCTCTCCGCTAACCCAATCCCACTCCGCTAGACCCAAACCCACTCGGCTAGACCCAAACCCACTCGGCTAGGCCCAAACCCACTCGCCAAGACTCAAATCACTCGGCTAGACCCAATCCCACTCGGCTGGACCCAAACCCTCCCCGCTAGACCCAAACCCACTCGGCTACACCCAAACCCACTCCGCTAGACCCAAACCCATTCTGCCAGCCCAAACCCACTCCGCTAGATGCAAACCCATTCCGCTAGACCCAAACCCTCTCCGCTAGACCCAATCCCACTCCGCTAGACCCAAACCCACTCCGCTGGACCCAAACCCACTGCGCTAGACCCAAACCCACTCCGCTAGACCCAAACCGACTCGGCTAGACCCAAACCCACTCGGCTAGACCCAACCCCACTCTGCTAGACCCAAATCCACTCGGCTAGACCCAAACCCACTCCGCGAGACCCAAACCAACTCGGCTAGACCCAAACCCACTCGGTTAGACCCAAACCCACTCGGCTAGACGCAAACCCACTCGGCTAGACCCAATCCCACTCCGCTAGACCCAAACCCACTCTGCTGGACCCAAACCCACTTGGCTAGATCCAAACCCACTCCGCTAGACTCAAACCCACTCGGCTAGACCCAAACCCACTCGGCTAGACCCAAACCCAATCGGCTAGGCCCAAACCCACTCGCCAAGACTCAAATCACTCGGCTAGACCCAATCCCACTCGGCTGGACCCAAACCCTCCCCGCTAGACCCAAACCCACTCGGCTATACCCAAACCCACTCCGCTAGACCCAAACCCATTCTGCCAGCCCAAACCCACTCCGCTAGATGCAAACCCATTCCGCTAGACCCAAACCCTCTCCGCTAGACCCAAACCCACTCCGCTGGACCCAAACCCACTCCGCTAGACCCAAACCCACTCCGCTAGACCCAAACCGACTCGGCTAGACCCAAACCCACTCGGCTAGACCCAAACCCACTCGGCTAGACCCAAACCCACTCGGCTAGACCCAAACTCACTCGGTTAGACCCAAACCCACTCGGCTAGATGCAAACCCACTCCGCTAGACCCAAACCCATTCTGCCAGCCCAAACCCACTCCGCTAGATGCAAACCCATTCCGCTAGACCCAAACCCACTCGGCTAGACCCAAACCCACTCGGCTAGACCCAAACCCACTCGGCTAGACCCAAAACCACTCGGCTAGGCCCAAACCCACTCTCCAAGACTCAAATCACTCGGCTAGACCCAATCCCACTCGGCTGGACCCAAACCCACTCGGCTACACCCAAACCCACTCCGCTAGACGCAAACCTATTCTGCCAGCCCAAACCCACTCCGCTAGATGCAAACCCATTCCGCTAGACCCAAACCCTCTCCGCTAACCCAATCCCACTCCGCTAGACCAAAACCCACTCGGCTAGACCCAAACCCACTCGGCTAGGCCCAAACCCACTCGCCAAGACTCAAATCACTCGGCTAGACCCAATCCCACTCGGCTGGACCCAAACCCTCCCCGCTAGACCCAAACCCACTCGGCTACACCCAAACCCACTCCGCTAGACCCAAACCCATTCTGCCAGCCCAAACCCACTCCGCTAGATGCAAACCCATTCCGCTAGACCCAAACCCTCTCCGCTAGACCCAATCCCACTCCGCTAGACCCAAACCCACTCCGCTGGACCCAAACCCACTCCGCTAGACCCAAACCCACTCCGCTAGACCCAAACCGACTCGGCTAGACCCAAACCAACTCGGCTAGACCCAACCCCACTCTGCTAGACCCAAATCCACTCGGCTAGACCCAAACCCACTCCGCGAGACCCAAACCAACTCGGCTAGACCCAAACCCACTCGGTTAGACCCAAAGCCACTCGGCTACACCCACACCCAATCGGCTAGACGCAAACCCAATCGGCTAGACCCAAACCCACTCGGCTAGACCCAAACCCACTCGGCTAGACCCAAACCCACTCGGCTAGACCCAAACTCACTCGGTTAGACCCAAACCCACTCGGCCAGACGCAAACCCACTCCGCTAGACCCAAACCCATTCTGCCAGCCCAAACCCACTCCGCTAGATGCAAACCCATTCCGCTAGACCCAAACCCACTCGGCTAGACCCAAACCCACTCGGCTAGACCCAAACCCACTCGGCTAGACCCAAAACCACTCGGCTAGGCCCAAACCCACTCTCCAAGACTCAAATCACTCGTCTAGACCCAATCCCACTCGGCTGGACCCAAACCCTCCCCGCTAGACCCAAACCCACTCGGCTACACCCAAACCCACTCCGCTAGACCCAAACCCATTCTGCCAGCCCAAACCCACTCCGCTAGATGCAAACCCATTCCGCTAGACCCAAACCCTCTCCGCTAGACCCAATCCCACTCCGCTAGACCCAAACCCACTCCGCTGGACCCAAACCCACTCCGCTAGACCCAAACCCACTCCGCTAGACCCAAACCCACTCGGCTAGACCCAAACCCACTGGGCTAGACCCAACCCCACTCTGCTAGACCCAAATCCACTCGGCTAGACCCAAACCCACTCCGCGAGACCCAAACCAACTCGGCTAGACCCAAACCCACTCGGTGAGACCCAAACCCACTCGGCTACACCCACACCCAATCGGCTAGACGCAAACCCAATCGGCTAGACCCAAACTCACTCGGCTAGACCCAAACCCACTCGGCTAGACCCAAACCCACTCGGCTAGACGCAAACCCACTCGGCTAGACCCAAACCCACTCGGCTGGACCCAAACCCACTCGGCTAGACCCAAACGCACTCGGCTAGACGCAAACCCACTCCGCTAGACCCAAACCCACTCCGCTAGACCCAAACCCACTCAGCTAGACCCAAACCCACTCGGCTAGATGCAAACCCACTCGGCTAGACCCAATCCCACTCCGCTAGACCCAAACCCACTCCGCTGGACCCAAACCCACTTGGCTAGATCCAAACCCACTCCGCAAGACCCAAACCCACTCGGCTAGACCCAAACCCACTCGGCTAGACCCAAACCCACTCGGCTAGACCCAAACCCACTCGGCTAGACCCAAACCCACTCGGCTACACCCAAACCCACTCGGCTAGACCCAAACCCACTCGGCTAGACCCAAACCCACTCGGCTAGACCCAAACCCACTTGGCTAGGCTCAAACCCACTCGCCAAGACTCAAACCCACTCGGCTAGACCCAAACCCACTCGGCTGGACCCAAACCCTCCCCGCTAGACCCAAACCCACTCGGCTACACCCAAACCCACTCCGCTAGACCCAAACCCATTCTGCCAGCCCAAACCCACTCCGCTAGATGCAAACCCATTCCGCTAGACCCAAACCCTCTCCGCTAGACCCAATCCCACTCCGCTAGACCCAAACCCACTCCGCTGGACCCAAACCCACTCCGCTAGACCCAAACCCACTGCGCTAGACCGAAACCCACTCGGCTAGACCCAAACCCACTCGGCTAGACCCAAACCCACTCGGCTACACCCAAACCCACACGCCTAGACCCAAACCCACTCGGCAAGACACAAACCCACTCGGCTAGACCCAAACCCACTCGGGTAGACCCAAACCCACTCGGCTTGACCCAAACACACTGGGCTAGACCCAAACCCAGTCGCCAAGACTCAAACCCACTCGGCTAGACCCAAGCCCACTCGGCTGGACCCAAACCCTCCCCGCTAGACCCAAACCCACTCCGCTAGACCCAAACCCACTCGGCTAGACCCAAACCCACTCGGCTAGACCCAAACCCACTCGGCTAAACCCAAACTCACTCGGTTAGACCCAAACCCACTCGGCTAGACGCAAACCCACTCCGCTAGACCCAAATCCATTCTGCCAGCCCAAACCCACTCCGCTAGATACAAACCCATTCCGCTAGACCCAAACCCACTCGGCTAGACCCAAACCCACTCGGCTAGACGCAAACCCACTCGGCTAGACCCAAACCCACTCGGCTAGGCCCAAACCCACTCTCCAAGACTCAAATCACTCGGCTAGACCCAATCCCACTCGGCTGGACCCAAACCCTCCCCGCTAGGCCCAAACCCACTCGGCTCCACCCAAACCCACTCCGCTAGACCCAAACCCATTCTCCCAGCCCAAACCCACTCCACTAGATGCAAACCCATTCCGCTAGACCCAAACCCTCTCCGCTAGACCCAATCCCACTCCGCTAGACCCAAACCCACTCCGCTGGACCCAAACCCACTCCGCTAGACCCAAACCCACTCCGCTAGACCCAAACCCACTCGGCTAGACCCAAACCCACTCGGCTAGACCCAACCCCACTCTGCTAGACCCAAATCCACTCGGCTAGACCCAAACCCACTCCGCGAGACCCAAACCAACTCGGCTAGGCCCAAACCCACTCGGTGAGACCCAAACCCACTCGGCTACACCCACACCCAATCGGCTAGACGCAAACCCAATCGGCTAGACCCAAACCCACTCGGCTAGACCCTAACCCACTCGGCTAGACCCAAACCCACTCGGCTAGACCCAAACTCACTCGGTTAGACCCAAACCCACTCGGCTAGACGCAAACCCACTCGGCTAGACCCAAACCCACTCGGCTGGACCCAAACCCACTCGGCTAGACCCAAACCCACTCGGCTAGACGCAAACCCACTCCGCTAGACCCAAACCCACTCCGCTAGACCCAAACCCACTCAGCTAGACCCAAACCCACTCGGCTAGACCCAAACCCACTAGGCTAGAACCAAACCCACTCGTCCAGTCCCAAACCCACTCGGCTGGACTCAAACCCACTCGGCTAGACCCAGCCCACTAGGCCAGACCCAAACCCACTCGGCTAGACCCAAACCCACTCGGCTAGACCCAAACCCACTCGGCTACACCCAAACCCACTCGGCTAGACCCAAACCCACTCGGCTAGACCCAAATCCACTCGGCTAGACCCAAACCCACTCCGCGAGACCCAAACCAACTCGGCTAGACCCAAACCCACTCGGTTAGACCCAAACCCACTCGGCTACACCCACACCCAATCGGCTAGACGCAAACCCAATCGGCTAGACCCAAACCCACTCGGCTAGACCCAAACCCACTCGGCTAGACCCAAACCCACTCGGCTAGACCCAAACTCACTCGGTTAGACCCAAACCCACTCGGCTAGACGCAAATCCACTCGGCTAGACCCAAACCCACTCGGCTGGACCCAAACCCACTCGGCTAGACCCAAACCCACTCGGCTAGACCAAAACCCACTCGGCTAGACGCAAACCCACTCCGCTAGACCCAAACCCACTCCGCTAGACCCAAACCCACTCAGCTAGACCCAAACCCACTCGGCTAGATGCAAACCCACTCGGCTAGACCCAATCCCACTCCGCTAGACCCAAACCCACTCCGCTGGACCCAAACCCACTTGGCTAGATCCAAACCCACTCCGCTAGACCCAAACCCACTCGGCTAGACCCAAACCCACTCGGCTAGACCCAAACCAACTCGGCTAGACCCAAACCCACTCGGCTAGACCCAAACCCATTCTGCCAGCCCAAACCCACTCCGCTAGATACAAACCCATTCCGCTAGACCCAAACCCACTCGGCTAGACCCAAACCCACTCGGCTAGACCCAAACCCACTCGGCTAGACCCAAACCCACTCGGCTAGGCCCAAACCCACTCTCCAAGACTCAAATCACTCGGCTAGACCCAATCCCACTCGGCTGGACCCAAACCCTCCCCGCTAGGCCGAAACCCACTCGGCTACACCCAAACCCACTCCGCTAGACCCAAACCCATTCTGCCAGCCCAATCCCACTCCACTAGATGCAAACCCATTCCGCTAGACCCAAACCCTCTCCGCTAGACCCAATCCCACTCCGCTAGACCCAAACCCACTCCGCTGGACCCAAACCCACTCCGCTAGACCCAAACCCACTCCGCTAGACCCAAACCCACTCGGCTAGTCCCAAACCCACTCGGCTAGACCCAACCCCACTCTGCTAGACCCAAATCCACTCGGCTAGATCCAAACCCACTCCGCGAGACCCAAACCAACTCGGCTAGGCCCAAACCCACTCGGTGAGACCCAAACCCACTCGGCTACACCCACACCCAATCGGCTAGACGCAAACCCAATCGGCTAGACCCAAACCCACTCGGCTAGACCCAAACCCACTCGGGTAGACCCAAACCCACTCGGCTAGAACCAAACCCACTCGTCCAGTCCCAAACCCACTCGGCTAGACTCAAACCCACTCGGCTCGACCCAGCCCACTAGGCCACACCCAAACCCACTCGGCTAGACCCAAACCCACTCGGCTAGACCGAAACCCACTCGGCTACACCCAAACCCACTCGGCTAGACCCAAACCCACTCGGCTAGACCCAAATCCACTCGGCTAGACCCAAACCAACTCCGCGAGACCCAAACCAACTCGGCTAGACCCAAACCCACTCGGTTAGACCCAAACCCACTCGGCTACACCCACACCCAATCGGCTAGACGCAAACCCAATCGGCTAGACCCAAACCCACTCGGCTAGACCCAAACCCACTCGGCTAGACCCAAACCCACTCGGCTAAACCCAAACTCACTCGGTTAGACCCAAACCCACTCGGCTAGACGCAAACCCACTCGGCTAGACCCAAACCCACTCGGCTGGACCCAAACCCACTCGGCTAGACCCAAACCCACTCGGCTAGACCAAAAGCCACTCGGCTAGACGCAAACCCACTCCGCTAGACCCAAACCCACTCCGCTAGACCCAAACCCACTCAGCTAGACCCAAACCCACTCGGCTAGACGCAAACCCACTCGGCTAGACCCAATCCCACTCCGCTAGACCCAAACCCACTCCGCTGGACCCAAACCCACTTGGCTAGATCCAAACCCACTCCGCTAGACCCAAACCCACTCGGCTAGACCCAAACCCACTCGGCTAGACCCAAACCCACTCGGCTAGGCCCAAACCCACTCGCCAAGACTCAAATCACTCGGCTAGACCCAAACCCACTCGGCTAGACCCAAACCCATTCTGCCAGCCCAAACCCACTCCGCTAGATACAAACCCATTCCGCTAGACCCAAACCCACTCGGCTAGACCCAAACCCACTCGGCTAGACCCAAACCCACTCGGCTAGACCCAAACCCACTCGGCTAGGCCCAAACCCACTCTCCAAGACTCAAATCACTCGGCTAGACCCAATTCCACTCGGCTGGACCCAAACCCTCCCCGCTAGGCCCAAACCCACTCGGCTACACCCAAACCCACTCCGCTAGACCCAAACCCATTCTGCCAGCCCAATCCCACTCCACTAGATGCAAACCCATTCCGCTAGACCCAAACCCTCTCCGCTAGACCCAATCCCACTCCGCTAGACCCAAACCCACTCCGCTGGACCCAAACCCACTCCGCTAGACCCAAACCCACTCCGCTAGACCCAAACCCACTCGGCTAGACCCAAACCCACTCGGCTAGACCCAACCCCACTCTGCTAGACCCAAATCCACTCGGCTAGACCCAAACCCACTCCGCGAGACCCAAACCAACTCGGCTAAGCCCAAACCCACTCGGTGAGACCCAAACCCACTCGGCTACACCCACACCCAATCGGCTAGACGCAAACCCAATCGGCTAGACCCAAACCCACTCGGCTAGACCCAAACCCACTCGGCTAGACCCAAACCCACTCGGCTAGAACCAAACCCACTCATCCAGTCCCAAACCCACTCGGCTAGACTCAAACCCACTCGGCTCGACCCAGCCCACTGGGCCAGACCCAAACCCACTCGGCTAGACCCAAACCCACTCGGCTAGACCCAAACCCACTCGGCTACAACCAAACCCACTCGGCTAGACCCAAACCCACTCGGCTAGACCCAAATCCACTCGGTTAGACCCAAACCAACTCCGCGAGACCCAAACCAACTCGGCTAGACCCAAACCCACTCGGTTAGACCCAAACCCACTCGGCTACACCCACACCCAATCGGCTAGACGCAAACCCAATCGGCTAGACCCAAACCCACTCGGCTAGACCCAAACCCACTCGGCTAAACCCAAACTCACTCGGTTAGACCCAATCCCACTCGGCTGGACCCAAACCCTCCCCGCTAGGCCCAAACCCACTCGGCTACACCCAAACCCACTCCGCTAGACCCAAACCCATTCTGCCAGCCCAATCCCACTCCACTAGATGCAAACCCATTCCGCTAGACCCAAACCCTCTCCGCTAGACCCAATCCCACTCCGCTAGACCCAAACCCACTCCGCTGGACCCAAACCCACTCCGCTAGACCCAAACCCACTCCGCTAGACCCAAACCCACTCGGCTAGACCCAAACCCACTCGGCTAGACCCAACCCCACTCTGCTAGACCCAAATCCACTCGGCTAGACCCAAACCCACTCCGCGAGACCCAAACCAACTCGGCTAAGCCCAAACCCACTCGGTGAGACCCAAACCCACTCGGCTACACCCACACCCAATCGGCTAGACGCAAACCCAATCGGCTAGACCCAAACCCACTCGGCTAGACCCAAACCCACTCGGCTAGACCCAAACCCACTCGGCTAGAACCAAACCCACTCATCCAGTCCCAAACCCACTCGGCTAGACTCAAACCCACTCGGCTCGACCCAGCCCACTGGGCCAGACCCAAACCCACTCGGCTAGACCCAAACCCACTCGGCTAGACCCAAACCCACTCGGCTACAACCAAACCCACTCGGCTAGACCCAAACCCACTCGGCTAGACCCAAATCCACTCGGTTAGACCCAAACCAACTCCGCGAGACCCAAACCAACTCGGCTAGACCCAAACCCACTCGGTTAGACCCAAACCCACTCGGCTACACCCACACCCAATCGGCTAGACGCAAACCCAATCGGCTAGACCCAAACCCACTCGGCTAGACCCAAACCCACTCGGCTAGACCCAAACCCACTCGGCTAAACCCAAACTCACTCGGTTAGACCCAATCCCACTCGGCTGGACCCAAACCCTCCCCGCTAGGCCCAAACCCACTCGGCTACACCCAAACCCACTCCGCTAGACCCAAACCCATTCTGCCAGCCCAATCCCACTCCACTAGATGCAAACCCATTCCGCTAGACCCAAACCCTCCCCGCTAGACCCAATCCCACTCCGCTAGACCCAAACCCACTCCGCTGGACCCAAACCCACTCCGCTAGACCCAAACCCACTCCGCTAGACCCAAACCCACTCGGCTAGACCCAAACCCACTCGGCTAGACCCAACCCCACTCTGCTAGACCCAAATCCACTCGGCTAGACCCAAACCCACTCGGCTAGAACCAAACCCACTCATCCAGTCCCAAACCCACTCGGCTAGACTCAAACCCACTCGGCTCGACCCAGCCCACTGGGCCAGACCCAAACCCACTCGGCTAGACCCAAACCCACTCGGCTAGACCCAAACCCACTCGGCTACACCGAAACCCACTCGGCTAGACCCAAACCCACTCGGCTAGACCCAAATCCACTCGGTTAGACCCAAACCAACTCCGCGAGACCCAAACCAACTCGGCTATACCCAAACCCACTCGGTTAGACCCAAACCCACTCGGCTACACCCACACCCAATCGGCTAGACGCAAACCCAATCGGCTAGACCCAAACCCACTCGGCTAGACCCAAACCCACTCGGCTAGACCCAAACCCACTCGGCTAAACCCAAACTCACTCGGTTAGACCCAAACCCACTCGGCTAGACGCAAACCCACTCGGCTAGACCCAAACCCACTCGGCTGGACCCAAACCCACTCGGGTAGACCCAAACCCACTCGGCTAGACCAAAACCCACTCGGCTAGACGCAAACCCACTCCGCTAGACCCAAACCCACTCCGCTAGACCCAAACCCACTCAGCTAGACCCAAACCCACTCGGCTAGACGCAAACCCACTCGGCTAGACCCAATCCCACTCCGCTAGACCCAAACCCACTCCGCTGGACCCAAACCCACTTGGCTAGATCCAAACCCACTCCGCTAGACCCAAACCCACTCGGCTAGACCCAAACCCACTCGGCTAGACCCAAACCCACTCGGCTAGGCCCAAACCCACACGCCAAGACTCAAATCACTCGGCTAGACCCAATCCCACTCGGCTGGACCCAAACCCTCCCCGCTAGACCCAAACCCACTCGGCTACACCCAAACCCACTCCGCTAGACCCAAACCCATTCTGCCAGCCCAAACCCACTCCGCTAGATGCAAACCCATTCCGCTAGACCCAAACCCTCTCCGCTAGACCCAATCGCACTCCGCTAGACCCAAACCCACTCCGCTGGACCCAAACCCACTCCGCTAGACCCAAACCCACTCCGCTAGACCCAAACCGACTCGGCTAGACCCAAACCCACTCGGCTAGACCCAACCCCACTTTGCTAGACCCAAATCCACTCGGCTAGACCCAAACCCACTCCGCGAGACCCAAACCAACTCGGCTAGACCCAAACCCACTCGGTTAGACCCAAACCCACTCGGCTACACGCACACCCAATCGGCTAGACGCAAACCCAATCGGCTAGACCCAAACCCACACGGCTAGACCCAAACCCACTCGGCTAGACCCAAACCCACTCGGCTGGACCCAAACCCTCCCCGCTAGACCCAAACCCACTCCGCCAGACCCAAACCCACTCCACTAGACCCAAACCCATTCCGCTAGACCCAAACCCACTCCGCTAGACCCAAAACCACTCCGCTAGACCCAAACCCACTCCGCTAGACCCAAACCCACTCCGCTAGACCCAAACCCACTCTGCTAGAACCAAACCCACTCGGCCAGACCCAAACCCACTTGGTTAGACCCAAACCCACTCGGCTAGACCCAAACCCACTCGGCCAGACCCAAACCCTCTCGGCTGCACCCAAACCCACTCGGCTAGACCCAAACCCACTCAGCTAGACCCAGACCCACTCCGCTAGGACCAAACCCACTCGGCTAGACCCAAACCCACTCCGCCAGACCAAAACCCACTAGGCTGGACCCAAACCCACTCGGCTAGACCCAAACCCACTCGGCTAGACCCAAACCCACTCGGCTAGACCCAAACCCACTCGGCTAGACTCAAACCCACTCGGCTAGACCCAAACCCAGTCGCCAAGACTCAAACCCACTCGGCTATACCCAAACCCACTCGGCTGGACCCAAACCTTCCCCGCTAGACCCAAACCCACTCCGCCAGACCCAAACCCACTCGGCCAGAACCAAACCCACTCCGTTAGACCCAAACCCACTCCGTTAGACCCAAACCCTCTCCGCTAGACCCAAACACATTCCGCTAGAACCAAACCCACTCGGCTAGACCCAAACCCACTCGGCTAGAACCAAACCCACTCGGCCAGTCCCAAACCCACTCCGCTGGACCCAAACCCACTCGGCTAGACCCAAACCCACTCGGCCAGACCCAAACCCACTCGGCTAGACCCAAACCCACTCGGCTAGACCCAAACCCACTCGGCTAGACCCAAACCCACTCGGCTAGACCCAAACCCACTCGACTAGACCCAAACCCACTCGGCTAGACCCAAACCCACTCGGCTAGACCCAAACCCTCTCGGCTAGACCCAAACCCACTCGCCAAGACCCAAACCCACCTGGCTAGACCTAAACCCACTCGGCTGGACCCAAACACTCCCCGCTAGACCCAAACCCACGCCGCTAGACCCAAACCCACACCGCTAGACCCAAACCCACTCCGCTAGACCCAAACCCACTGCGCTAGACCGAAACCCACTCGGCTAGACCCAAACCCACTCGGCTAGACCCAAACCCACTCGGCTACACCCAAACCCACACGCCTAGACCCAAACCCACTCGGCGAGACCCAAACCCACTCGGCTAGACCCAAACCCACTCGGGTAGACCCAAACCCACTCGGCTTGACCCAAACCCACTGGGCTAGACCCAAACCCAGTCGCCAAGACTCAAACCCACTCGGCTAGACCCAAACCCACTCGGCTGGACCCAAACCCTCCCCGCTAGACCCAAACCCACTCCGCTAGACCCAAACCCACTCGGCTAGACCCAAACCCACTCGGCTAGACCCAAACCCACTCGGCTAAACCCAAACTCACTCGGTTAGACCCAAACCCACTCGGCTAGACGCAAACCCACTCCGCTAGACCCAAACCCATTCTGCCAGCCCAAACCCACTCCGCCAGATACAAACCCATTCCGCTAGACCCAAACCCACTCGGCTAGACCCAAACCCACTCGGCTAGACCCAAACCCACTCGGCTAGACCCAAACCCACTCGGCTAGGCCCAAACCCACTCTCCAAGACTCAAATCACTCGGCTAGACCCAATCCCACTCGGCTGGACCCAAACCCTCCCCGCTAGGCCCAAACCCACTCGGCTCCACCCAAACCCACTCCGCTAGACCCAAACCCATTCTGCCAGCCCAAACCCACTCCACTAGATGCAAACCCATTCCGCTAGACCCAACCCTCTCCGCTAGACCCAATCCCACTCCGCTAGACCCAAACCCACTCCGCTGGACCCAAACCCACTCCGCTAGACCCAAACCCACTCCGCTAGACCCAAACCCACTCGGCTAGACCCAAACCCACTCGGCTAGACCCAACCCCACTCTGCTAGACCCAAATCCACTCGGCTAGACCCAAACCCACTCCGCGAGACCCAAACCAACTCGGCTAGGCCCAAACCCACTCGGTGAGACCCAAACCCACTCGGCTACACCCACACCCAATCGGCTAGACGCAAACCCAATCGGCTAGACCCAAACCCACTCGGCTAGACCCAAACCCACTCGGCTAGACCCAAACCCACTCGGCTAGACCCAAACTCACTCGGTTAGATCCAAACCCACTCGGCTAGACGCAAACCCACTCGGCTAGACCCAAACCCACTCGGCTGGACCCAAACCCACTCGGCTAGACCCAAACCCACTCGGCTAGACGCAAACCCACTCCGCTAGACCCAAACCCACTCCGCTAGACCCAAACCCACTCAGCTAGACCCAAACCCACTCGGCTAGACCCAAACCCACTCGGCTAGAACCAAACCCACTCGTCCAGTCCCAAACCCACTCGGCTAGACTCAAACCCACTCGGCTAGACCCAGCCCACTAGGCCAGACCCAAACCCACTCGGCTAGACCCAAACCCACTCGGCTAGACCCAAACCCACTCGGCTACACCCAAACCCACTCGGCTAGACCCAAACCCACTCGGCTAGTCCCAAATCCACTCGGCTAGACCCAAACCCACTCCGCGAGACCCAAACCAACTCGGCTAGACCCAAACCCACTCGGTGAGACCCAAACCCACTCGGCTACACCCACACCCAATCGGCTAGACGCAAACCCAATCGGCTAGACCCAAACCCACTCGGCTAGACCCAAACCCACTCGGCTAGACCCAAACCCACTCGGCTAGACGCAAACCCACTCCGCTAGACCCAAACCCACTCCGCTAGACCCAAACCCACTCAGCTAGACCCAAACCCACTCGGCTAGACCCAAACCCACTCGGCTAGAACCAAACCCACTCGTCCAGTCCCAAACCCACTCGGCTAGACTCAAACCCACTCGGCTAGACCCAGCCCACTAGGCCAGACCCAAACCCACTCGGCTAGACCCAAACCCACTCGGCTAGACCCAAACCCACTCGGCTACACCCAAACCCACTCGGCTAGACCCAAACCCACTCGGCTAGACCCAAATCCATTCGGCTAGACCCAAACCCACTCCGCGAGACCCAAACCAACTCGGCTAGACCCAAACCCACTCGGTTAGACCCAAACCCACTCGGCTACACCCACACCCAATCGGCTAGACGCAAACCCAATCGGCTAGACCCAAACCCACTCGGCTAGACCCAAACCCACTCGGCTAGACCCAAACCCACTCGGCTAGACCCAAACTCACTCGGTTAGACCCAAACCCACTCGGCTAGACCCAAACCCACTCGGCTAGACCAAAACCCACTCGGCTAGACGCAAACCCACTCCGCTAGACCCAAACCCACTCCGCTAGACCCAAACCCACTCAGCTAGACCCAAACCCACTCGGCTAGACGCAAACCCACTCGGCTAGACCCAATCCCACTCCGCTAGACCCAAACCCACTCCGCTGGACCCAAACCCACTTGGCTAGATCCAAACGCACTCCGCTAGACCCAAACCCACTCGGCTAGACCCAAACCCACTCGGCTAGACCCAAACCCACTCGGCTAGGCCCAAACCCACTCGCCAAGACTCAAATCACTCGGCTAGACCCAATCCCACTCGGCTGGACCCAAACCCTCCCCGCTAGACCCAAACCCACTCGGCTACACCCAAACCCACTCCGCTAGACCCAAACCCATTCTGCCAGCCCAAACCCAATCCGCTAGATGCAAACCCATTCCGCTAGACCCAAACCCTCTCCGCTAGACCCAATCCCACTCCGCTAGACCCAAACCCACTCCGCTGGACCCAAACCCACTCCGCTAGACCCAAACCCACTCCGCTAGACCCAAACCGACTCGGCTCGACCCAAACCCACTCGGCTAGACCCAACCCCACTCTGCTAGACCCAAATCCACTCGGCTAGACCCAAACCCACTCCGCGAGACCCAAACCAACTCGGCTAGACCCAAACCCACTCGGCTAGACCCAAACCCATTCTGCCAGCCCAAACCCACTCCGCTACATACAAACCCATTCCGCTAGACCCAAACCCACTCGGCTAGAACCAAACCCACTCTGCTAGACCCAAATCCACTCGGCTAGACCCAAACCCACTCCGCGAGACCCAAACCAACTCGGCTAGGCCCAAACCCACTCGGTGAGACCCAAACCCACTCGGCTACACCCACACCCAATCGGCTAGACGCAAACCCAATCGGCTAGACCCAAACCCACTCGGCTAGACCCAAACCCACTCGGCTAGACCCAAACCCACTCGGCTAGACCCAAACTCACTCGGTTAGACCCAAGCCCACTCGGCTAGACGCAAACCCACTCGGCTAGACCCAAACCCACTCGGCTGGACCCAAACCCACTCGGCTAGACCCAAACCCACTCGGCTAGACGCAAACCCACTCCGCTAGACCCAAACCCACTCCGCTAGACCCAAACCCACTCAGCTAGACCCAAACCCACTCGGCTAGACCCAAACCCACTCGGCTAGAACCAAACCCACTCGTCCAGTCCCAAACCCACTCGGCTAGACTCAAACCCACTCGGCTAGACCCAGCCCACTAGGCCAGACCCAAACCCACTCGGCTAGACCCAAACCCACTCGGCTAGACCTAAACCCACTCGGCTACACCCAAACCCACTCGGCTAGACCCAAACCCACGCGGCTAGACGCAAATCCACTCGGCTAGACCCAAACCCACTCCGCGAGACCCAAACCAACTCGGCTAGACCCAAACCCACTCGGTGAGACCCAAACCCACTCGGCTACACCCACACCCAATCGGCTAGACGCAAACCCAATCGGCTAGACCCAAACCCACTCGGCTAGACCCAAACCCACTCGGCTAGACCCAAACCCACTCGGCTAGACCCAAACTCACTCGGTTAGACCCAAACCCACTCGGCTAGACGCAAACCCACTCGGCTAGACCCAAACCCACTCGGCTGGACCCAAACCCACTCGGCTAGACCCAAACCCACTCGGCTAGACGCAAACCCACTCCGCTAGACCCAAACCCACTCCGCTAGACCCAAACCCACTCAGCTAGACCCAAACCCACTCGGCTAGACCAAACCCACTCGGCTAGAACCAAACCCACTCGTCCAGTCCCAAACCCACTCGGCTAGACTCAAACCCACTCGGCTAGACCCAGCCCACTAGGCCAGACCCAAACCCACTCGGCTAGACCCAAACCCACTCGGCTAGACCCAAACCCACTCGGCTACACCCAAACCCACTCGGCTAGACCCAAACCCACTCGGCTAGACCCAAATCCACTCGGCTAGACCCAAACCCACTCCGCGAGACCCAAACCAACTCGGCTAGACCCAAACCCACTCGGTTAGACCCAAACCCACTCGGCTACACCCACACCCAATCGGCTAGACGCAAACCCAATCGGCTAGACCCAAACCCACTCGGCTAGACCCAAACCCACTCGGCTAGACCCAAACCCACTCGGCTAGACCCAAACTCACTCGGTTAGACCCAAACCCACTCGGCTAGACGCAAATCCACTCGGCTAGACCCAAACCCACTCGGCTGGACCCAAACCCACTCGGCTAGACCCAAACCCACTCGGCTAGACCAAAACCCACTCGGCTAGACGCAAACCCACTCCGCTAGACCCAAACCCACTCCGCTAGACCCAAACCCACTCAGCTAGACCCAAACCCACTCGGCTAGACGCAAACCCACTCGGCTAGACCCAATCCCACTCCGCTAGACCCAAACCCACTCCGCTGGACCCAAACCCACTTGGCTAGATCCAAACCCACTCCGCTAGACCCAAACCCACTCGGCTAGACCCAAACCCACTCGGCTAGACCCAAACCCACTCGGCTAGGCCCAAACCCACTCGCCAAGACTCAAATCACTCGGCTAGACCCAATCCCACTCGGCTGGACCCAAACCCTCCCCGCTAGACCCAAACCCACTCGGCTACACCCAAACCCACTCCGCTAGACCCAAACCCATTCTGCCAGCCCAAACCCACTCCGCTAGATGCAAACCCATTCCGCTAGACCCAAACCCTCTCCGCTAGACCCAATCCCACTCCGCTAGACCCAAACCCACTCCGCTGGACCCAAACCCACTCCGCTAGACCCAAACCCACTCCGCTAGACCCAAACCGACTCGGCTAGACCCAAACCCACTCGGCTAGACCCAACCCCACTCTGCTAGACCCAAATCCACTCGGCTAGACCCAAACCCACTCCGCGAGACCCAAACCAACTCGGCTAGACCCAAACCCACTCGGCTAGACCCAAACCCATTCTGCCGGCCCAAACCCACTCCGCTACATACAAACCCATTCCGCTAGACCCAAACCCACTCGGCTAGAACCAAACCCACTCGGCTAGACCCAAACCCACTCGGCTAGACCCAAACCCACTCGGCTAGGCCCAAACCCACTCTCCAAGACTCAAATCACTCGGCTAGACCCAATCCCACTCGGCTGGACCCAAACCCTCCCCGCTAGGCCCAAACCCACTCGGCTACACCCAAACCCACTCCGCTAGACCCAAACCCATTCTGCCAGCCCAATCCCACTCCACTAGACGCAAACCCATTCCGCTAGACCCAAACCCTCTCCGCTAGACCCAATCCCACTCCGCTAGACCCAAACCCACTCCGCTGGACCCAAACCCACTCCGCTAGACCCAAACCCACTCCGCTAGACCCAAACCCACTCGGCTAGACCCAAACCCACTCGGCTAGACCCAACCCCACTCTGCTAGACCCAAATCCACTCGGCTAGACCCAAACCCACTCCGCGAGACCCAAACCAACTCGGCTAGGCCCAAACCCACTCGGTGAGACCCAAACCCACTCGGCTACACCCACACCCAATCGGCTAGACGCAAACCCAATCGGCTAGACCCAAACCCACTCGGCTAGACCCAAACCCACTCGGCTAGACCCAAACCCACTCGGCTAGAACCAAACCCACTCGTCCAGTCCCAAACCCACTCGGCTAGACTCAAACCCACTCGGCTAGACCCAGCCCACTAGGCCAGACCCAAACCCACTCGGCTAGACCCAAACCCACTCGGCTAGACCCAAACCCACTCGGCTACACCCAAACCCACTCGGCTAGACCCAACCCCACTCGGCTAGACCCAAATCCACTCGGCTAGACCCAAACCAACTCCGCGAGACCCAAACCAACTCGGCTAGACCCAAACCCACTCGGTTAGACCCAAACCCACTCGGCTACACCCACACCCAATCGGCTAGACGCAAACCCAATCGGCTAGACCCAAACCCACTCGGCTAGACCCAAACCCACTCGGCTAGACCCAAACCCACTCGGCTAAACCCAAACTCACTCGGTTAGACCCAAACCCACTCGGCTAGACGCAAACCCACTCGGCTAGACCCAAACCCACTCGGCTGGACCCAAACCCAATCGGCTAGACCCAAACCCACTCGGCTAGACCAAAACCCACTCGGCTAGACGCAAACCCACTCCGCTAGACCCAAACCCACTCCGCTAGACCCAAACCCACTCAGCTAGACCCAAACCCACTCGGTTAGACGCAAACCCACTCGGCTAGACCCAATCCCACTCCGCTAGACCCAAACCCACTCCGCTGGACCCAAACCCACTTGGCTAGATCCAAACCCACTCCGCTAGACCCAAACCCACTCGGCTAGACCCAAACCCACTCGGCTAGACCCAAACCCACTCGGCTAGGCCCAAACCCACTCGCCAAGACTCAAATCACTCGGCTAGACCCAATCCCACTCGGCTGGACCCAAACCCTCCCCGCTAGACCCAAACCCACTCGGCTACACCCAAACCCACTCCGCTAGACCCAAACCCATTCTGCCAGCCCAAACCCACTCCGCTAGATGCAAACCCATTCCGCTAGACCCAAACCCTCTCCGCTAGACCCAATCCCACTCCGCTAGACCCAAACCCACTCCGCTGGACCCAAACCCACTCCGCTAGACCCAAACCCACTCCGCTAGACCCAAACCGACTCGGCTAGACCCAAACCCACTCGGCCAGACCCAACCCCACTCTGCTAGACCCAAATCCACTCGGCTAGACCCAAACCCACTCCGCGGGACCCAAACCAACTCGGTTAGACCCAAACCCACTCGGTTAGACCCAAACCCACTCGGCTACACCCACACCCAATCGGCTGGACGCAAACCCAATCGGCTAGACCCAAACCCACTCGGCTAGACCCAAACCCACTCGGCTAGACCCAAACCCACTCGGCTAGACCCAAACCCACTCGGCTAGACCCAAACCCACTCGGCTAGACCCAAAACCACTCGGCTAGGCCCAAACCCACTCTCCAAGACTCAAATCACTCGGCTAGACCCAATCCCACTCGGCTGGACCCAAACCCTCCCCGCTAGACCCACTCCCACTCGGCTACACCCAAACCCACTCCGCTAGACCCAAACCCATTCTGCCAGCCCAAACCCACTCCGCTAGATGCAAACCCATTCCGCTAGACCCAAACCCTCTCCGCTAGACCCAATCCCACTCCGCTAGACCCAAACCCACTCCGCTGGACCCAAACCCACTCCGCTAGACCCAAACCCACTCCGCTAGACCCAAACCCACTCGGCTAGACCCAAACCCACTCGGCTAGACCCAACCCCACTCTGCTAGACCCAAACCCACTCGGCTAGACCCAACCCCACTCTGCTAGACCCAAATCCACTCGGCTAGACCCAAACCCACTCCGCGAGACCCAAACCAACTCGGCTAGGCCCAAAACCACTCGGTGAGACCCAAACCCACTCGGCTACACCCACACCCAATCGGCTATACGCAACCCCAATCGGCTAGACCCAAACCCACTCGGCTAGACCCAAACCCACTCGGCTAGACCCAAACCCACTCGGCTAGAACCAAACCCACTCGTCCAGTCCCAAACCCACTCGGCTAGACTCAAACCCACTCGGCTAGACCCAGCCCACTAGGCCAGACCCAAACCCACTCGGCTAGACCCAAACCCACTCGGCTAGACCCAAACCCACTCGGCTACACCCAAACCCACTCGGCTAGACCCAAACCCACTCGGCTAGACCCAAATCCACTCGGCTAGACCCAAACCAACTCCGCGAGACCCAAACCAACTCGGCTAGACCCAAACCCACTCGGTTAGACCCAAACCCACTCGGCTACACCCACACCCAATCGGCTAGACGCAAACCCACTCGGCTAGACCCAAAACCACTCGGCTAGACCCAAACCCACTCGGCTAGACCCAAACCCTCTCGACTAGACCCAAACCCACTCGGCTGCACCCAAACCCACTCCGCTAGACCCAAACCCACTCCGCTAGACCCAAACCCACTTGGCTAGACCCAAACCCACTCAGCTAGACCCAAACCCACTCGGCTAGACCCAAACCCACTCTGCTAAACCCAAACTCACTCGGCTGGACCCAAGCCCACTCGGCTAGACCCAAACCCACTCGGCTACACCCAAACCCACTCGGCTAGACCCAAACCCACTCGGCTAGACCAAAACCCACTCGGCTAGACCCAAACCCACTCCGCTAGACCCAAACCCACTCTGCTAGACCCAAACCCACTCCGCTAGACCCAAACCCACTCTGCTAGACCCAAACCCACTCCGCTAGACGCAAACCAACTCGGCTAGACCCAAACCAACTCGGCTGGACCCAAACCCACTGGGCTAGACCCAAACCCACTCGGCTAGACACAAACCCACTCGGCTAGACCCAAACCCACTCGGCTAGACCCAAACACACTCAGCTACACCCAAACCCACTCGGCTACACCCAAACACACTCGGCTAGACCCAAACCCACTCGGCTAGACCCAAACCCACTCGGCTAGACCCAAACCCACTCGGTTAGAACCAAACCCACTCCGCTAGACCCAAACCCACTCCGCTAGACCCAAACCCACTCCGCTAGACCCAAACCCACTCCGCTAGACCCAAACCCATTCTACTAGACGCAAACACACTCGGCTAGACCCAAACCCACTCGGCTTGACCCAAACCCACTCCGCTAGACCTAAACCCACTCGGCTAGGCCCAAACCCACTCGGCTAGACCCAAACCCACTCGGCTAGACCCAAACCCACTCGGCTAGACCCAAACCCACTCGGCTAGATCCAAACCCAATCCGCTAGTCCCAAACCCACTCCGCTAGACCCAAACCCACTAGGCTAGACCCAAACCCACTCGGCTAGACCCAAACCCACTGGGCTAGACACAAACCCACTCGCCTAGACCCAAACCCACTCCGCTAGACCCAAACCCACTCGGCTAGACCCAAACCCACTCCGCTAGACCCAAACCCACTCGGCTAGACCCAAACCCACTCGGCTAGATCCAAACCCACTCGGCTAGACCCAAACCCACTCTGCCAGACCCAAACCCACTCCGCTAGACCCAAACCCACTCCGCTAGACCCAAACCCACTCGGATAGACCCAAACCCACTCCGCTAGACCCAAACCCACTCGGCTAGACCCAAACCCACTCGGCTAAATCCAAACCCACTCGGCTAGAGCCAAACCCACTCCGCTAGACCCAAACCCACTCTGCCATTCCCAAACCCTCTCCGCTAGACCCAAACCCACTCCGCTAGACCCAAACCCACTCGGATAGACCCAAACCCACTCCGCTAGACACAAACCCATTCGGCTAGACCCAAAACTACTCGTCGAGACCCAAACCCACTCGGCTAGACCCAAACCCACTCGGTTAGACCCAAACCCACTCCGCTAGACCGAAACCCACTCCGATAGACCCAAACCCACTCCGCTAGACCCAAACCCATTCCGCTAGACGCAAACCCACTCGGCTAGACCCAAACCCACTCGGCTAGACCCAAACCCACTCCGCTAGACCCAAACCCACTCCGCTAGACCCAAACCCACTCGGCTAGACCCAAACCCACTCGGCTAGACCCAAACCCACTCGGCTAGGCCCAAACCCACTCGGCTAGACCCAAACCCACTCGGCTAGACCCAAACCCACTCGGCTATACCCAGACCCACTCGGCTAGATCCAAAGCCACTCCGCTAGTCCCAAACCCACTCGGCTAGACCCAAACCCACTAGGCTAGACCCAAACCCACTCGGCTAGACCCAAACCCACTCCGCTAGACCCAAACCCATTCCGCTAGACGCAAACACACTCGGCTAGACCCAAACCCACTCGGCTTGACCCAATCCCACTCCGCTAGACCCGAACCCACTCCGCTAGACCCAAACCCACTCGGCTAGACCCAAGCCCACTCGGCCAGACCAAACCCCACCCGGCTACGCCCAAACCCACTCGGCTAGACCCAAACCCACTCGGCTAGTCCCAAACCCACTCTGCTAGACCCAAACCCACTCGGCTAGACCCAAAACCACTCGGCTAGACCCAAACCCACTCGGCTAGACCCAAACCCACTCGACTAGACCCAAACCCACTCGGCTACACCCAAACCCACTCCGCTAGACCCAAACCCACTCCGCTAGACCCAAACCCACTCGGCTAGACCCAAACCCACTCGGCTAGACCCAAACCCACTCGGCTAGACCCAAACACACTCTGCTAAACCCGAACTCACTCGGCTGGACCCAAGCCCACTCGGCTAGACCCAAACCCACTCGGCTGACCCAAACCCACTCCGCTAGACCCGAACCCACTCCGCTAGACCCAAACCCACTCGGCTAGACCCAAGCCCACTCGGCGAGACCCAAACCCACCCGGCTACGCCCAAACCCACTCGGCTAGACCCAAACCCACTCGGCTAGACCCAAACCCACTCTGCTAGACCCAAACCCACTCGGCTAGACCCAAAACCATTCGCCTAGACCCAAACCCACTCGGCTAGACCCAAACCCTCTCGACTAGACCCAAACCCACTCGGCTGCACCCAAACCCACTCCGCTAGACCCAAACCCACTCCGCTAGACCCAAACCCACTTGGCTAGACCCAAACCCACTCAGCTTGACCCAAACCCACTCGGCTAGACCCAAACCCACTCTGCTAAACCCAAACTCACTCGGCTGGACCCAAGCCCACTCGGCTAGACCCAAACCCACTCGGCTACACCCAAACCCACTCGGCTAGACCCAAACCCACTCGGCTAGACCAAAACCCACTCGGCTAGACCCAAACCCACTCCGCTAGACCCAAACCCACTCTGCTAGACCCAAACCCACTCCGCTAGACCCAAACCCACTCTGCTAGACCCAAACCCACTCCGCTAGACGCAAACCAACTCGGCTAGACCCAAACCAACTCGGCTGGACCCAAACCCACTGGGCTAGACCCAAACCCACTCGCCTAGACCCAAACCCACTCCGCTAGACCCAAACCCACTCGGCTAGACCCAAACCCACTCCGCTAGACCCAAACCCACTCGGCTAGACCCAAACCCACTCGGCTAGACCCAAACCCACTCGGCTAGACCCAAACCCACTCGGCTAGACCCAAACCCACTCGGCTGCACCCAAACCCACTCGGCTACACCCAAACCCACTCGGCTACACCCAAACCCACTTGGCTAGACCTAAACCCACTCGGCTTGACCCAAACCCACTCGGCTAGACACAAACCCAATCCGCTAGATCCAAACCCACTCCGCTGGACCCAAACCCACTCCGCTAGACCCAAACCCACTCCGCTAGACCCAAACCCACTCCGCTAGACCCAAGCCCACTCTGCCAGACCCAAACCCACTCCGCTAGACCCAAACCCACTCCGCTAGACCCAAACCGACTCGGATAGACCCAATCCCACTCGGCTAGACCCAAACCCACTCGTCTAGAGCCAAACCCACTCCGCTAGACCCAAACCCACTCTGCCATTCCCAAACCCTCTCCGCCAGACCCAAACCCAGTCCGCTAGACCCAAACCCACTCGGATAGACCCAAACCCACTCCGCTAGACACAAACCCATTCGGCTAGACCCAAAAATACTCGTCGAGACCCAAACCCACTCGGCTAGACCCAAACCCACTCCGCTAGACCCAAACCCACTCTGCTAGACCCAAACCCACTCCGCTAGACGCAAACCCACTCGGATAGACCCAAACCAACTCGGCTAGACCCAAACCCACTCCGCTAGACACAAACCCACTCCGCTAGACCCAAACCCACTCGGCTAGACCCAAGCCCACTCGGCTAGACCCAAACCCACTCCGCTAGACCCAAGCCCACTCTGCCAGACCCAAACCCACTCCGCTAGACCCAAACCCACTCCGCTAGACCCAAACCGACTCGGATAGACCCAAACCCACTCGGCTAGACCCAAACCCACTCGTCTAGAGCCAAACCCACTCCGCTAGACCCAAACCCACTCTGCCATTCCCAAACCCTCTCCGCTAGACCCAAACCCAGTCCGCTAGACCCAAACCCACTCGGATAGACCCAAACCCACTCCGCTAGACACAAACCCATTCGGCTAGACCCAAAAATACTCGTCGAGACCCAAACCCACTCGGCTAGACCCAAACCCACTCCGCTAGACGCAAACCCACTCTGCTAAACCCAAACCCACTCCGCTAGACCCAAACCCACTCTGCTAGACCCAAACCCACTCCGCTAGACGCAAACCCACTCGGCTAGACCCAAACCAACTCGGCTAGACCCAAACCCACTCCGCTAAACCCAAACCCACTCCGCTAGACCCAAACCCACTCGGCTAGACCCAAGCCCACTCGGCTAGACCCAAACCCACTCCGCTAGACCCAAACCCACTCTGCTAGACCCAAACCCACTCCGCTAGACGCAAACCCACTCGGCTAGACCCAAACCAACTCGGCTGGACCCAAACCCAATGGGCTAGACACAAACCCACTCGCCTAGACCCAAACCCACTCCGCTAGACCCAAACCCACTCGGCTAGACCCAAACCCACTCCGCTAGACCCAAACCCACTCGGCTAGACCCAAACCCACTCGGCTAGAATCGAACCCACTCGGCTAGACCCAAACCCACTCGGCTAGACCCAACCCCACTCGGCTAGACCCAAACCCACTCGGCTAGACACAAACCCACTCGGCTAGACCCAAACCCACTCGGCTAGACCCAAACCCACTCGACTAGACCCAAACCCACTCGGCTACACCCAAACCCACTCCGCTAGACCCAAACCCACTCGGCTAGACCCAAACCCACTCGGCTAGACACAAACCCACTCGGCTAGACCCAAACCCACTCGGCTAGACCCAAACCCACTCGGCCACACCCAAACACACTCGGCTAGACCCAAACCCACTCGGCTAGACCCAAACCCACTCGGCCAGACCCAAACCCACTCGGTTAGAACCAAAACCACTCCGCTAGACCCAAACCCACTCCGCTAGACCCAAACCCACTCGGCTAGACCCAAACCCATTCCGCTAGACGCAAACACACTCGGCTAGACCCAAACCCACTCGGATAGACCCAAACCCACTCCGCTAGACCCAAACCCACTCCGCTAGACCCAAACCCACTCGGCTAGACCCAAGCCCACTCGGCGAGACCCAAACCCACCCGGCTACGCCCAAACCCACTCGGCTAGACCCAAACCCACTCGGCTAGACCCAAACACACTCCGCTAGACCCAAACCCATTCGGCTAGATCCAAAACCACTCGCCTAGACACAAACCCACTCGGCGAGACACAAACCCACTCGGCTAGACCCAAACCCACTCGGCTAGGCCCAAACCTACTCGGCTAGACCCAAACCCACTCGGCTAGACCCAAGCCCACTCGGCTAGACCCAAACCCACTCCGCTAGACCCAAGCCCACTCTGCCAGACCCAAACCCACTCCGCTAGACCCAAACCCACTCCGCTAGACCCAAACCGACTCGGATAGACCCAAACCCACTCGGCTAGACCCAAACCCACTCGTCTAGAGCCAAACCCACTCCGCTAGACCCAAACCCACTCTGCCATTCCCAAACCCTCTCCGCTAGACCCAAACCCAGTCCGCTAGACCCCAACCCACTCGGATAGACCCAAACCCACTCCGCTAGACACAAACCCATTCGGCTAGAACCAAAAATACTCGTCGAGACCCAAACCCACTCGGCTAGACCCAAACCCACTCCGCTAGACGCAAACCCACTCTGCTAAACCCAAACCCACTCCGCTAGACCCAAACCCACTCTGCTAGACCCAAACCCACTCCGCTAGACGCAAACCCACTCGGCTAGACCCAAACCAACTCGGCTAGACCCAAACCCACTCCGCTAGACCCAAACCCACTCCGCTAGACCCAAACCCACTCGGCTAGACCCAAGCCCACTCGGCTAGACCCAAACCCACTCCGCTAGACCCAAACCCACTCTGCTAGACCCAAACCCACTCCGCTAGACGCAAACCCACTCGGCTAGACCCAAACCAACTCGGCTGGACCCAAACCCAATGGGCTAGACACAAACCCACTCGCCTAGACCCAAACCCACTCCGCTAGACCCAAACCCACTCGGCTAGACCCAAACCCACTCCGCTAGACCCAAACCCACTCGGCTAGACCCAAACCCACTCGGCTAGACCCGAACCCACTCGGCTAGACCCAAACCCACTCGGCTAGACCCAACCCCACTCGGCTAGACCCAAACCCACTCGGCTAGACACAAACCCACTCGGCTAGACCCAAACCCACTCGGCTAGACCCAAACCCACTCGACTAGACCCAAACCCACTCGGCTACACCCAAACCCACTCCGCTAGACCCAAACCCACTCGGCTAGACCCAAACCCACTCGGCTAGACCCAAACCCACTCGGCTAGACACAAACCCACTCGGCTAGACCCAAACCCACTCGGCTAGACCCAAACCCACTCGGCCACACCCAAACACACTCGGCTAGACCCAAACCCACTCGGCTAGACCCAAACCCACTCGGCCAGACCCAAACCCACTCGGTTAGAACCAAACCCACTCCGCTAGACCCAAACCCACTCCGCTAGACCCAAACCCACTCAGCCAGACCCAAACCCATTCCGCTAGACGCAAACACACTCGGCTAGACCCAAACCCACTCGGCTAGACCCAAACCCACTCCGCTAGACCCAAACCCACTCCGCTAGACCCAAACCCACTCGGCTAGACCCAAGCCCACTCGGCGAGACCCAAACCCACCCGGCTACGCCCAAACCCACTCGGCTAGACCCAAACCCACTCGGCTAGACCCAAACACACTCCGCTAGACCCAAACCCATTCGGCTAGATCCAAAACCACTCGCCTAGACCCAAACCCACTCGGCGAGACACAAACCCACTCGGCTAGACCCAAACCCACTCGGCTAGGCCCAAACCTACTCGGCTAGACCCAAACCCACTCCGCTAGACCGAAACCCACTCCGCTAGACCCAAACCCACTCTGCTAGACCCAAGCCCACTCGGCTAGACACAAACCCTCTCGGCTAGGCCCAAATCACTCGGCTAGACACAAACCCACTCGGCTAGACCCAAACCCACTCGGCTACACCCAAACCCACTCGGCTAGACCCAAACCCACTCCGCCTAATGCAAACCCACTCGGCTAAACGCAAAGCCACTTGTCTGGACCCAAACCCACTCGGCTAGACCCAAACCCACTCGGCTAGACCCAAACCCACTCCGCTAGACCCAAACCCATTCGGCTAGACCCAAAACCACTCGGCTAGACCCAAACCCACTCGGCTAGACCCAAACCCACTCGGCTAGAACCGAACCCACTTTGCTAGACCCGAACCCACTCGGCTAGACCCAACCCCACTCCGCTAGACCCGAACCCACTCGGCTAGACCCAAACCCACTCGGCTAGACCCAACCCCACTCGGCTAGACCCAAACCCACTCGGCTAGACACAAACCCACTCGGCTAGACCCAAACCCACTCGGCTAGACCCAAACCCACTCGACTAGACCCAAACCCACTCGGCTACACCCAAACCCACTCCGCTAGACCCAAACCCACTCGGCTAGACCCAAACCCACTCGGCTAGACCCAAACCCACTCGGCTAGACACAAACCCACTCGGCTAGACCCAAACCCACTCGGCTAGACCCAAACCCACTCGGCTACACCCAAACCCACTCGGCCACACCCAAACACACTCGGCTAGACCCAAACCCACTCGGCTACACCCAAACCCACTCGGCTAGACCCAAGCCCACTCGGCGAGACTCAAACCCACCCTGCTACGCCCAAACCCACTCGGCTAGACCCAAACCCACTCGGCTAGACCCAAACACACTCCGCTAGACCCAAACCCATTCGGCTAGACCCAAAACCACTCGCCTAGACCCAAACCCACTCGGCGAGACACAAACCCACTCGGCTAGACCCAAACCCACTCGGCTAGGCCCAAACCTACTCGGCTAGACCCAAACCCACTCCGCTACACCGAAACCCACTCCGCTAGACCCAAACCCACTCTGCTCGACCCAAGCCCACTCGGCTAGACACAAACCCTCTCGGCTAGGCCCAAATCACTCGGCTAGACACAAACCCACTCGGCTAGACCCAAACCCACTCGGCTAGACCCAAACCCACTCGGCTAGACCCAAACCCACTCCGCCTAATGAAAACCCACTCGGCTAGACCCAAACCCATTTGGCTAGACCCAAGCCCACTCGGCAAGACCCAAACCCACTCGGCTAGACCCAAACCCACTCAGCTAGACCCAAACCCACTCGGCTAAACGCAAACCCACTTGTCTGGACCCAAACCCACTCGGCTAGACCCAAACCCACTCGGCTAGACCCAAACCCACTCCGCTAGACCCAAACCCATTCGGCTAGACCCAAAACCACTCGGCTAGACCCAAACCCACTCGGCTGGACACAAACCCACTCGGCTAGACCCAAACCCACTCGGCTAGGCCCAAACCCACTCGGCTAGACCCAAACCCACTCGGCTAGACCCAAACCCACTCGGCTAGACACAAACCCATTCGGCTAGACCCAAAACCACTCGGCTAGACCCAAACCCACTCGGCTAGACCCAAACCCACTCGGCTAGAACCGAACCCACTTTGCTAGACCCGAACCCACTCGGCTAGACCCAACCCCACTCCGCTAGACCCGAACCCACTCGGCTAGACCCAAACCCACTCGGCTAGACCCAACCCCACTCGGCTAGACCCAAACCCACTCGGCTAGACACAAACCCACTCGGCTAGACCCAAACCCACTCGGCTAGACCCAAACCCACTCGACTAGACCCAAACCCACTCGGCTACACCCAAACCCACTCCGCTAGACCCAAACCCACTCGGCTAGACCCAAACCCACTCGGCTAGACCCAAACCCACTCGGCTAGACACAAACCCACTCGGCTAGACCCAAACCCACTCGGCTAGACCCAAACCCACTCGGCTACACCCAAACCCACTCGGCCACACCCAAACACACTCGGCTAGACCCAAACCCACTCGGCTACACCCAAACCCACTCGGCTAGACCCAAGCCCACTCGGCGAGACTCAAACCCACCCTGCTACGCCCAAACCCACTCGGCTAGACCCAAACCCACTCGGCTAGACCCAAACACACTCCGCTAGACCCAAACCCATTCGGCTAGACCCAAAACCACTCGCCTAGACCCAAACCCACTCGGCGAGACACAAACCCACTCGGCTAGACCCAAACCCACTCGGCTAGGCCCAAACCTACTCGGCTAGACCCAAACCCACTCCGCTACACCGAAACCCACTCCGCTAGACCCAAACCCACTCTGCTCGACCCAAGCCCACTCGGCTAGACACAAACCCTCTCGGCTAGGCCCAAATCACTCGGCTAGACACAAACCCACTCGGCTAGACCCAAACCCACTCGGCTAGACCCAAACCCACTCGGCTAGACCCAAACCCACTCCGCCTAATGAAAACCCACTCGGCTAGACCCAAACCCATTTGGCTAGACCCAAGCCCACTCGGCAAGACCCAAACCCACTCGGCTAGACCCAAACCCACTCAGCTAGACCCAAACCCACTCGGCTAAACGCAAACCCACTTGTCTGGACCCAAACCCACTCGGCTAGACCCAAACCCACTCGGCTAGACCCAAACCCACTCCGCTAGACCCAAACCCATTCGGCTAGACCCAAAACCACTCGGCTAGACCCAAACCCACTCGGCTGGACACAAACCCACTCGGCTAGACCCAAACCCACTCGGCTAGGCCCAAACCCACTCGGCTAGACCCAAACCCACTCGGCTAGACCCAAACCCACTCGGCTAGACACAAACCCACTCGGCTAGACCCAAACCCACTCGGCTAGACCCAAACCCACTAGGCTAGACCCAAACCCACTCGGCCACAACCAAACACACTCGGCTAGACCCAAACCCACTCGGCTAGACCCAAACCCACTCGGCTAGACCCAAACCCACTCGGTTAGACCCAAACCCACTCCGCTAGACCGAAACCCACTCCGCTAGACCCAAACCCTCTCCGCTAGACCCAAACCCATTCCGCTAGATGCAAACCCACTCGGCTAGACCCAAACCCACTCGGCTAGACCCAAACCCACTCGGCTAGACCCAACCCCACTCCGCTAGAACCAAACCCACTCCGCTGGACCCAAACACACTCCGCTGGACCCAAACCCACTCCGCTAGACCCAAACCCACTCGGCTAGACCCAAACCCACTCGGCTAGACCCAAACACACTCCGCTAGACCCAAACCCATTCGGCTAGACCCAAAACCACTCGCCTAGACCAAAACCCACTCGGCGAGACACAAACCCACTCGGCTAGACCCAAACCCACTCGGCTAGGCCCAAACCTACTCGGCTAGACCCAAACCCACTCCGCTACACCGAAACCCACTCCGCTAGACCCAAACCCACTCTGCTAGACCCAAGCCCACTCGGCTAGACACAAACCCTCTCGGCTAGGCCCAAATCACTCGGCTAGACACAAACCCACTCGGCTAGACCCAAACCCACTCGGCTAGACCCAAACCCACTCGGCGAGACCCAAACCCACTCCGCCTAATGCAAACCCACTCGGCTAGACCCAAACCCATTTGGCTAGACCCAAACCCACTCGGCTAGACCCAAACCCACTCCGCTAGACCCAAACCCATTCGGCTAGACCCAAAACCACTCGGCTAGACCCAAACCCACTCGGCTGGACACAAACCCACTCGGCTAGACCCAACCCCACTCCGCTAGAACCAAACCCACTCCGTGGACCCAAACCCACTCCGCTGGACCCAAACCCACTCCGCTAGACCCAAACCCACTCGGCTAGACCCAAACGCACTCGGCTAGACCCAAACACACTCCGCTAGACCCAAACCCATTCGGCTAGACCCAAAACCACTCGCCTAGACCCAAACCCACTCGGCGAGACACAAACCCACTCGGCTAGACCCAAACCCACTCGGCTAGGCCCAAACCTACTCGGCTAGACCCAAACCCACTCCGCTACACCGAAACCCACTCCGTTAGACCCAAACCCACTCTGCTAGACCCAAGCCCACTCGGCTAGACACAAACCCTCTCGGCTAGGCCCAAATCACTCGGCTAGACACAAACCCACTCGGCTAGACCCAAACCCACTCGGCTAGACCCAAACCCACTCGGCTAGACCCAAACCCACTCCGCCTAATGCAAACCCACTCGGCTAGACCCAAACCCATTTGGCTAGACCCAAGCCCACTCGGCAAGACCCAAACCCACTCGGCTAGACCCAAACCCACTCAGCTAGACCCAAACCCACTCGGCTAAACGCAAACCCACTTGTCTGGACCCAAACCCACTCGGCTAGACCCAAACCCACTCGGCTAGACCCAAACCCACTCCGCTAGACCCAAACCCATTCGGCTAGACCCAAAACCACTCGGCTAGACCCAAACCCACTCGGCTGGACACAAACCCACTCGGCTAGACCCAAACCCACTCGGCTAGGCCCAAACCCACTCGGCTAGACCCAAACCCACTCGGCTAGACCCAAACCCACTCCGCTACACCGAAACCCACTCCGCTAGACCCAAACCCACTCTGCTAGACCCAAGCCCACTCGGCTAGACACAAACCCTCTCGGCTAGGCCCAAATCACTCGGCTAGACACAAACCCACTCGGCTAGACCCAAACCCACTCGGCTAGACCCAAACCCACTCGGCGAGACCCAAACCCACTCCGCCTAATGCAAACCCACTCGGCTAGACCCAAACCCATTTGGCTAGACCCAAACCCACTCGGCTAGACCCAAACCCACTCCGCTAGACCCAAACCCATTCGGCTAGACCCAAAACCACTCGGCTAGACCCAAACCCACTCGGCTGGACACAAACCCACTCGGCTAGACCCAACCCCACTCCGCTAGAACCAAACCCACTCCGCTGGACCCAAACCCACTCCGCTGGACCCAAACCCACTCCGCTAGACCCAAACCCACTCGGCTAGACCCAAACGCACTCGGCTAGACCCAAACACACTCCGCTAGACCCAAACCCATTCGGCTAGACCCAAAACCACTCGCCTAGACCCAAACCCACTCGGCGAGACACAAACCCACTCGGCTAGACCCAAACCCACTCGGCTAGGCCCAAACCTACTCGGCTAGACCCAAACCCACTCCGCTACACCGAAACCCACTCCGCTAGACCCAAACCCACTCTGCTAGACCCAAGCCCACTCGGCTAGACACAAACCCTCTCGGCTAGGCCCAAATCACTCGGCTAGACACAAACCCACTCGGCTAGACCCAAACCCACTCGGCTAGACCCAAACCCACTCGGCTAGACCCAAACCCACTCCGCCTAATGCAAACCCACTCGGCTAGACCCAAACCCATTTGGCTAGACCCAAGCCCACTCGGCAAGACCCAAACCCACTCGGCTAGACCCAAACCCACTCAGCTAGACCCAAACCCACTCGGCTAAACGCAAACCCACTTGTCTGGACCCAAACCCACTCGGCTAGACCCAAACCCACTCGGCTAGACCCAAACCCACTCCGCTAGACCCAAACCCATTCGGCTAGACCCAAAACCACTCGGCTAGACCCAAACCCACTCGGCTGGACACAAACCCACTCGGCTAGACCCAAACCCACTCGGCTAGGCCCAAACCCACTCGGCTAGACCCAAACCCACTCGGCTAGACCCAAACCCACTCGGCTAGACACAAACCCACTCGGCTAGACCCAAACCCACTCGGCTAGACCCAAACCCACTAGGCTAGACCCAAACCCACTCGGCCACAACCAAACACACTCGGCTAGACCCAAACCCACTCGGCTAGACCCAAACCCACTCCGCTACACCGAAACCCACTCCGCTAGACCCAAACCCACTCTGCTAGACCCAAGCCCACTCGGCTAGACACAAACCCTCTCGGCTAGGCCCAAATCACTCGGCTAGACACAAACCCACTCGGCTAGACCCAAACCCACTCGGCTAGACCCAAACCCACTCGGCTAGACCCAAACCCACTCCGCCTAATGCAAACCCACTCGGCTAGACCCAAACCCATTTGGCTAGACCCAAGCCCACTCGGCAAGACCCAAACCCACTCGGCTAGACCCAAACCCACTCAGCTAGACCCAAACCCACTCGGCTAAATGCAAACCCACTTGTCTGGACCCAAACCCACTCAGCTAGACCCAAACCCACTCGGCTAGACCCAAACCCACTCCGCTAGACCCAAACCCATTCGGCTAGACCCAAAACCACTCGGCTAGACCCAAACCCACTCGGCTGGACACAAACCCACTCGGCTAGACCCAAACCCACTCGGCTAGGCCCAAACCCACTCGGCTAGACCCAAACCCACTCGGCTAGACCCAAACCCACTCGGCTAGACACAAACCCACTCGGCTAGACCCAAACCCACTCGGCTAGACCCAAACCCACTAGGCTAGACCCAAACCCACTCGGCCACAACCAAACACACTCGGCTAGACCCAAACCCACTCGGCTAGACCCAAACCCACTCGGCTAGACCCAAACCCACTCGGTTAGACCCAAACCCACTCCGCTAGACCGAAACCCACTCCGCTAGACCCAAACCCACTCCGCTAGACCCAAACCCATTCCGCTAGACGCAAACCCACTCGGCTAGACCCAAACCCACTCGGCTAGACCCAAACCCACTCCGCTAGACCCAAACCCACTCCGCTAGACCCAAACCCACTCCGCTAGACCCAAACCCACTCGGCTAGACTCAAACCCACTCGGCTAGGCCCAAACCCACTCGGCTAGACCCAAACCCACTCGGCTAGACCCAAACCCACTCGGCTAGACCCAAACCCACTCGGCTAGACCCAAACCCACTCGGCTAGACCCGAACCCACTTGGCTAGACCCGAACCCACTCGGCTAGACCCAACCCCACTCGGCTAGACCCAAACCCACTCGGCTAGACCCAAACCCACTCGGCTAGACCCAAACCCACTCGACTAGACCCAAACCCACTCGGCTACACCCAAACCCACTCCGCTAGACCCAAACCCACTCGGCTAGACCCAAACCCACTCGGCTAGACCCAAACCCACTCGGCTAGACCCAAACCCACTCGGCTAGACCCAAACCCACTCTGCTAGACCCAAACTCACTCGGCTGGACCCAAGCCCACTCGGCTAGACCCAAACCCACTCGGGTACACCCAAACCCACTCGGCTAGACCCAAACCCACTCGGCTAGACCAAAACCCACTCGGCTAGACCCAAACACACTCCGCTAGACCCAAACCCACTCTGCTAGACCCAAACCCACTCCGCTAGACCCAAACCCACTCCGCTAGACCCAAACACACTCCGCTAGACACAAACCCACTCGGCTAGACCCAAACCCACTCGGCTAGACACAAACCCACTCCGCTAGACCCAAACCCATACGGCTAGACCCAAAACTACTCGTCTAGACCCAAACCCAATCGGCTAGACACAAACCCACTCGGCTAGATGCAAACCCACTCCGCTAGACCCAAACCCACTCGGCTAGACCCAAACCCACTCCGCCTAACGCAAACCCACTCGGCTAGACCCAAACCCATTCGGCTACACCCAAGCCCACTCGGCAAGACCCAAACCCACTCGGCTAGACCCAAACCCACTCAGCCAGACCCAAACCCACTCGGCTAAACGCAAACCCACTTGTCTGGACCCAAACCCACTCGGCTAGACCCAAACCCACTCGGCTAGACCCAAACCCAATCCGCTAGACCCAAACCCACTCGGTTAGACCCAAACCCACTCCGCTAGACCGAAACCCACTCCGCTAGACCCAAACCCACTCCGCTAGACCCAAACCCAGTCCGCTAGACGCAAACCCACTCGGCTAGACCCAAAGCCACTCGGCTAGACCCAAACCACTCCGCTAGACCCAAACCCACTCCGCTAGACCCAAACCCACTCGGCTAGACCCAAACCCACTCGGCTAGACCCAAACCCACTCGGCTAGGCCCAAACCCACTCGGCTAGACCCAAACCCACTCGGCTAGACCCAAACCCACTCGGCTAGATCCAAACCCACTCCGCTATACCCAAACCCACTCCGCTAGACCCAAACCCACTCGGCTAGACCCAAACCCATTCGGCTAGACCCAAACCCACTCGGCTAGACCCGAACCCACTCGGCTAGACCCGAACCCACTCGGCTAGACCCAACCCTACTCGGCTAGACCCAAACCCACTCCGCTAGACCCAAACCCACTCCGCTAGACACAAACCCACTCCGCTAGACCCAAACCCACTCGGCTAGATCCAAACACACTCGGCTAGACCCAAACCCACTCGGCTAGACCTAAACCCACTCGGCTAGACCCAAACCCACTCCGCTAGACCCAAACCCATTCGGCTAGACCTAAAACCACTCGCCTAGACCCAAACCCACTCGGCTAGACACAAACCCACTCGGCAAGACCCAACCCACTCGGCTAGGCCCAAACCCACTCGGCTAGACCCAAACCCACTCGGCTAGACCCAAACGCACTCGGGTAGACACAAACCCACTCGGCTAGACCCAAACCCACTCGGCTAGACCAAAACCCACTCGGCTAGACCCAAACCCACTCCGCTAGACCCAAACCCACTCTGCTAGACCCAAACCCACTCCGCTAGACCCAAACCCACTCCGCTACACCCAAACACACTCCGCTAGACCCAAACCCACTCGGCTAGACCCAAGCCCACTCGGCTAGACACAAACCCTCTCGGCTAGGCCCAAATCACTCGGCTAGACCCAAACCCACTCGGCTAGACCCAAACCCACTCGGCTAGACCCAAACACACTCCGCTAGACCCAAACCCATTCGGCTAGACCCAAAACCACTCGCCTAGACCCAAACCCACTCGGCGAGACACAAACCCACTCGGCTAGACCCAAACCCACTCGGCTAGGCCCAAACCTACTCGGCTAGACCCAAACCCACTCCGCTAGACCGAAACCCACTCCGCTAGACCCAAACCCACTCTGCTAGACCCAAGCCCACTCGGCTAGACACAAACCCTCTCGGCTAGGCCCAAATCACTCGGCTAGACACAAACCCACTCGGCAAGACCCAAACCCACTCGGCTAGACCCAAACCCACTCAGCTAGACCCAAACCCACTCGGCTAAACGCAAACCCACTTGTCTGGACCCAAACCCACTCGGCAAGACCCAAACCCACTCGGCTAGACCCAAACCCAATCCGCTAGACCCAAACCCACTCGGTTAGACCCAAACCCACTCCGCTAGACCGAAACCCACTCCGCTAGACCCAAACCCACTCCGCTAGACCCAAACCCAGTCCGCTAGACGCAAACCCACTCGGCTAGACCCAAAGCCACTCGGCTAGACCCAAACCACTCCGCTAGACCCAAACCCACTCCGCTAGACCCAAACCCACTCGGCTAGACCCAAACCCACTCGGCCAGACCCAAACCCACTCGGCTAGGCCCAAACCCACTCGGCTAGACCCAAACCCACTCGGCTAGACCCAAACCCACTCGGCTAGATCCAAACCCACTCCGCTAGACCCAAACCCACTCCGCTAGACCCAAACCCACTCCGCTAGACCCAAACCCACTCGGCTAGACCCAAACCCACTCGGCTAGACCCGAACCCACTCGGCTAGACCCAAACCCACTCGGCTAGACCCAACCCCACTCGGCTAGACCCAAACCCACTCGGCTAGACCCAAACCCACTCCGCTAGACACAAACCCACTCCGCTAGACCCAAACCCACTCGGCTAGATCCAAACCCACTCCGCTAGACCCAAACCCATTCGGCTAGACATAAAATCACTCGCCTAGACCCAAACCCACTCGGCTAGACACAAACCCACTCGGCAAGACCCAAACCCACTCGGCTAGGCCCAAACCCACTCGGCTAGACCCAAACCCACTCGGCTAGACCCAAACGCACTCGGCTAGACACAAACCCACTCGGCTAGACCCAAACCCACTCGGCTAGACCCAAACCCACTCGGCTAGACCCAAACCCACTCGGCCACAGCCAAACACACTCGGCTAGACCCAAACCCACTCGGCTAGACCCAAACCCACTCGGCTAGACCCAACCCCACTCGGCTAGACCCAAACCCACCCGGCTAGACCCAAACCCACTCCGCTAGACACAAACCCACTCCGCTAGACCCATACCCACTCGGCTAGACCCAAACCCACTCGGCTAGACCCAAACCAACTCGGCTAGACCCAAACCCACTCCGCTAGACCGAAACCCACTCCGCTAGACCCAAACCCACTCTGATAGACCCAAGCCGACTAGGCTAGACACAAACCCTCTCGGCTAGGCCCAAATCACTCGGCTAGACACAAACCCACTCGGCTAGACCCAAACCCACTCCGCTAGACACAAACCCACTCCGCTAGACCCAAACCCACTCGGCTAGACCCAAACCCACTCGGCTAGACCCAACCCCACTCGGCTAGACCCAAACCCACCCGGCTAGACCCAAACCCACTCCGCTAGACACAAACCCACTCCGCTAGACCCAAACCCACTCGGCTAGACCCAAACCCACTCGGCTAGACCCAAACCAACTCGGCTAGACCCAAACCCACTCCGCTAGACCGAAACCCACTCCGCTAGACCCAAACCCACTCTGCTAGACCCAAGCCCACTAGGCTAGACACAAACCCTCTCGGCTAGGCCCAAATCACTCGGCTAGACACAAACCCACTCGGCTAGACCCAAACCCACTCCGCTAGACCCAAACCCACTCGGCAAGACCTAAACCCACTCGGCTAGACCCAAACCCACTCCGCTAGACCCAAGCCCATTTGGCTAGACCTAAAACCACTCGCCTAGACCCAAACCCACTCAGCTAGACACAAACCCACTCGGCTAGACCCAAACCCACTCCGCTAGACCCAAACCCACTCGGCAAGACCTAAACCCACTCGGCTAGACCCAAACCCACTCCGCTAGACCCAAACCCATTTGGCTAGACCTAAAACCACTCGCCTAGACCCAAACCCACTCAGCTAGACACAAACCCACTCGGCAAGACCCAAACCCACTCGGCTAGGCCCAAACCCACTCGGCTAGACCCAAACCCACTCGGCTAGACCCAAACGCACTCGGCTAGACACAAACCCACTCGGCTAGACCCAAACCCACTCGGCTAGACCCAAACCCACTCGGCTAGACCCAAACCCACTCGGCCACACCCAAACACACTCGGCTAGACCCAAACCCACTCGGCTAGACCCAAACCCACTCGGCTAGACCCAACCCCACTCGGCTAGACCCAAACCCACTCGGCTAGACCCAAACCCACTCCGCTAGACACAAACCCACTCCGCTAGACCCAAACCCACTCGGCTAAACCCAAACCCACTCGGCTAGACCCAAACCAACTCGGCTAGACGCAAACCCACTCCGCTAGACCGAAACCCACTCCGCTAGACCCAAAACCACTCTGCTAGACCCAAGCCCACTCGGCTAGACATAAACCCTCTCGGCTAGGCCCAAATCACTCGGCTAGAAACAAACCCACTCGGCTAGACCCAAACCCACTCGGCTAGACCCAAACCCACTCCGCTAGACCCAAACCCATTCGGCTAGACGCAAAACTACTCGTCTAGACCAAAACCCACTCGGCTAGACACAAACCCACTCGGCTAGATGCAAACCCACTCCGCTAGACCCAAACCCACTCGGCTAGACCCAAACCCACTCCGCCTAACGCAAACCCACTCGGCTAGACCCAAACCCATTCGGCTAGACCCAAGCCCACTCGGCAAGTCTCAAACCCACTCGGCTAGACCCAAACCCACTCAGCTAGACCCAAACCCACTCAGCTAAACGCAAACCCACTTGTCTAGACCCAAACCCACTCGGCTAGACCCAAACCCACTCCGCTAGACCCAAACCCACTCGGCTAGACCCAAACCCACTCGGCTAGACCCAAACCCACTCGGCTAGGCCCAAACCCACTCGGCTAGACCCAAACCCACTCGGCTAGATCCAAACCCACTCCGCTAGACCCAAACCCACTCCGCTAGACCCAAACCCACTCGGCTAGACCCAAACCCACTTGGCAAGACCCAAACCCACTCGGCTAGACCCAAACCCACTCGGCTAGACCCAAACCCACTCGGCTAGACCCAAACGCACTTGGCTAGACACAAACCCACTCGGCTAGACCCAAACCCACTCGGCTAGACCCAAACCCACTCGGCTAGACCCAAACCCACTCGGCCACACCCAAACACACTCGGCTAGACCCAAACCCACTCGGCTAGACCCAAACCCACTCGGCTAGACCCAACCCCACTCGGCTAGACCCAAACCCACTCGGCTAGACCCAAACCCACTCCGCTAGACACAAACACACTCCGCTAGACCCAAACCCACTCCGCTAGACCCAAACCCACTCGGCTAGACCCAAACCAACTCGGCTAGACCCAAACCCACTCCGCTAGACCGAAACCCACTCCGCTAGACCCAAACCCACTCTGCTAGAACCAAGCCCACTCGGCTAGACCCAAACCCACTCGGCTAGACCCAAACCCACTCCGCTAGACCCAAACCCATTCGGCTAGACACAAAACTACGCGTCTAGACCCAAACCCACTCGGCTAGACACAAACCCACTCGGCTAGACGCAAACCCACTCCGCTAGACCCAAACCCACTCGGCTAGACCCAAACCCACTCCGCCTAACGCAAACCCACTCGGCTAGACCCAAACCCATTCGGCTAGACCCAAGCCCACTCGGCAAGACTCAAACCCACTCGGCTGGACCCAAACCCACTCAGCTAGACCCAAACCCACTCGGCTAAACGCAAACCCACTTGTCTAGACCCAAACGCACTCGGCTAGACCCAAACCCACTCCGCTAGACCCAAACCCACTCGGCTAGACCCAAACCCACTCGGCTAGACCCAAACCCACTCGGCTAGGCCCAAACCCACTCGGCTAGACCCAAACCCACTCGGCTAGACCCAAACCCACTCGGCAAGATCCAAACCCACTCCGCTAGACCCAAACCCACTCCGCTAGACCCAAACCCACTAGGCTAAACCCAAACCCACTCGGTTAGACCCAAACCCACTCGGCTAGACCCAAACCCACTTGGCTAGACCCGAACCCACTCGGCTAGACCCAAACCCACTCGGCTAAACCCAACCACACTCGGCTGGACCCAAACCCACTCGGCTAGACCCAAACCCACTCCGCTAGACACAAACCCACTCCGCTAGACCCAAACCCACTCGGCTAGACCCAAACCCACTCCGCCTAACGCAAACCCACTCGGCTAGACCCAAACCCATTCGGCTAGACCCAAGCCCACTCGGCAAGACTCAAACCCACTCGGCTAGACCCAAACCCACTCAGCTAGACCCAAACCCACTCGGCTAAACGCAAACACACTTGTCTAGACCCAAACCCACTCGGCTAGACCCAAACCCACTCCGCTAGACCCAAACCCACTCGGCTAGACCCAAACCTACTCGGCTAGACCCAAACCCACTCGGCTAGACCCGAACCCACTCGGCTAGACCCAAACCCACTCGGCTAGACCCAACCCCACTCGGCTGGACCCAAACCCACTCGGCTAGACCCAAACCCACTCCGCTAGACACAAACCCACTCCGCTAGACCCAAACCCACTCGGCTAGACCCAAACCCACTCCGCCTAACGCAAACCCACTCGGCTAGACCCAAACCCACTCCGCTAGACCCAAACCCACTCGGCTATTCCCAAACCCACTCAGCTAGACACAAACCCACTCGGCTAAACGCAAACCCACTCGGCTAGACCCGAACCCACTCGGCTAGACCCAAACCCACTCGGCTAGACCCAAACCCACTCCGCTAGACACAAACCCACTCCGCTAGACCCAAACCCACTCGGCTAGACCCAAACCCACTCCGCCTAACGCAAACCCACTCGGCTAGACCCAAACCCATTCGGCTAGACCCAAGCCCACTCGGCAAGACTCAAACCCACTCGGCTAGACCCAAACCCACTCAGCTAGACCCAAACCCACTCGGCTAAACGCAAACACACTTGTCTAGACCCAAACCCACTCGGCTAGACCCAAACCCACTCCGCTAGACCCAAACCCACTCGGCTAGACCAAAACCTACTCGGCTAGACCCAAACCCACTCGGCTAGACCCGAACCCACTCGGCTAGACCCAAACCCACTCGGCTAGACCCAACCCCACTCGGCTGGACCCAAACCCACTCGGCTAGACCCAAACCCACTCCGCTAGACACAAACCCACTCCGCTAGACCCAAACCCACTCGGCTAGACCCAAACCCACTCCGCCTAACGCAAACCCACTCGGCTAGACCCAAACCCATTCGGCTAGACCCAAACCCACTCCGCCTAATGCAAACCCACTCGGCTAGACCCAAACCCACTCGGCTAGACCCAAACCCACTCCGCCTAACGCAAACCCACTCGGCTAGACCCAAACCCACTCAGCTAGACCCAAACCCACTCGGCTAAACGCAAACCCAATTGTCTAGACCCAAACCCACTCGGCTAGACCCAAACCCACTCCGCTAGACCCAAACCCACTAGGCTAAACCCAAACCCACTAGGCTAAACCCAAACCCACTCGGTTAGACCCAAACCCACTCGGCTAGACCCAAACCCACTCGGCTAGATCCAAACCCACTCCGCTAGACCCAAACCCACTCCGCGAGACCCAAACCCACTAGGCTAAACCCAAACCCACTAGGCTAAACCCAAACCCACTCGGTTAGACCCAAACCCACTCGGCTAGACCCAAACCCACTCGGCCACACCCAAACACACTCGGCTAGACCCAAACCCACTCGGCTAGACCCAAACCCACTCGGCCAGACCCAAACCCACTCGGTTAGAACCAAACCCACTCCGCTAGACCCAAACCCACTCCGCTAGACCCAAACCCACTCGGCTAGACCCAAACCCATTCCGCTAGACGCAAACACACTCGGCTAGACCCAAACCCACTCGGCTAGACCCAAACCCACTCCGCTAGACCCAAACCCACTCCGCTAGACCCAAACCCACTCGGCTAGACCCAAGCCCACTCGGCGAGACCCAAGCCCACCCGGCTACGCCCAAACCCACTCGGCTAGACCCAAACCCACTCGGCGAGACCCAAACACACTCCGCTAGACCCAAACCCATTCGGCTAGACCCAAAACCACTCGCCTAGACCCAAACCCACTCGGCGAGACACAAACCCACTCGGCTAGACCCAAACCCACTCGGCTAGGCCCAAACCTACTCGGCTAGACCCAAACCCACTCCGCTAGACCGAAACCCACTCCGCTAGACCCAAACCCACTCTGCTAGACCCAAGCCCACTCGGCTAGACACAAACCCTCTCGGCTAGGCCCAAATCACTCGGCTAGACACAAACCCACTCGGCTAGACCCAAACCCACTCGGCTACACCCAAACCCACTCGGCTAGACCCAAACCCACTCCGCCTAATGCAAACCCACTCGGCTAAACGCAAACCCACTTGTCTGGACCCAAACCCACTCGGCTAGACCCAAACCCACTCGGCTAGACCCAAACCCACTCCGCTAGACCCAAACCCATTCGGCTAGACCCAAAACCACTCGGCTAGACCCAAACCCACTCGGCTAGACCCAAACCCACTCGGCTAGACCCGAACCCACTCGGCTAGACCCGAACCCACTCGGCTAGACCCAACCCCACTCCGCTAGACCCAAACCCACTCGGCTAGACCCAAACCCACTCGGCTAGACCCAACCCCACTCGGCTAGACCCAAACCCACTCGGCTAGACACAAACCCACTCGGCTAGACCCAAACCCACTCGGCTAGACCCAAACCCACTCGACTAGACCCAAACCCACTCGGCTACACCCAAACCCACTCCGCTAGACCCAAACCCACTCGGCTAGACCCAAACCCACTCGGCTAGACCCAAACCCACTCGGCTAGACACAAACCCACTCGGCTAGACCCAAACCCACTCGGCTAGACCCAAACCCACTCGGCTACACCCAAACCCACTCGGCCACACCCAAACACACTCGGCTAGACCCAAACCCACTCGCCTACACCCAAACCCACTCGCCTACACCCAAACCCACTCGGCTAGACCCAAACCCACTCCGCTAGACCCAAACCCACTCCGCTAGACCCAAACCCACTCGGCTAGACCCAAGCCCACTCGGCGAGACCCAAGCCCACCCGGCTACGCCCAAACCCACTCGGCTAGACCCAAACCCACTCGGCGAGACCCAAACACACTCCGCTAGACCCAAACCCATTCGGCTAGACCCAAAACCACTCGCCTAGACCCAAACCCACTCGGCGAGACACAAACCCACTCGGCTAGACCCAAACCCACTCGGCTAGGCCCAAACCTACTCGGCTAGACCCAAACCCACTCCGCTAGACCGAAACCCACTCCGCTAGACCCAAACCCACTCTGCTAGACCCAAGCCCACTCGGCTAGACACAAACCCTCTCGGCTAGGCCCAAATCACTCGGCTAGACACAAACCCACTCGGCTAGTCCCAAACCCACTCGGCTACACCCAAACCCACTCGGCTAGACCCAAACCCACTCCGCCTAATGCAAACCCACTCGGCTAAACGCAAACCCACTTGTCTGGACCCAAACCCACTCGGCTAGACCCAAACCCACTCGGCTAGACCCAAACCCACTCCGCTAGACCCAAACCCATTCGGCTAGACCCAAAACCACTCGGCTAGACCCAAACCCACTCGGCTAGACCCAAACCCACTCGGCTATACCCGAACCCACTTGGCTAGACCCGAACCCACTCGGCTAGACCCAACCCCACTCCGCTAGACCCAAACCCACTCGGCTAGACCCAAACCCACTCGGCTAGACCCAACCCCACTCGGCTAGACCCAAACCCACTCGGCTAGACACAAACCCACTCGGCTAGACCCAAACCCACTCGGCTAGACCCAAACCCACTCGACTAGACCCAAACCCACTCGGCTACACCAAACCCACTCCGCTAGACCCAAACCCACTCGGCTAGACCCAAACCCACTCGGCTAGACCCAAACCCACTCGGCTAGACACAAACCCACTCGGCTAGACCCAAACCCACTCGGCTAGACCCAAACCCACTCGGCTACACCCAAACCCACTCGGCCACACCCAAACACACTCGGCTAGACCCAAACCCACTCGCCTACACCCAAACCCACTCGGCTAGACCCAAGCCCACTCGGCGAGACCCAAACCCACCCGGCTACGCCCAAACCCACTCGGCTAGACCCAAACCCACTCGGCTAGACCCAAACACACTCCGCTAGACCCAAACCCATTCGGCTAGACCCAAAACCACTCGCCTAGACCCAAACCCACTCGGCGAGACACAAACCCACTCGGCTAGACCCAAACCCACTCGGCTAGGCCCAAACCTACTCGGCTAGACCCAAACCCACTCCGCTAGACCGAAACCCACTCGGCTAGACCCAAACCCACTCTGCTGGACCCAAGCCCACTCGGCTAGACACAAACCCTCTCGGCTAGGCCCAAATCACTCGGCTAGACACAAACCCACTCGGCTAGACCCAAACCCACTCGGCTCGACCCAAACCCACTCGGCTAGACCCAAACCCACTCCGCCTAATGCAAACCCACTCGGCTAGACCCAAACCCATTTGGCTAGTCCCAAGCCCACTCGGCAAGACCCAAACCCACAAAGCTAGACCCAAACCCACTCAGCTAGACCCAAACCCACTCGGCTAAACGCAAACCCACTTGTCTGGACACAAACCCACTCGGCTAGACCCAAACCCACTCGGCTAGACCCAAACCCACTCCGCTAGACCCAAACCCATTCGGCTAGACCCAAAACCACTCGGCTAGACCCAAACCCACTCGGCTGGACACAAACCCACTCGGCTAGACCCAAACCCACTCGGCCAGGCCCAAACCCACTCGGCTAGACCCAAACCCACTCGGCTAGACCCAAACCCACTCGGCTAGACACAAACCCACTCGGCTAGACCCAAACCCACTCGGCTAGACCCAAACCCACTAGGCTAGACCCAAACCCACTCGGCCACAACCAAACACACTCGGCTAGACCCAAACCCACTCGGCTAGACCCAAACCCACTCGGCTAGACCCAAACCCACTCGGTTAGACCCAAACCCACTCCGCTAGACCGAAACCCACTCCGCTAGACCCAAACCCACTCCGCTAGACCCAAACCCATTCCGCTAGACGCAAACCCACTCGTCTAGACCCAAACCCACTCGGCTAGACCCAAACCCACTCCGCTAGACCCAAACCCACTCCGCTAGACCCAAACCCACTCCGCTAGACCCAAACCCACTCGGCTAGACTCAAACCCACTCGGCTAGGCCCAAACCCACTCGGCTAGACCCAAACCCACTCGGCTAGACCCAAACCCTCTCGGCTAGACCCAAACCCACTCGGCTAGACCCAAACCCACTCGGCTAGACCCGAACCCACTTGGCTAGACCCGAACCCACTCGGCTAGACCCAACCCCACTCGGCTAGACCCAAACCCACTCGGCTAGACCCAAACCCACTCGACTAGACCCAAACCCACTCGGCTACACCCAAACCCACTCCGCTAGACCCAAACCCACTCGGCTAGACCCAAACCCACTCGGCTAGACCCAAACCCACTCGGCTAGACCCAAACCCACTCGGCTAGACCCAAACCCACTCTGCTAGACCCAAACTCACTCGGCTGGACCCAAGCCCACTCGGCTAGACCCAAACCCACTCGGGTACACCCAAACCCACTCGGCTAGACCCAAACCCACTCGGCTAGACCAAAACCCACTCGGCTAGACCCAAACACACTCCGCTAGACCCAAACCCACTCTGCTAGACCCAAACCCACTCCGCTAGACCCAAACCCACTCCGCTAGACCCAAACACACTCCGCTAGACACAAACCCACTCGGCTAGACCCAAACCCACTCGGCTAGACACAAACCCACTCCGCTAGACCCAAACCCATACGGCTAGACCCAAAACTACTCGTCTAGACCCAAACCCAATCGGCTAGACACAAACCCACTCGGCTAGATGCAAACCCACTCCGCTAGACCCAAACCCACTCGGCTAGACCCAAACCCACTCCGCCTAACGCAAACCCACTCGGCTAGACCCAAACCCATTCGGCTAGACCCAAGCCCACTCGGCAAGACCCAAACCCACTCGGCTAGACCCAAACCCACTCAGCCAGACCCAAACCCACTCGGCTAAACGCAAACCCACTTGTCTGGACCCAAACCCACTCGGCTAGACCCAAACCCACTCGGCTAGACCCAAACACACTCCGCTAGACCCAAACCCATTCGGCTAGACCCAAAACCACTCGCCTAGTCCCAAACCCACTCGGCGAGACACAAACCCACTCGGCTAGACCCAAACCCACTCGGCTAGGCCCAAACCTACTCGGCTAGACCCAAACCCACTCCGCTAGACACAAACCCACTCCGCTAGACCCAAACCCACTCGGCTAGATCCAAACACACTCGGCTAGACCCAAACCCACTCGGCTAGACCTAAACCCACTCGGCTAGACCCAAACCCACTCCGCTAGACCCAAACCCATTCGGCTAGACCTAAAATCACTCGCCTAGACCCAAACCCACTCGGCTAGACACAAACCCACTCGGCAAGACCCAAACCCACTCGGCTAGGCCCAAACCCACTCGGCTAGACCCAAACCCACTCGGCTAGACCCAAACGCACTCGGCTAGACACAAACCCACTTGGCTAGACCCAAACCCACTCGGCTAGACCCAAACCCACTCGGCTAGACCCAAACCCACTCGGCCACAGCCAAACACACTCGGCTAGACCCAAACCCACTCGGCTAGACCCAAACCCACTCGGCTGGACCCAACCCCACTCGGCTAGACCCAAACCCACCCGGCTAGACCCAAACCCACTCCGCTAGACACAAACCCACTCCGCTAGACCCAAACCCACTCGGCTAGACCCAAACCCACTCGGCTAGACCCAAACCAACTCGGCTAGACCCAAACCCACTCCGCTAGACCGAAACCCACTCCGCTAGACCCAAACCCACTCTGCTAGACCCAAGCCCACTAGGCTAGACACAAACCCTCTCGGCTAGGCCCAAATCACTCGGCTAGACACAAACCCACTCGGCTAGACCCAAACCCACTCCGCTAGACACAAACCCACTCCGCTAGACCCAAACCCACTCGGCTAGACCCAAACCCACTCGGCTAGACCCAACCCCACTCGGCTAGACCCAAACCCACCCGGCTAGACCCAAACCCACTCCGCTAGACACAAACCCACTCCGCTAGACCCAAACCCACTCGGCTAGACCCAAACCCACTCGGCTAGACCCAAACCAACTCGGCTAGACCCAAACCCACTCCGCTAGACCGAAACCCACTCCGCTAGACCCAAACCCACTCTGCTAGACCCAAGCCCACTAGGCTAGACACAAACCCTCTCGGCTAGGCCCAAATCACTCGGCTAGACACAAACCCACTCGGCTAGACCCAAACCCACTCCGCTAGACACAAACCCACTCCGCTAGACCCAAACCCACTCGGCTAGACCCAAACCCACTCGGCTAGACCCAAACCAACTCGGCTTAAACCAAACCCACTCCGCTAGACCCAAACCCACTCCGCTAGACCCAAACCCACTCTGCTAGACCCAAGCCCACTCGGCTAGACACAAACCCTCTCGGCTAGGCCCAAATCACTCGGCTAGACACAAACCCACTCGGCTAGACCCAAACCCACTCGGCTAGACCCAAACCCACTCCGCTAGACCCAAACCCACTCGGCTAGACCTAAACCCACTCGGCTAGACCCAAACCCACTCCGCTAGACCCAAACCCATTCGGCTAGACCTAAAATCACTCGCCTAGACCCAAACCCACTCGGCTAGACACAAACCCACTCGGCAAGACCCAAACCCACTCGGCTAGGCCCAAACCCACTCGGCTAGACCCAAACCCACTCGGCTAGACCCAAACGCACTCGGCTAGACACAAACCCACTCGGCTAGACCCAAACCCACTCGGCTAGACCCAAACCCACTCGGCTAGACCCAAACCCACTCGGCCACAGCCAAACACACTCGGCTAGACCCAAACCCACTCGGCTAGACCCAAACCCACTCGGCTAGACCCAACCCCACTCGGCTAGACCCAAACCCACCCGGCTAGACCCAAACCCACTCCGCTAGACACAAACCCACTCCGCTAGACCCAAACCCACTCGGCTAGACCCAAACCCACTCGGCTAGACCCAAACCAACTCGGCTAGACCCAAACCCACTCCGCTAGACCGAAACCCACTCCGCTAGACCCAAACCCACTCTGCTAGACCCAAGCCCACTAGGCTAGACACAAACCCTCTCGGCTAGGCCCAAATCACTCGGCTAGACACAAACCCACTCGGCTAGACCCAAACCCACTCCGCTAGACACAAACCCACTCCGCTAGACCCAAACCCACTCGGCTAGACCCAAACCCACTCGGCTAGACCCAAACCAACTCGGCTTAAACCAAACCCACTACGCTAGACCCAAACCCACTCCGCTAGACCCAAACCCACTCTGCTAGACCCAAGCCCACTCGGCTAGACACAAACCCTCTCGGCTAGGCCCAAATCACTCGGCTAGACACAAAACCACTCGGCTAGACCCAAACCCACTCGGCTAGACCCAAACCCACTCCGCTAGACCCAAACCCACTCGGCTAGACCTAAACCCACTCGGCTAGACCCAAACCCACTCCGCTAGACCCAAACCCATTTAGCTAGACCTAAAACCACTCGCCTAGACCCAAACCCACTCGGCTAGACACAAACCCACTCGGCAAGACCCAAACCCACTCGGCTAGGCCCAAACCCACTCGGCTAGACCCAAACCCACTCGGCTAGACCCAAACGCACTCGGCTAGACACAAACCCACTCGGCTAGACCCAAACCCACTCGGCTAGACCCAAACCCACTCGGCTAGACCCAAACCCACTCGGCCACACCCAAACACACTCGGCTAGACCCAAACCCACTCGGCTAGACCCAAACCCACTCGGCTAGACCCAACCCCACTCGGCTAGACCCAAACCCACTCGGCTAGACCCAAACCCACTCCGCTAGACACAAACCCACTCCGCTAGACCCAAACCCACTCGGCTAAACCCAAACCCACTCGGCTAGACCCAAACCAACTCGGCTAGACCCAAACCCACTCCGCTAGACCGAAACCCACTCCGCTAGACCCAAAACCACTCTGCTAGACCCAAGCCCACTCGGCTAGACACAAACCCTCTCGGCTAGGCCCAAATCACTCGGCTAGAAACAAACCCACTCGGCTAGACCCAAACCCACTCGGCTATTCCAAACCCACTCCGCTAGACCCAAACCCATTCGGCTAGACGCAAAACTACTCGTCTAGACCCAAACCCACTCGGCTAGACACAAACCCACTCGGCTAGATGCAAACCCACTCCGCTAGACCCAAACCCACTCGGCTAGACCCAAACCCACTCCGCCTAACGCAAACCCACTCGGCTAGACCCAAACCCATTCGGCTAGACCCAAGCCCACTCGGCAAGTCTCAAACCCACTCGGCTAGACCCAAACCCACTCAGCTAGACCCAAACCCACTCGGCTAAACGCAAACCCACTTGTCTAGACCCAAACCCACTCGGCTAGACCCAAACCCACTCCGCTAGACCCAAACCCACTCGGCTAGACCCAAACCCACTCGGCTAGACCCAAACCCACTCGGCTAGGCCCAAACCCACTCGGCTAGACCCAAACCCACTCGGCTAGACCCAAACCCACTCGGCTAGATCCAAACCCACTCCGCTAGACCCAAACCCACTCCGCTAGACCCAAACCCACTCGGCTAGACCCAAACCCACTTGGCAAGACCCAAACCCACTCGGCTAGACCCAAACCCACTCGGCTAGACCCAAACCCACTCGGCTAGACCCAAACGCACTTGGCTAGACACAAACCCACTCGGCTAGACCCAAACCCACTCGGCTAGACCCAAACCCACTCGGCTAGACCCAAACCCACTCGGCCACACCCAAACACACTCGGCTAGACCCAAACCCACTCGGCTAGACCCAAACACACTCGGCTAGACCCAACCCCACTCGGCTAGACCCAAACCCACTCGGCTAGACCCAAACCCACTCCGCTAGACACAAACCCACTCCGCTAGACCCAAACCCACTCCGCTAGACCCAAACCCACTCGGCTAGACCCAAACCAACTCGGCTAGACCCAAACCCACTCCGCTAGACCGAAACCCACTCCGCTAGACCCAAACCCACTCTGCTAGAACCAAGCCCACTCGGCTAGACCCAAACCCACTCGGCTAGACCCAAACCCACTCCGCTAGACCCAAACCCATTCGGCTAGACACAAAACTACGCGTCTAGACCCAAACCCACTCGGCTAGACACAAACCCACTCGGCTAGACGCAAACCCACTCCGCTAGACCCAAACCCACTCGGCTAGACCCAAACCCACTCCGCCTAACGCAAACCCACTCGGCTAGACCCAAACCCATTCGGCTAGACCCAAGCCCACTCGGCAAGACTCAAACCCACTCGGCTAGACCCAAACCCACTCAGCTAGACCCAAACCCACTCGGCTAAACGCAAACCCACTTGTCTAGACCCAAACGCACTCGGCTAGACCCAAACCCACTCCGCTAGACCCAAACCCACTCGGCTAGACCCAAACCCACTTGGCAAGACCCAAACCCACTCGGCTAGACCCAAGCCCACTCGGCTAGACCCAAACCCACTCGGCTAGACCCAAACCCACTCGGCCACACCCAAACACACTCGGCTAGACCCAAACCCACTCGGCTAGACCCAAACCCACTCGGCTAGACCCAACCCCACTCGGCTAGACCCAAACCCACTCGGCTAGACACAAACCCACTCCGCTAGACCCAAACCCACTCCGCTAGACCCAAACCCACTCGGCTAGACCCAAACCAACTCGGCTAGACCCAAACCCACTCCGCTAGACCGAAACCCACTCCGCTAGACCCAAACCCACTCTGCTAGAACCAAGCCCACTCGGCTAGACCCAAACCCACTCGGCTAGACCCAAACCCACTCCGCTAGACCCAAACCCATTCGGCTAGACACAAAACTACGCGTCTAGACCCAAACCCACTCGGCTAGACACAAACCCACTCGGCTAGACGCAAACCCACTCCGCTAGACCCAAACCCACTCGGCTAGACCCAAACCCACTCCGCCTAACGCAAACCCACTCGGCTAGACCCAAACCCATTCGGCTAGACCCAAGCCCACTCGGCAAGACCCAAACCCACTAGGCTAAACCCAAACCCACTCGGTTAGACCCAAACCCACTCGGCTAGACCCAAACCCACTTGGCTAGACCCGAACCCACTCGGCTAGACCCAAACCCACTCGGCTAAACCCAACCCCACTCGGCTGGACCCAAACCCACTCGGCTAGACCCAAACCCACTCCGCTAGACACAAACCCACTCCGCTAGACCCAAACCCACTCGGCTAGACCCAAACCCACTCCGCCTAACGCAAACCCACTCGGCTAGACCCAAACCCATTCGGCTAGACCCAAGCCCACTCGGCAAGACTCAAACCCACTCGGCTAGACCCAAACCCACTCAGGTAGACCCAAACCCACTCGGCTAAACGCAAACCCACTTGTCTAGACCCAAACCCACTCGGCTAGACCCAAACCCACTCCGCTAGACCCAAACCCACTCGGCTCGACCCAAACCCACTCGGCTTGACCCAAACCCACTCGGCTAGGCCCAAACCCACTCGGCTAGACCCAAACCCACTCGGCTAGACCCAAACCCACTCGGCTAGATCCAAACCCACACCGCTAGACCCAAACCCACTCCGCTAGACCAAAACCCACTAGGCTAAACCCAAACCCACTCGGTTAGACCCAAACCCACTCGGCTAGACCCAAACCCACTCGGCTAGACCCGAACCCACTCGGCTAGACCCAAACCCACTCGGCTAGACCCAACCCCACTCGGCTGGACCCAAACCCACTCGGCTAGACCCAAACCCACTCCGCTAGACACAAACCCACTCCGCTAGACCCAAACCCACTCGGCTAGACCCAAACCCACTCCGCCTAACGCAAACCCACTCGGCTAGACCCAAACCCATTCGGCTAGACCCAAGCCCACTCGGCAAGACTCAAACCCACTCGGCTAGACCCAAACCTACTCAGCTAGACCCAAACCCACTCGGCTAAACGCAAACCCACTTGTCTAGACCCAAACCCACTCGTCTAGACCCAAACCCACTCCGCTAGACCCAAACCCACTCGGCTAGACCCAAACCCACTCGGCTAGACCCAAACCCACTCGGCTAGGCCCAAACCCACTCGGCTAGACCCAAACCCACTCGGCTAGACCCAAACCCACTCGGCTAGATCCAAACCCACTCCGCTAGACCCAAACCCACTCCGCTAGACCCAAACCCACTAGGCTAAACCCAAACCCACTAGGCTAAACCCAAACCCACTCGGTTAGACCCAAACCCACTCGGCTAGACCCAAACCCACTCGGCTAGACCCGAACCCACTCGGCTAGACCCAAACCCACTCGGCTAGACCCAACCCCACTCGGCTGGACCCAAACCCACTCGGCTAGACCCAAACCCACTCCGCTAGACACAAACCCACTCCGCTAGCCACAAACCCACTCCGCTAGACCCAAACCCACTTGGCTAGACCCAAACCAACTCGGCTAGACCCAAACCCACTCCGCTAGACCGAAACCCACTCCGCTAGACCCAAACCCACTCGGCTAGAACCAAGCCCACTCGGCTAGACACAAACCCACTTGGCTAGACCCAAACCCACTCGGCTGGACCCAAACCCACTCGGCTACACCCAAACCCACTCCGCTATAACCAAACCCACTCGGCTAGACCCCAACCCACTCGGCTAGACCCAAACCCACTCGACTAGACCCAAACACACGCCGCTAGACCCAAACCCACTCGGCTAGACCCAAACCCACTCGGCTAGACCCCAACCCACTCGGCTAGACCCAAACCCACTCGGCTAGACCCAAACCCACTCCGCTAGACCCAAACCCATTCGGCTAGACACAAAACTACTCGTCTAGACCCAAACCCACTCGGCTAGACACAAACCCACTCGGCTAGACGCAAACCCACTCCGCTAGACCTAAACCCACTCGGCTAGACCCAAACCCACTCTGCCTAACGCAAACCCACTCGGCTAGACCCAAACCCATTCGGCTAGACCCAAGCCCACTCGGCAAGACACAAACCCACTCCGCTAGACCCAAACCCACTCGGCTAGACACAAACCCACTCGGCTAGACGCAAACCCACTCCGCTAGACCTAAACCCACTCGGCTAGACCCAAACCCACTCCGCCTAACGCAAACCCACTCGGCTAGACCCAAACCCATTCGGCTAGACCCAAGCCCACTCGGCAAGACTCAAACCCACTCCGCTAGACCCAAACCCATTCGGCTAGACCCAAACCCACTCGGCTAGACCCAAACCCACTCGGCTAGGCCCAAACCCACTCGGCTAGACCCAAACCCACTCGGCTAGACCCAAACCCACTCGGCTAGATCCAAACCCACTCCGCCAGACCCAAACCCACTCCGCTAGACCCAAACCCACTAGGCTAAACCCAAACCCACTCGGTTAGACCCAAACCCACTCGGCTAGACCCAAACCCACTTGGCCAGACCCGAACCCACTCGGCTAGACCCAAACCCACTCGGCTAAACCCAACCCCACTCGGCTGGACCCAAACCCACTCGGCTAGACCCAAACCCACTCCGCTAGACACAAACCCACTCCGCTAGACCCAAACCCACTCGGCTAGACCCAAACCCACTCCGCCTAACGCAAACCCACTCGGCTAGACCCAAACCCATTCGGCTAGACCCAAACCCACTCAGCTAGACCCAAACCCACTCGGCTAAACGCAAACCCACTTGTCTTGACCCAAACCCACTCGGCTAGACCCAAACCCACTCCGCTAGACCCAAACCCACTCGGCTCGACCCAAACCCACTCGGCTTGACCCAAACCCACTCGGCTAGGCCCAAACCCACTCGGCTAGACCCAAACCCACTCGGCTAGACCCAAACCCACTCGGCTAGATCCAAACCCACTCGGCTAGAAACAAACCCACTCGGCTAGACCCAAACCCACTCGGCTAGACCCAAACCCACTCCGCTAGACCCAAACCCATTCGGCTAGACGCAAAACTACTCGTCTAGACCCAAACCCACTCGGCTAGACACAAACCCACTCGGCTAGATGCAAACCCACTCCGCTAGACCCAAACCCACTCGGCTAGACCCAAACCCACTCCGCCTAACGCAAACCCACTCGGCTAGACCCAAACCCATTCGGCTAGACCCAAGCCCACTCGGCAAGTCTCAAACCCACTCGGCTAGACCCAAACCCACTCAGCTAGACCCAAACCCACTCGGCTAAACGCAAACCCACTTGTCTAGACCCAATCCCACTCGGCTAGACCCAAACCCACTCCGCTAGACCCAAACCCACTCGGCTAGACCCAAACCCACTCGGCTAGACCCAAACCCACTCGGCTAGGCCCAAACCCACTCGGCTAGACCCAAACCCACTCGGCTAGACCCAAACCCACTCGGCTAGATCCAAACCCACTCCGCTAGACCCAAACCCACTCCGCTAGACCCAAACCCACTCGGCTAGACCCAAACCCACTTGGCAAGACCCAAACCCACTCGGCTAGACCCAAGCCCACTCGGCTAGACCCAAACCCACTCGGCTAGACCCAAACCCACTCGGCCACACCCAAACACACTCGGCTAGACCCAAACCCACTCGGCTAGACCCAAACCCACTCGGCTAGACCCAACCCCACTCGGCTAGACCCAAACCCACTCGGCTAGACACAAACCCACTCCGCTAGACCCAAACCCACTCCGCTAGACCCAAACCCACTCGGCTAGACCCAAACCAACTCGGCTAGACCCAAACCCACTCCGCTAGACCAAAACCCACTCCGCTAGACCCAAACCCACTCTGCTAGAACCAAGCCCACTCGGCTAGACCCAAACCCACTCGGCTAGACCCAAACCCACTCCGCTAGACCCGAACCCACTCGGCTAGACCCAAACCCACTCGGCTAAACCCAACCCCACTCGGCTGTACCCAAACCCACTCGGCTAGACCCAAACCCACTCCGCTAGACACAAACCCACTCGGCTAGACCCAAACCCACTCGGCTAGACCCAAACCCACTCCGCCTAACGCAAACCCACTCGGCTAGACCCAAACCCATTCGGCTAGACCCAAGCCCACTCGGCAAGACTCAAACCCACTCGGCTAGACCCAAACCCACTCAGGTAGACCCAAACCCACTCGGCTAAACGCAAACCCACTTGTCTAGACCCAAACCCACTCGGCTAGACCCAAACCCACTCCGCTAGACCCAAACCCACTCGGCTCGACCCAAACCCACTCGGCTTGACCCAAACCCACTCGGCTAGGCCCAAACCCACTCGGCTAGACCCAAACCCACTCGGCTAGACCCAAACCCACTCGGCTAGATCCAAACCCACTCCGCTAGACCCAAACCCACTCCGCTAGACCCAAACCCACTAGGCTAAACCCAAACCCACTCGGTTAGACCCAAACCCACTCGGCTAGACCCAAACCCACTCGGCTAGACCCGAACACACTCGGCTAGACCCAAACCCACTCGGCTAGACCCAACCCCACTCGGCTGGACCCAAACCCACTCGGCTAGACCCAAACCCACTCCGCTAGACACAAACCCACTCCGCTAGACCCAAACCCACTCGGCTAGACCCAAACCCACTCCGCCTAACGCAAACCCACTCGGCTAGACCCAAACCCATTCGGCTAGACCCAAGCCCACTCGGCAAGACTCAAACCCACTCGGCTAGACCCAAACCTACTCAGCTAGACCCAAACCCACTCGGCTAAACGCAAACCCACTTGTCTAGACCCAAACCCACTCGTCTAGACCCAAACCCACTCCGCTAGACCCAAACCCACTCGGCTAGACCCAAACCCACTCGGCTAGACCCAAACCCACTCGGCTAGGCCCAAACCCACTCGGCTAGACCCAAACCCACTCGGCTAGACCCAAACCCACTCGGCTAGATCCAAACCCACTCCGCTAGACCCAAACCCACTCCGCTAGACCCAAACCCACTAGGCTAAACCCAAACCCACTAGGCTAAACCCAAACCCACTCGGTTAGACCCAAACCCACTCGGCTAGACCCAAACCCACTCGGCTAGACCCGAACCCACTCGGCTAGACCCAAACCCACTCGGCTAGACCCAACCCCACTCGGCTGGACCCAAACCCACTCGGCTAGACCCAAACCCACTCCGCTAGACACAAACCCACTCCGCTAGCCACAAACCCACTCCGCTAGACCCAAACCCACTTGGCTAGACCCAAACCAACTCGGCTAGACCCAAACCCACTCCGCTAGACCGAAACCCACTCCGCTAGACCCAAACCCACTCGGCTAGAACCAAGCCCACTCGGCTAGACACAAACCCACTTGGCTAGACCCAAACCCACTCGGCTGGACCCAAACCCACTCGGCTACACCCAAACCCACTCCGCTATAACCAAACCCACTCGGCTAGACCCCAACCCACTCGGCTAGACCCAAACCCACTCGACTAGACCCAAACCCACGCCGCTAGACCCAAACCCACTCGGCTAGACCCAAACCCACTCGGCTAGACCCCAACCCACTCGGCTAGACCCAAACCCACTCGGCTAGACCCAAACCCACTCCGCTAGACCCAAACCCATTCGGCTAGACACAAAACTACTCGTCTAGACCCAAACCCACTCGGCTAGACACAAACCCACTCGGCTAGACGCAAACCCACTCCGCTAGACCTAAACCCACTCGGCTAGACCCAAACCCACTCTGCCTAACGCAAACCCACTCGGCTAGACCCAAACCCATTCGGCTAGACCCAAGCCCACTCGGCAAGACACAAACCCACTCCGCTAGACCCAAACCCATTCGGCTAGACCCAAACCCACTCGGCTAGACCCAAACCCACTCGGCTAGGCCCAAACCCACTCGGCTAGACCCAAACCCACTCGGCTAGACCCAAACCCACTCGGCTAGATCCAAACCCACTCCGCTAGACCCAAACCCACTCCGCTAGACCCAAACCCACTAGGCTAAACCCAAACCCACTCGGTTAGACCCAAACCCACTCGGCTAGACCCAAACCCACTCGGCTAGACCCGAACCCACTCGGCTAGACCCAAACCCACTCGGCTAGACCCAACCCCACTCGGCTGGACCCAACCCCACTCGGCTAGACCCAAACCCACTCCGCTAGACACAAACCCACTCCGCTAGACCCAAACCCACTCGGCTAGACCCAAACCCACTCCGCCTAACGCAAACCCATTCGGCTAGACCCAAGCCCACTCGGCAAGACTCAAACCCACTCGGCTAGACCCAAACCCACTCAGCTAGACCCAAACCCACTCGGCTAAACGCAAACCCACTTGTCTAGACCCAAACCCACTCGGCTGGACCCAAACCCACTCCGCTAGACCCAAACCCACTCGGCTAGACCCAAACCCACTCGGCTAGACCCAAACCCACTCGGCTAGACCCAACCCCACTCGGCTGGACCCAAACCCACTCGGCTAGACCCAAACCAACTCGGCTAGACCCAAACCCACTCCGCTAGACCGAAACCCACTCCGCTAGACCCAAACCCACTCGGCTAGAACCAAGCCCACTCGGCTAGACACAAACCCACTTGGCTAGACCCAAACCCACTCGGCTGGACCCAAACCCACTCGGCTACACCCAAACCCACTCCGCTATAACCAAACCCACTCGGCTAGACCCCAACCCACTCGGCTAGACCCAAACCCACTCGACTAGACCCAAACCCACGCCGCTAGACCCAAACCCACTCGGCTAGACCCAAACCCACTCGGCTAGACCCCAACCCACTCGGCTAGACCCAAACCCACTCGGCTAGACCCAATCCCACTCCGCTAGACCCAAACCCATTCGGCTAGACACAAAACTACTCGTCTAGACCCAAACCCACTCGGCTAGACACAAACCCACTCGGCTAGACGCAAACCCACTCCGCTAGACCTAAACCCACTCGGCTAGACCCAAACCCACTCCGCCTAACGCAAACCCACTCGGCTAGACCCAAACCCATTCGGCTAGACCCAAGCCCACTCGGCAAGACTCAAACCCACTCCGCTAGACCCAAACCCATTCGGCTAGACCCAAACCCACTCGGCTAGACCCAAACCCACTCGGCTAGGCCCAAACCCACTCGGCTAGACCCAAACCCACTCGGCTAGACCCAAACCCACTCGGCTAGATCCAAACCCACTCCGCTAGACCCAAACCCACTCCGCTAGACCCAAACCCACTAGGCTAAACCCAAACCCACTCGGTTAGACCCAAACCCACTCGGCTAGACACAAACCCACTTGGCCAGACCCGAACCCACTCGGCTAGACCCAAACCCACTCGGCTAAACCCAACCCCACTCGGCTGGACCCAAACCCACTCGGCTAGACCCAAACCCACTCCGCTAGACACAAACCCACTCCGCTAGACCCAAACCCACTCGGCTAGACCCAAACCCACTCCGCCTAACGCAAACCCACTCGGCTAGACCCAAACCCATTCGGCTAGACCCAAACCCACTCGGCTAGACCCAAACCCACTCGGCTAGCCCCAAACCCACTCGGCAAGGCCCAAACCCACTCGGCTGGCCCCAAACCCACTCGGCTAGACCCAATCCCACTCGGCTAGATCCAAACCCACTCCGCTAGACCCAAACCCAATCGGCTATTCCCAAACGCACTCCGCTAGACCCAAACCCACTCGGCTAGACCCAAACCCACTCGGCTAGACCCAAGCCCACTCGGCTAGAACCAAGCCCACTCGAATACGCCCAAACCCACTCGGCTAGACACAAACCCACTCGGCTAGCCCCAAACCCACTCGGCTAGGCCCAAACCCACTCGGCTAGACCCAAACCCACTCAGCTAGACCCAAACCCACTCCGCTAGACCCAAACCCACACGGCTAGACCCAAACCCACTCGGCTAGCTCCAAACCCACTCGGCTAGACCCAAACCCACTCGGCTAGACCCAACCCCACTCGACTAGACCCAAACCCACTCGGCTAGACCCAAACCCACTCAGCTAGCTCCAAACCCACTCGGCAAGGCCCAAACCCACTCGGCTAGCCCAAACCCACTCGGCTAGACCCAAACCCACTCGGCTAGATCCAAACCCACTCCGCCAGACCCAAACCCACTCGGCTAGTCCCAAACCCACTCGGCTAGACCCAAGCCCACTCGGCTAGACCCAAACCCACTCCGCTAGATCCAAACCCAGTCCGCTAAACCCAACCCCACTCCGCTAGACCCAAACCCACTCCGCTAGATGCAACCCCTCTCCGCTAGACCCAAACCCACTCCGCTAGGCCCAAACCCACTCGGCTAGACCCAAACCCACTCGGCTAGACCCAAACCCACTCGGCTAGACCCAACCCCACTCGACTAGACCCAAACCCACTCGGCTAGACCCAAACCCACTCAGCTAGTTCCAAAGCCACTCGGCAAGGCCCAAATCCACTCGGCTAGACCCAAACCCACTCGGCTAGACCCAAACCCACTCGGCTAGATCCAAACCCACTCCGCTAGACCCAAACCCACTCGGCTAGACCCAAACCCACTCGGCTGGACCCAAACCCACTCGGCTGGACCCAACCGCACTGCGCTAGACCCACACCCACTCGGCTAGTCCCAAACGCACTCCGCTAGACCCAAAACCACTCGGCTAGACCCAAACCCACTCGGCTAGACCCAAGCCCACTCGGCTAGAACCAAGCCCACTCGACTAGACCCAAACCCACTCGGCTGGACACAAACCCACTCGGCTAGCCCCAAACCCACTCCGCTAGACCCAAACCCACTCCGCTAGACCCAAACCCACTCGGCTGGACCCAAACCCACTCGGCTAGACCCAAACCCACTCGACTAGACCCAAACCCACTCCGCTAGACACAAACCCACTCGGCTAGACCCAAACCCACTCGGCTAGACCCAAACCCACTCAGCTAGACCCAAACCCACTCGGCTAGACCCAACCCCACTCCGCTAGACCCCAACCCACTCGCCTAGAAACAAACCCACTCCGCTAGATCCAAAACCCACTCCGCTAAACCCAAACCCACTCGGCTAGTCCCAAACCCACTCCGCTAGACACAACCCCACTCGGCTAGACCCAAACCCACTCGGCCCGACAGAAGCCCACTCGGCTAGAACCAAACCCACTCGACTAGACCCAAACCCACTCCGCTAGACACAAACCCACTCGGCTAGACCCAAACCCACTCGGCTAGACCCAAACCCACTCGGCTAGACCCAAACCCACTCGGCTAGAACCAACCCCACTCCGCTAGACCCAAACCCACTCGGCTAGACACAAACCCACTCCGTTAGACCCAAACCCACTCGGCAAACCCTATCCCATTCGGCTTGACCCAAACCCACTCGGCTAGACCCAAACCCACTCTGCTAGACCCAAACTCACTCCGCTAGACCCAAACCCACTCCGATAGACCCAAACCCACTCGGCTTGACCCAAACCCACTCGGCTAGACCCAAACCCACTCGGCTAAACCCAAACCCACTCCGCTGGACCCAAACCCACTCGGCCAGACCCAAATCCACTCGGCTAGACCCAAGCCCACTCGGCCATCCCAAACCCACTCCGCTAGATCCAAACCCAGTCCGCTAGACCCAACCCCACTCCGCTAGTCCCAAACCCACTCCGCTAGACCCAAACCCACTCCGCTAGACCCAAACCCATTCGGCTAGACCCAAACCCACTCGGCTAGACCCAAACCCACTCGGCTAGACCCAAACCCACTTGGCTAGACCCAAACCAACTCGGCTAGACGCAAACCCACTCCGCTAAACCGAAACCCACTCGGCTAGACCCAAACCCACTCGGCTAGCTCCAAACACTCTCCGCTAGATCGAAACCCAGTCCGCTAGACCCAACCCCACTCCGCTAGACCCAAACCCACTCCGCTAGATGCAAACCCACTCCGCTAGACCCAAACCCACTCCGCTAGTCCCAAACCCACTCGGCTAGACCCAAACCCACTCGGCTAGACCCAAACCCACTCGGCTAGACCCAACCCCACTCGACTAGACCCAAACCCACTCGGCTAGAACCAAACCCACTCGGCTAGCCCCAAACCCACTCGGCAAGGCCCAAACCCACTCGGCTGGCCCCAAACCCACTCGGCTAGACCCAATCCCAGTCGGCTAGATCCAAACCCACTCCGCTAGACCCAAACCCACTCGGCTATTCCCAAATGCACTCCGCTAGACCCAAACCCACTCGGCTAGACCCAAACCCACTCGGCTAGACCCAAGCCCACTCGGCTAGAACCAAGCCCACTCGACTAGACCCAAACCCACTCGGCTAGACACAAACCCACTCGGCTAGCCCCAAACCCACTCGGCTAGGCCCAAACCCACTCGGCTAGACCCAAACCCACTCGGCTAGACCCAAACCCACTCCGCTAGACCCAAACCCACTCCGCTAGACCCAAACCCACTCGGCTAGAACCAAACCCACTCGGCTAGACCCAAACCCACTCGACTAGACCCAAACCCACTCCGCTAGACACAAAAACCCACTCGGCTAGACCCAAACCCACTCGGCTAGACCCAAACCCACTCGCCTAGACACAAACCCACTCCGCTAGACCCAAACCCACTCGGCAAACCCAAACCCACTCGGCTAGACCCAAACCCACTCGGCTAGACCCAAACCCACTCCGCTAGACCCAAACCCACTCCGCTAGACCCAAACCCACTCCGCTAGACCCAAACCCACTCGGCAAACACAAACCCACTCGGCTAGACCCAAACCCACTCGGCTAGACCCAAAGCCACTCCGCTAGATGCAAACCCAGTCCGCTAGTCCCAACCCCACTCCGCTAGACCCAAACCCACTCCGCTAGACCCAAACCCACTCGGCTAGCCCCAAACCCACTCGGCAAGGCCCAAACCCACTCGGCTGGCCCCAAACCCACTCGGCTGGACCCAAGCCCACTCGTCTAGAACCAAGCCCACTCGACTAGACCCAAACCCACTCGGCTAGACACAAACCCACTCGGCTAGCCCCAAACCCACTCGGTTAGGCCCAAACCCACTCGGCTAGACCCAAACCCACTCGGCTAGACCCAAACCCACTCCGCTAGACCCAAACCCACTCCGCTAAACCCAAACCCACTTGGCTAGAACCAAACCCACTCGGCTAGACCCAAACCCACTCGACTAGACCCAAACCCACTCCGCTAGACACAAAAACCCACTCGGCTAGACCCAAACCCACTCGGCTAGACCCAAACCCACTCAGCAAGACCCAAACCCACTCGGCTAGACCCAACCCCACTCCGCTAGACCCAAACCCACTCGCCTAGACACAAACCCACTCCGCTAGACCCAAACCTACTCGGCAAACCCAAACCCACTCGGCTAGACCCAAAGCCACTCGGCTAGACCCAAACCCACTCCGCGAGACCCAAACCCACTCCGCTAGACCCAAACCCACTCCGCTAGACCCAAACCCACTCGGCAAACACAAACCCACTTGGCTAGACCCAAACCCACTCGGCTAGACCCAAAGCCACTCCGCTAGATCCAAACCCAGTCCGCTAGTCCCAACCCCACTCCGCTAGACCCAAACCCACTCCGCTAGATGCAAACCCACTCGGCTAGACCCAAACCCACTCGGCTAGACCCAACCCCACTCCGCTAGACCCAAACCCACTCGACTAGACCGAAACCCACTCCGCTAGACACAAACCCACTCGGCTAGACCGAAACCCACTCGGCTAGACCCAAACCCACTCGGCTAGACCCAAACCCACTCGGCTAGACCCAACCCCACTCCGCTAGACCCAAACCCAGTCGGCTAGACACAAACCCACTCCGCTAGACCCAAACCCACTCGGCAAACCCAATCCCATTCGGCTTGACCCAAACCCACTCGGCTAGACCCAAACCCACTCTGCTAGACCCAAACCCACTCTGCTAGACCCAAACCCACTCCGCTATACCCAAACCCACTCCGATAGACCCAAACCCACTCCGCTAGATGCAAACCCACTTGGCTAGACCCAAACCCACTCGGCCAGACACAAGCCCACTCGGCTAGAACCAAACCCACTCGACTAGACCCAAACCCACTCCGCTAGACACAAACCCACTCGGCTAGACCCAAACCCACTCGGCTAGACCCAAACCCACTCGGCTAGACCCAAACCCACTCGGCTAGACCCAACCCCACTCCGCTAGACCCAAACCCACTCGGCTAGACACAAACACACTCCGCTAGACCCAAACCCACTCGGCAAACCCAATCCCATTCGGCTTGACCCAAACCCACTCGGCTAGACCCAAACCCACTCTGCTAGACCCAAACCCACTCCGCTAGACCCAAACCCACTCCGATAGACCCAAACCCACTCCGCTAGACCCAAACCCACTCGGCTGCACCCAAACCCCCTCGGCTAGACCCAAACCCACTCGGCTAGACCCAAACGCACTCGGCTAGGCCCAAACCCACTCGGCTACACCCAAACCCACTCGGCTAGACGCAAACCCACTCGGTAGATCCAAACCCAATCCGCTAGACCCAAACCCACTCGCTTGACCCAAACCCACTCGGCTAGACCCAAACCCACTCGGCTAAACCCAAACCCACTCCGCTGGACCCAAAACCACTCGGCCAGACCCAAATCCACTCGGCGAGACCCAAGCCCACTCGGCTAGACCCAAACCCACTCCGCTAGATCCAAACCCAGTCCGCTAGACCCAACCCCACTCCGCTAGACCCAAACCCACTCCGCTAGTCCCAAACCCACTCCGCTAGACCCAAACCCACTCCGCTAGACCAAAACCCATTCGGCTAGACCCAAACCCACTCGGCCAGACCCAAACCCACTCGGCTAGACCCAAACCCACTTGGCTAGACCCAAACCAACTCGGCTAGACGCAAACCCACTCCGCTAGACCGAAACCCACTCGGCTAGACCCAAACCCACTCGGCTAGCTCCAAATACACTCCGCTAGATCGAAACTCTGTCCGCTAGACCCAACCCCACTCCGCTAGACCCAAACCCACTCTGCTAGATGCAAACCCACTCCGCTAGACCCAAACCCACTCCGCTAGACCCAAACCCACTCGGTTAGACCCAAACCCACTCGGCTAGACCCAAACCCACTCGGCTAGACCCAACCCCACTCGACTAGACCCAAACCCACTCGGCTAGACCCAAACCCACTCGGCTAGCCCCAAACCCACTCGGCAAGGCCCAAACCCACTCGGCTGGCCCCAAACCCACTCGGCTAGACCCAATCCCACTCGGCTAGATCCAAACCCACTCCGCTAGACCCAAACCCAATCGGCTATTCCCAAACGCACTCCGCTAGACCCAAACCCACTCGGCTAGACCCAAACCCACTCGGCTAGACCCAAGCCCACTCGGCTAGAACCAAGCCCACTCGAATACGCCCAAACCCACTCGGCTAGACACAAACCCACTCGGCTAGCCCCAAACCCACTCGGCTAGGCCCAAACCCACTCGGCTAGACCCAAACCCACTCGGCTAGACCCAAACCCACTCCGCTAGACCCAAACCCACACGGCTAGACCCAAACCCACTCGGCTAGCTCCAAACCCACTCGGCTAGACCCAAACCCACTCGGCTAGACCCAACCCCACTCGACTAGACCCAAACCCACTCGGCTAGACCCAAACCCACTCAGCTAGCTCCAAACCCACTCGGCAAGGCCCAAACCCACTCGGCTAGCCCAAACCCACTCGGCTAGACCCAAACCCACTCGGCTAGATCCAAACCCACTCCGCCAGACCCAAACCCACTCGGCTAGTCCCAAACCCACTCGGCTAGACCCAAGCCCACTCGGCTAGACCCAAACCCACTCCGCTAGATCCAAACCCAGTCCGCTAAACCCAACCCCACTCCGCTAGACCCAAACCCACTCCGCTAGATGCAACCCCTCTCCGCTAGACCCAAACCCACTCCGCTAGGCCCAAACCCACTCGGCTAGACCCAAACCCACTCGGCTAGACCCAAACCCACTCGGCTAGACCCAACCCCACTCGACTAGACCCAAACCCACTCGGCTAGACCCAAACCCACTCAGCTAGTTCCAAAGCCACTCGGCAAGGCCCAAACCCACTCGGCTAGACCCAAACCCACTCGGCTAGACCCAAACCCACTCGGCTAGATCCAAACCCACTCCGCTAGACCCAAACCCACTCGGCTAGACCCAAACCCACTCGGCTGGACCCAAACCCACTCGGCTGGACCCAACCGCACTGCGCTAGACCCAAACCCACTCGGCTAGTCCCAAACGCACTCCGCTAGACCCAAAACCACTCGGCTAGACCCAAACCCACTCGGCTAGACCCAAGCCCACTCGGCTAGAACCAAGGCCACTCGACTAGACCCAAACCCACTCGGCTAGACACAAACCCACTCGGCTAGCCCCAAACCCACTCCGCTAGACCCAAACCCACTCCGCTAGACCCAAACCCACTCGGCTGGACCCAAACCCACTCGGCTAGACCCAAACCCACTCGACTAGACCCAAACCCACTCCGCTAGACACAAACCCACTCGGCTAGACCCAAACCCACTCGGCTAGACCCAAACCCACTCAGCTAGACCCAAACCCACTCGGCTAGACCCAACCCCACTCCGCTAGACCCAAACCCACTCGCCTAGAAACAAACCCACTCCGCTAGACCCAAACCCACTCGGCAAACCCAAACCCACTCGGCTAGACCCAAACCCACTCCGCTTGACCCAAACCCACTCCGCTAGACCCAAACCCACTCCGCTAGACCCAAACCCACTCCGCTAGACCCAAACCCACTCGGCAAACCCAAACCCACTCGGCTAGACCCAAACCCACTCGGCTAGACCCAAGCCCACTCGGCTAGACCCAAACCCACTCCGCTAGATCCAAACCCAGTCCGCTAGACCCAACCCCACTCCGCTAGACCCAAACCCACTCCGCTAGATGCAAACCCACTCCGCTAGACCCAAACCCACTCCGCTAGGCCCAAACCCACTCGGCTAGACCCAAACCCACTCGGCTAGACCCAAACCCACTCGGCTAGACCCAACCCCACTCGACTAGACCCAAACCCAGTCGGTTAGACCCAAACCCACTCAGCTAGCTCCAAACCCACTCGGCAAGGCCCAAACCCACTCGGCTAGACCCAAACCCACTCGGCTAGACCCAAACCCACTCGGCTAGATCCAAACCCACTCCGCTAGACCCAAACCCACTCGGCTATTCCCAAACGCACTCCGCTAGACCCAAACCCACTCGCCTAGACCCAAACCCACTCGGCTAGACCCAAGCCCACTCGGCTAGGACCAAGCCCACTCGACTAGACCCAAACCCACTCGGCTAGACACAAACCCACTCGGCTAGCCCCAAACCCACTCGGCCAGGCCCAAACCCACTCGGCTGGACCCAAACCCACTCGGCTAGACCCAAACCCACTCGGCTAGATCCAAACCCACTCTGCTAGACCCAAACCCACTCAGCTAGTCCCAAACCCACTCCGCTAGACACAAACCCACTCGGCTGGACCAAAACCCACTGGGCCAGACACAAGCCCACTCGGCTAGAACCAAACCCACTCGGCTAGGCCCAAACCCACTCGGCTAGACACAAACCCACTCGGCTAGACCCAAACCCACTCGGCGAGACCCAAACCCACTCCGCTAGACCCATACCCACTCGGTTAGACCCAAACCCACTCGGCTAGACCCAAACCCACTCGACTAGACACAAACCCACTCCGCTAGACACAAACCCACTCGGCTAGACCCAAACCCACTCGGCAAACCCAAACCCACTCCGCTAGACCCAAACCCACTCCGCTAGACCCAAACCCACTCCGCTAGACCCAAACGCACTCGGCTAGACCCAAACCCACTCGGCTAGCCCCAATCCCACTCGGCTAGATCCAAACCCACTCCGCTAGACCCAAACCCACTCGGCTAGTCCCAAACGCACTCCGTTAGACCCAAACCCACTCGACTAGACCCAAACCCACTCGGCTAGACCCAAGCCCACTCGGCTACAACCAAGCCCACTCGACTAGACCCAAACCCACTCGGCTAGTCACAAACCCACTCGGATAGCCCCAAACCCACTCGACTAGGCCCAAACCCACTCGGCTAGACCCAAACCCACTCGGCTAGACCCAAACCCACTCCGCTAGACCCAAACCAACTCCGCTAGACCCAAACCCACTCGGCTAGAACCGAACCCACTCGGCTAGATCCAAACCCACTCGACTAGACCCAAACCCACTCCGCTAGACACAAACCCACTCGGCTAGACCCAAACCCACTCAGCTAGACCCAAACCCACTCGGCTAGACTCAACCCCACTCCGCTAGACCCAAACCCACTCGCCTAGACACAAACCCACTCCGCTAGACCCAAACCCACTCGGCTAGACCCAAACGCACTCGGCTAGACCCAAACCCACTCGGCTAGCCCCAATCCCACTCGGCTAGATCCAAACCCACTCCGCTAGACCCAAACCCACTCGGCTAGTCCCAAACGCACTCCGTTAGAACCAAACCCACTCGGCTAGACCCAAACCCACTCGGCTAGACCCAAGTCCCACTCGGCTAGAACCAAGCTCACTCGACTAGACCCAAACCCACTCGGCTAGACACAAACCCACTCGGCTAGCCCCAAACCCACTCGGCTAGACCCAAACCCACTCCGCTAGACCCAAACCCACTCCGCTAAACCCAAACCCACTTGGCTAGAACCAAACCCACTCGGCTAGACCCAAACCCACTCGACTAGACCCAAACCCACTCCGCTAGACACAAAAACCCACTCGGCTAGACCCAAACCCACTCGGCTAGACCCAAACCCACTCAGCAAGACCCAAACCCACTCGGCTAGACCCAACCCCACTCCGCTAGACCCAAACCCACTCGCCTAGACACAAACCCACTCCGCTAGACCCAAACCTACTCGGCAAACCCAAACCCACTCGGCTAGACCCAAAGCCACTCGGCTAGACCCAAACCCACTCCGCGAGACCCAAACCCACTCCGCTAGACCCAAACCCACTCCGCTAGACCCAAACCCACTCGGCAAACACAAACCCACTTGGCTAGACCCAAACCCACTCGGCTAGACCCAAAGCCACTCCGCTAGATCCAAACCCAGTCCGCTAGTCCCAACCCCACTCCGCTAGACCCAAACCCACTCCGCTAGATGCAAACCCACTCGGGTAGACCCAAACCCACTCGGCTAGACCCAACCCCACTCCGCTAGACCCAAACCCACTCGACTAGACCGAAACCCACTCCGCTAGACACAAACCCACTCGGCTAGACCGAAACCCACTCGGCTAGACCCAAACCCACTCGGCTAGACCCAAACCCACTCGGCTAGACCCAACCCCACTCCGCTAGACCCAAACCCAGTCGGCTAGACACAAACCCACTCCGCTAGACCCAAACCCACTCGGCAAACCCAATCCCATTCGGCTTGACCCAAACCCACTCGGCTAGACCCAAACCCACTCTGCTAGACCCAAACCCACTCTGCTAGACCCAAACCCACTCCGCTATACCCAAACCCACTCCGATAGACCCAAACCCACTCCGCTAGATGCAAACCCACTTGGCTAGACCCAAACCCACTCGGCCAGACACAAGCCCACTCGGCTAGAACCAAACCCACTCGACTAGACCCAAACCCACTCCGCTAGACACAAACCCACTCGGCTAGACCCAAACCCACTCGGCTAGACCCAAACCCACTCGGCTAGACCCAAACCCACTCGGCTAGACCCAACCCCACTCCGCTAGACCCAAACCCACTCGGCTAGACACAAACACACTCCGCTAGACCCAAACCCACTCGGCAAACCCAATCCCATTCGGCTTGACCCAAACCCACTCGGCTAGACCCAAACCCACTCTGCTAGACCCAAACCCACTCCGCTAGACCCAAACCCACTCCGATAGACCCAAACCCACTCCGCTAGACCCAAACCCACTCGGCTGCACCCAAACCCCCTCGGCTAGACCCAAACCCACTCGGCTAGACCCAAACGCACTCGGCTAGGCCCAAACCCACTCGGCTACACCCAAACCCACTCGGCTAGACGCAAACCCACTCGGTAGATCCAAACCCAATCCGCTAGACCCAAACCCACTCGCTTGACCCAAACCCACTCGGCTAGACCCAAACCCACTCGGCTAAACCCAAACCCACTCCGCTGGACCCAAAACCACTCGGCCAGACCCAAATCCACTCGGCGAGACCCAAGCCCACTCGGCTAGACCCAAACCCACTCCGCTAGATCCAAACCCAGTCCGCTAGACCCAACCCCACTCCGCTAGACCCAAACCCACTCCGCTAGTCCCAAACCCACTCCGCTAGACCCAAACCCACTCCGCTAGACCCAAACCCATTCGGCTAGACCCAAACCCACTCGGCCAGACCCAAACCCACTCGGCTAGACCCAAACCCACTTGGCTAGACCCAAACCAACTCGGCTAGACGCAAACCCACTCCGCTAGACCGAAACCCACTCGGCTAGACCCAAACCCACTCGGCTAGCTCCAAATACACTCCGCTAGATCGAAACTCTGTCCGCTAGACCCAACCCCACTCCGCTAGACCCAAACCCACTCTGCTAGATGCAAACCCACTCCGCTAGACCCAAACCCACTCCGCTAGACCCAAACCCACTCGGTTAGACCCAAACCCACTCGGCTAGACCCAAACCCACTCGGCTAGACCCAACCCCACTCGACTAGACCCAAACCCACTCGGCTAGACCCAAACCCACTCGGCTAGCCCCAAACCCACTCGGCAAGGCCCAAACCCACTCGGCTGGCCCCAAACCCACTCGGCTAGACCCAATCCCACTCGGCTAGATCCAAACCCACTCCGCTAGACCCAAACCCAATCGGCTATTCCCAAACGCACTCCGCTAGACCCAAACCCACTCGGCTAGACCCAAACCCACTCGGCTAGACCCAAGCCCACTCGGCTAGAACCAAGCCCACTCGAATACGCCCAAACCCACTCGGCTAGACACAAACCCACTCGGCTAGCCCCAAACCCACTCGGCTAGGCCCAAACCCACTCGGCTAGACCCAAACCCACTCGGCTAGACCCAAACCCACTCCGCTAGACCCAAACCCACACGGCTAGACCCAAACCCACTCGGCTAGCTCCAAACCCACTCGGCTAGACCCAAACCCACTCGGCTAGACCCAACCCCACTCGACTAGACCCAAACCCACTCGGCTAGACCCAAACCCACTCAGCTAGCTCCAAACCCACTCGGCAAGGCCCAAACCCACTCGGCTAGCCCAAACCCACTCGGCTAGACCCAAACCCACTCGGCTAGATCCAAACCCACTCCGCCAGACCCAAACCCACTCGGCTAGTCCCAAACCCACTCGGCTAGACCCAAGCCCACTCGGCTAGACCCAAACCCACTCCGCTAGATCCAAACCCAGTCCGCTAAACCCAACCCCACTCCGCTAGACCCAAACCCACTCCGCTAGATGCAACCCCTCTCCGCTAGACCCAAACCCACTCCGCTAGGCCCAAACCCACTCGGCTAGACCCAAACCCACTCGGCTAGACCCAAACCCACTCGGCTAGACCCAACCCCACTCGACTAGACCCAAACCCACTCGGCTAGACCCAAACCCACTCAGCTAGTTCCAAAGCCACTCGGCAAGGCCCAAACCCACTCGGCTAGACCCAAACCCACTCGGCTAGACCCAAACCCACTCGGCTAGATCCAAACCCACTCCGCTAGACCCAAACCCACTCGGCTAGACCCAAACCCACTCGGCTGGACCCAAACCCACTCGGCTGGACCCAACCGCACTGCGCTAGACCCAAACCCACTCGGCTAGTCCCAAACGCACTCCGCTAGACCCAAAACCACTCGGCTAGACCCAAACCCACTCGGCTAGACCCAAGCCCACTCGGCTAGAACCAAGGCCACTCGACTAGACCCAAACCCACTCGGCTAGACACAAACCCACTCGGCTAGCCCCAAACCCACTCCGCTAGACCCAAACCCACTCCGCTAGACCCAAACCCACTCGGCTGGACCCAAACCCACTCGGCTAGACCCAAACCCAATCGACTAGACCCAAACCCACTCCGCTAGACACAAACCCACTCGGCTAGACCCAAACCCACTCGGCTAGACCCAAACCCACTCAGCTAGACCCAAACCCACTCGGCTAGACCCAACCCCACTCCGCTAGACCCAAACCCACTCGCCTAGAAACAAACCCACTCCGCTAGACCCAAACCCACTCGGCAAACCCAAACCCACTCGGCTAGACCCAAACCCACTCCGCTTGACCCAAACCCACTCCGCTAGACCCAAACCCACTCCGCTAGACCCAAACCCACTCCGCTAGACCCAAACCCACTCGGCAAACCCAAACCCACTCGGCTAGACCCAAACCCACTCGGCTAGACCCAAGCCCACTCGGCTAGACCCAAACCCACTCCGCTAGATCCAAACCCAGTCCGCTAGACCCAACCCCACTCCGCTAGACCCAAACCCACTCCGCTAGATGCAAACCCACTCCGCTAGACCCAAACCCACTCCGCTAGGCCCAAACCCACTCGGCTAGACCCAAACCCACTCGGCTAGACCCAAACCCACTCGGCTAGACCCAACCCCACTCGACTAGACCCAAACCCAGTCGGTTAGACCCAAACCCACTCAGCTAGCTCCAAACCCACTCGGCAAGGCCCAAACCCACTCGGCTAGACCCAAACCCACTCGGCTAGACCCAAACCCACTCGGCTAGATCCAAACCCACTCCGCTAGACCCAAACCCACTCGGCTATTCCCAAACGCACTCCGCTAGACCCAAACCCACTCGCCTAGACCCAAACCCACTCGGCTAGACCCAAGCCCACTCGGCTAGGACCAAGCCCACTCGACTAGACCCAAACCCACTCGGCTAGACACAAACCCACTCGGCTAGCCCCAAACCCACTCGGCCAGGCCCAAACCCACTCGGCTGGACCCAAACCCACTCGGCTAGACCCAAACCCACTCGGCTAGATCCAAACCCACTCTGCTAGACCCAAACCCACTCAGCTAGTCCCAAACCCACTCCGCTAGACACAAACCCACTCGGCTGGACCAAAACCCACTGGGCCAGACACAAGCCCACTCGGCTAGAACCAAACCCACTCGGCTAGGCCCAAACCCACTCGGCTAGACACAAACCCACTCGGCTAGACCCAAACCCACTCGGCGAGACCCAAACCCACTCCGCTAGACCCATACCCACTCGGTTAGACCCAAACCCACTCGGCTAGACCCAAACCCACTCGACTAGACACAAACCCACTCCGCTAGACACAAACCCACTCGGCTAGACCCAAACCCACTCGGCAAACCCAAACCCACTCCGCTAGACCCAAACCCACTCCGCTAGACCCAAACCCACTCCGCTAGACCCAAACGCACTCGGCTAGACCCAAACCCACTCGGCTAGCCCCAATCCCACTCGGCTAGATCCAAACCCACTCCGCTAGACCCAAACCCACTCGGCTAGTCCCAAACGCACTCCGTTAGACCCAAACCCACTCGACTAGACCCAAACCCACTCGGCTAGACCCAAGCCCACTCGGCTACAACCAAGCCCACTCGACTAGACCCAAACCCACTCGGCTAGTCACAAACCCACTCGGATAGCCCCAAACCCACTCGACTAGGCCCAAACCCACTCGGCTAGACCCAAACCCACTCGGCTAGACCCAAACCCACTCCGCTAGACCCAAACCAACTCCGCTAGACCCAAACCCACTCGGCTAGAACCGAACCCACTCGGCTAGATCCAAACCCACTCGACTAGACCCAAACCCACTCCGCTAGACACAAACCCACTCGGCTAGACCCAAACCCACTCAGCTAGACCCAAACCCACTCGGCTAGACTCAACCCCACTCCGCTAGACCCAAACCCACTCGCCTAGACACAAACCCACTCCGCTAGACCCAAACCCACTCGGCTAGACCCAAACGCACTCGGCTAGACCCAAACCCACTCGGCTAGCCCCAATCCCACTCGGCTAGATCCAAACCCACTCCGCTAGACCCAAACCCACTCGGCTAGTCCCAAACGCACTCCGTTAGAACCAAACCCACTCGGCTAGACCCAAACCCACTCGGCTAGACCCAAGTCCCACTCGGCTAGAACCAAGCTCACTCGACTAGACCCAAACCCACTCGGCTAGACACAAACCCACTCGGCTAGCCCCAAACCCACTCGGCTAGACCCAAACCCACTCGGCTAGACCCAAACCCACTCCGCTAGACCCAAACCCACTCCGCTAGACACAAACCCACTCCGCTAGACCCAAACCCACTCGGCAAACACAAACCCACTCGGCTAGACCCAAACCCACTCGGCTAGACCCAAACCCAGTCCGCTAGATCCAAACCCAGTCCGCTAGACCCAACCCCACTCCGCTAGACCCAAACCCACTCCGCTAGATGCAAACCCACTCGGCTAGACCCAAACCCACTCGGCTAGGCCCAAACCCACTCGGCTAGACCCAAACCCACTCGGCTAGACCCAAACGCACTCGGCTAGACCCAACCCCACTCGACTAGACCCAACCCCACTCGGCTAGACCCAAACCCACTCGGCTAGCTCCAAACCCACTCGGCAAGGCCCAAACCCACTCGGCTAGACCCAAACCCACTCGGCTGGACCCAAACCCACTCGGCTTGATCCAAACCCACTCCGCTAGACCCAAACCCACTCGGCTCGACCCAAACCCACTCGTCTAGACCCAAGCCCACTCGGCTAGACCCAAACCCACTCGGCTAGACACATCCCACTCGGCTAGCCCCAAACCCACTCGGCTAGGGCCAAACCCACTTGGCTAGACCCAAACCCACTCGGCTAGATCCAAACCCACTCCGCTAGACCCAAACCCACTCGGCTAGTCCCAAACCCACTCCGCTAGACACAAACCCACTCGGCTAGACACAAGCCCACTCGGCTAGCCCCGAACCCACTCGGCTAGGCCCAAACCCACTCGGCTAGCCCCAAACCCACTCGGCTAGACCCAAACCCACTCCGCTAGGCCCAAACCCACTCCGCTAGACCCAAACCCACTCGGCTAGACCCAAACCCACTCGTCTGGACCCAAACCCACTCGACTAGACCCAAACCCACTCCGCTAGACCCAAACCCACTCAGCTAGTCCCAAACCCACTCCGCTAGACACAAACCCATTCGGCTAGACCAAAACCCACTCGGCCAGACACAAGCCCACTCGGCTAGAACCAAACCCACTCGGCTAGGCCCAAACCCTCTCGACTAAACCCTAACCCACTCGGCTAGACCCAAACCCACTCGGCTAGACCCAAACCCACTCCGCTAGACCCAAACCCACTCGGTTAGACCCAAACCCACTCGGCTAGACCCAAACCCACTCGACTAGACCCAAACCCACTCCGCTAGACACAAACCCACTCGGCTAGACCCAAACCCACTCGGCTAGACCCAAAACCACTCGGCCGGGCCCAAACCCACTCGGCTAGACCCAACCCCACTCCGCTAGACCCAAACCCACTCGGCTAGACACAAACACACTCCGCTAGACCCAAACCCACTCGGCAAACCCAAACCCACTCGGCTAGACCCAAACCCACTCCGCTAGACCCAAACCCACTCTGCTAGACCCAAACCCACTCCGCTAGACCCAAACCCACTCGCGTAGACACAAACCCACTCCGCTAGACCCAAACCCACTCGGCAAACCCAAACCCACTCGGCTGGACCCAAACCCACTCGGCTAGACCCAAACCCACTCCGCTAGACCCAAACCCACTCCGCTAGACCCAAACCCACTCCGCTAGACCCAAACCCACTCGGCAAACACAAACCGACTCGGCTAGACCCAAACCCACTCGGCTAGACCCAAACCCAGTCCGCTAGATCCAAACCCAGTCCGCTAGACCCAACCCCACTCCGCTAGACCCAAACCCACTCCGCTAGATGCAAACCCACTCGGCTAGACCCAAACCCACTCGGCTAGGCCCAAACCCACTCGGCTAGACCCAAACCCACTCGGCTAGACCCAAAGCCACTCGGCTAGACCCAACCCCACTCGACTAGACCCAACCCCACTCGGCTAGACCCAAACCCACTCGGCTAGCTCCAAACCCACTCGGCAAGGCCCAAACCCACTCGGCTAGACCCAAACCCACTCGGCTGGACCCAAACCCACTCGGCTTGATCCAAACCCACTCCGCTAGACCCAAACCCACTCGGCTCGACCCAAACCCACTCGTCTAGACGCAAGCCCACTCGGCTAGACCCAAACCCACTCGGCTAGACACATCCCACTCGGCTAGCCCCAAACCCACACGGCTAGGGCCAAACCCACTCGGCTAGACCCAAACCCACTCGGCTAGATCCAAACCCACTCCGCTAGACCCAAACCCACTCGGCTAGTCCCAAACCCACTCCGCTAGACACAAACCCACTCGGCTAGACACAAACCCACTCGGCTAGCCCCGAACCCACTCGGCTAGGCCCAAACCCACTCGGCTAGCCCCAAACCCACTCGGCTAGACCCAAACCCACTCCGCTAGGCCCAAACCCACTCCGCTAGACCCAAACCCACTCGGCTAGACCCAAACCCACTCGTCTAGACCCAAACCCACTCGACTAGACCCAAACCCACTCCGCTAGACCCAAACCCACTCAGCTAGTCCCAAACCCACTGCGCTAGACACAAACCCATTCGGCTAGACCAAAACCCACTCGGCCAGACACAAGCCCACTCGGCTAGAACCAAACCCACTCGGCTAGGCCCAAACCCTCTCGACTAAACCCTAACCCACTCGGCTAGACCCAAACCCACTCGGCTAGACCCAAACCCACTCCGCTAGACCCAAACCCACTCGGTTAGACCCAAACCCACTCGGCTAGACCCAAACCCACTCGACTAGACCCAAACCCACTCCGCTAGACACAAACCCACTCGGCTAGACCCAAACCCACTCGGCTAGACCCAAACCCAGTCCGCTAGATCCAAACTCAGTCCGCTAGACCCAACCCCACTCCGCTAGACCCAAACCCACTCCGCTAGATGCAAACCCACTCAGCTAGACCCAAACCCACTCGGCTAGGCCCAAACCCACTCGGCTAGACCCAAACCCACTCGGCTAGACCCAAACCCACTCGGCTAGACCCAACCCCACTCGACTAGACCCAACCCCACTCGGCTAGACCCAAACCCACTCGGCTAGCTCCAAACCCACTCGGCAAGGCCCAAACCCACTCGGCTAGACCCAAACCCACTCGGCTGGACCCAAACCCACTCGGCTTGATCCAAACCCACTCCGCTAGACCCAAACCCACTCGGCTCGACCCAACCCACTCGTCTAGACCCAAGCCCACTCGGCTAGACCCAAACCCACTCGGCTAGACACATCCCACTCGGCTAGCCCCAAACCCACTCGGCTAGGGCCAAACCCACTTGGCTAGACCCAAACCCACTCGGCTAGATCCAAACCCACTCCGCTAGACCCAAACCCACTCGGCTAGTCCCAAACCCACTCCGCTAGACACAAACCCACTCGGCTAGACACAAACCCACTCGGCTAGCCCCGAACCCACTCGGCTAGGCCCAAACCCACTCGGCTAGCCCCAAACCCACTCGGCTAGACGCAAACCCACTCCGCTAGACCCAAACCCACTCGGCTAGACCCAAACCCACTCGTCTGGACCCAAACCCACTCGACTAGACCCAAACCCACTCCGCTAGACCCAAACCCACTCAGCTAGTCCCAAACCCACTCCGCTAGACACAAACCCATTCGGCTAGACCAAAACCCACTCGGCCAGACACAAGCCCACTCGGCTAGAACCAAACCCACTCGGCTAGGCCCAAACCCTCTCGACTAAACCCTAACCCACTCGGCTAGACCCAAACCCACTCGGCTAGACCCAAACCCACTCGACTAGACCCAAACCCACTCCGCTAGACACAAACCCACTCGGCTAGACCCAAACCCACTCGGCTAGACCCAAAACCACTCGGCCGGGCCCAAACCCACTCGGCTAGACCCAACCCCACTCCGCTAGACCCAAACCCACACGGCTAGACACAAACACACTCCGCTAGACCCAAACCCACTCGGCAAACCCAAACCCACTCGGCTAGAACCAAACCCACTCGGCTAGACCCAAACCCACTCCGCTAGACCCAAACCCACTCTGCTAGACCCAAACCCACTCCGCTAGACCCAAACCCACTCGCGTAGACACAAACCCACTCCGCTAGACCCAAACCCACTCGGCAAACCCAAACCCACTCGGCTGGACCCAAACCCACTCGGCTAGACCCAAACCCACTCCGCTAGACCCAAACCCACTCCGCTAGACCCAAACCCACTCGGCAAACACAAACCGACTCGGCTAGACCCAAACCCACTCGGCTAGACCCAAACCCAGTCCGCTAGATCCAAACCCAGTCCGCTAGACCCAACCCCACTCCGCTAGACCCAAACCCACTCCGCTAGATGCAAACCCACTCGGCTAGACCCAAACCCACTCGGCTAGGCCCAAACCCACTCGGCTAGACCCAAACCCACTCGGCTAGACCCAAAGCCACTCGGCTAGACCCAACCCCACTCGACTAGACCCAACCCCACTCGGCTAGACCCAAACCCACTCGGCTAGCTCCAAACCCACTCGGCAAGGCCCAAACCCACTCGGCTAGACCCAAACCCACTCGGCTGGACCCAAACCCACTCGGCTTGATCCAAACCCACTCCGCTAGACCCAAACCCACTCGGCTCGACCCAAACCCACTCGTCTAGACGCAAGCCCACTCGGCTAGACCCAAACCCACTCGGCTAGACACATCCCACTCGGCTAGCCCCAAACCCACACGGCTAGGGCCAAACCCACTCGGCTAGACCCAAACCCACTCGGCTAGATCCAAACCCACTCCGCTAGACCCAAACCCACTCGGCTAGTCCCAAACCCACTCCGCTAGACACAAACCCACTCGGCTAGACACAAACCCACTCGGCTAGCCCCGAACCCACTCGGCTAGGCCCAAACCCACTCGGCTAGCCCCAAACCCACTCGGCTAGACCCAAGCCCACTCCGCTAGGCCCAAACCCACTCCGCTAGACCCAAACCCACTCGGCTAGACCCAAACCCACTCGTCTAGACCCAAACCCACTCGACTAGACCCAAACCCACTCCGCTAGACCCAAACCCACTCAGCTAGTCCCCAACCCACTGCGCTAGACACAAACCCATTCGGCTAGACCAAAACCCACTCGGCCAGACACAAACCCACTCGGCTAGAACCAAACCCACTCGGCTCGGCCCAAACCCTCTCGACTAAACCCTAACCATACTCGGCTAGACCCAAACCCACTCCGCTAGACCCAAACCCACTCGGTTAGACCCAAACCCACTCGGCTAGACCCAAACCCACTCGACTAGACCCAAACCCACTCCGCTAGACACAAAGCCACTCGGCTAGACCCAAACCCACTCGGCTAGACCCAAAACCACTCGGCCGGGCCCAAACCCACTCGGCTAGACCCAACCCCACTCCGCTAGACCCAAACCCACTCGGCTAGACACAAACCCACTCCGCTAGACCCAAACCCACTCGGCAAACCCAAACCCACTCGGCTAGAACCAAACCCACTCGGCTAGACCCAAACCCACTCCGCTAGACCCAAACCCACTCTGCTAGACCCAAACCCACTCCGCTAGACCGAAACCCACTCGGCTAGATCCAAACCCACTCCGCTAGACCCAAACCCACTCGACTAGACCCAAACCCACTCGGCTAGACCCAAACCCACTCGGCTAGACCCAAACCCACTCCGCTAGACCCAAACCCACTCGACTACACCCAAACCCACTCGGCAAACCCAAACCCACTCGGCTAGAACCAAACCCACTCGGCTAGACCCAAACCCACTCCGCTAGACCCAAACCCACTCTGCTAGACCCAAACCCACTCCGCTAGACCGAAACCCACTCGGCTAGATCCAAACCCACTCCGCTAGACCCAAACCCACTCGACTAGACCCAAACCCACTCGGCTAGACCCAAACCCACTCGGCTAGACCCAAACCCACTCCGCTAGACCCAAACCCACTCGGTTAGACCCAAACCCACTCGGCTAGACCCAAACCCACTCGGCTAGACACAAACCCACTCGGCAAGGCCCAAACCCACTCGGCTAGACCCAAACCCATTCGGCTAGACCCAAACCCACTCGACTAGATCCAAACCCACTCCGCTAGACCCAAACCCACTCGGCTAGTCCCAAACGCACTCCGCTAGACCCAAACCCACTCGGCTGGACCCAAACCCACTCCGCTAGACCCAAACCCACTCGGCTAGACCCAAACCCACTCGGCTAGACCCAAACCCACTCGACTTGACCCAAACCCACTCCGCAAGACACAAACCCACTCAGCTAGACCCAAACCCACTCGGCTAGACCCAAACCAACTCGGCTAGACACAAACCCACTCGGCTAGACACAACCCCACTCCGCTAGACCCAAACGCACTCGGCAAACCCAAACCCACTCGGCTAGACCCAAACCCACTCCGCTAGACCCAAACCCACTCCGCTAGACCCAAACCCACTCCGCTAGACCCAAACCCACTCCGCTAGACCCAAACCCACTCCGCTAGACCCAAACCCACTCGGTTACACCCAAACCCACTCAGCTAGACCCAAACCCACTCGGCTAGACCCAAACGCACTCGGCTAGGCTCAAACTCACTCGGCTACACCCAAACCCACTCGGCTAGACCGAAACCCACTCGGTAGATCCAAACCCACTCCGCTAGACCCAAACCCACTCGGCTTGACCCAAACCCACTCGGCTAGACCCAAACCCACTTGGCTAAACCCAAACCCCCTCCGCTAGACCCAAACCCACTCGGCTAGACCCAAATCCACTCGGCTAGACCCAAGCACACTCGGCTAGACCCAAACCCACTCGGCTAGTCCCAAACGCACTCCGCTAGACCAAAACCCACTCGGCTAGACCCAAACCCACTCGGCTGGACCCAAGCCCACACCGCTAGACCCAAGCCCACTCCGGTAGACCCAAACCCACTCGGCTAGACCCAAACCCACTCGGCTAGACCCAAACCCACTCGGCTGGACCCAAACCCACTCGGCTAGACCCAAACCCACTCGGCTAGACGAAAACCCACTCCGCTAGACCGAAACCCACTCGGCTAGACCCAAACCCACTCGGCTAGACTCAAACACACTCCGCTAGATCGAAACCCAGTCCGCTAGACCCAACCCCACTCCGCTAGACCCAAACCCACTCCGGTAGATGCAAACCCACTCCGCTAGACCCAAACCCACTCCGCTAGACCCAAACCCACTCGGCTAGACCCAAACCCACTCGGCTAGACCCAAACCCACTCGGCTCGACCCAACCCCACTCGACTAGACCCAAACCCACTCGGCTAGACCCAAACCCACTCGGCTAGCCCCAAACCCACTCGGCAAGGCCCAAACCCACTCGGCTAGACCCAAACCCACTCGGCTAGACCCAAACCCACTCGGCTAGATCCAAACCCACTCCGCTAGACCCAAACCTACTCGGCTAGTCCCAAACGCACTCCGCTAGACCCAAACCCACTCGGCTAGACCCAAACCCATTCGGCTAGACCCAAGCCCACTCGGCTAGGCCCAAACCCACTCGGCTAGACCCAAACCCACTCGGCTAGACCCAAACCCACTCCGCTAGACCCAAATCCACTCGGCTAGACCCAAACCCACTCGGCTAGACCCAAACCCACTCGAATAGACACAAACCCACTCCGCTAGACCCAAACCCACTCGGCTAGACCCAAACCCACTCGGCTAGACCCAAACCCACTCGGCTGGACCCAAACCCACTCGGCTGGACCCAACCGCGCTGCGCTAGACCCAAACCCACTCGGCTAGACACAAACCCACTCGGCTAGAACCAAACACACTCGTCTAGCCCCAAACCCACTCGGCTAGACCCAAACCCTTTCGGCTAGACACAAACCCACTCGGCTAGCCCCAAACCCACTCGGGTAGGCCCAAACCCACTCGGCTAGACCCAAACCCACTCGGCTAGACCCAAACCCACTCCGCTAGACCCAAACCCACTCCGCTAGACCCAAACCCACTCGGCTAGAACCAAACCCACTCGGCAAACCCAAACCCACTCGGCTAGACCCAAACCCACTCGGCTAGACCCAAACCCACTCCGCTAGACCCAAACCCACTCCGCTAGACCCAAACCCACTCCGCTAGACCCAAACCCACTCGGCAAACACAAACCCACTCGGCTAGACCCAAACCCACTCGGCTAGACCCAAACCCAGTCCGCTAGATCCAAACCCAGTCCGCTAGACCCAACCCCACCTCGCTAGACCCAAACCCACTCTGCTAGATGCAAACCCACTCGGCTAGACCCAAACCCACTCGGCTAGGCCCAAACCCACTCGGCTAGACCCAAACCCACTCGGCTAGACCCAAACCCACTCGGCTGGACCCAACCCCACTCGACTAGACCCAACCCCACTCGGCTAGACCCAAACCCACTCGTCTAGCTCCAAACCCACTCGGCAAGGCCCAAACCCACTCGGCTAGACCCAAACCCACTCGGCTGGACCCAAACCCACTCGGCTTGATCCAAACCCACTCCGCTAGACCCAAACCCACTCGGCTCGACCCAAACCCACTCGTCTAGACCCAAGCCCACTCGGCTAGACCCAAACCCACTCGGCTAGACACATCCCACTCGGCTAACCCCAAACCCACTCGGCTAGGGCCAAACCCACTCGGCTAGAACCAAACCCACTCGGCTAGGCCCAAACCCACTCCGCTAGACCCAAACCCACTCGGCTAGTCCCAAACCCACTCCGCTAGACACAAACCCACTCGGCTAGACACAAACCCACTCGGCTAGCCCGGAACCCACTCGGCTAGGCCCAAACCCACTCGGCTAGCCCCAAACCCACTCGGCTAGACCCAAACCCACTCCGCTAGGCCCAAACCCACTCCGCTAGACCCAAACCCACTCGGCTAGACCCAAACCCACTCGTCTAGACCCAAACCCACTCGACTAGACCCTAACCCACTCCGCTAGACCCAAACCCACTCAGCTAGTCCCAAACCCACTCCGCTAGACACAAACCCATTCGCCTAGACCAAAACCCACTCGGCCAGACACAAGCCCACTCGGCTAGAACCAAACCCACTCGGCTAGGCCCAAACCCTCTCGACTAAACCCTAACCCACTCGGCTAGACCCAAACCCACTCGGCTAGACCCAAACCCACTCCGCTAGACCCAAACCCACTCGGTTAAACCCAAACCCACTCGGCTAGACCCAAACCCACTCGACTAGACCCAAACCCACTCCGCTAGACACAAACCCACTCGGCTAGACCCAAACCCACTCGGCTAGACCCAAAACCACTCGGCCGGGCCCAAACCCACTCGGCTAGACCCAACCCCACTCCGCTAGACCCAAACCCACTCAGCTCGACACAAACACACTCCGCTAGACCCAAACCCACTCGGCAAACCCAAACCCACTCGGCTAGAACCAAACCCACTCGGCTAGACCCAAACCCACTCCGCTAGACCCAAACCCACTCTGCTAGACCCAAACCCACTCCGCTGATCCCAAACCCACTCGCGTAGACACAAACCCACTCGGCTAGACCGAAACCCACTCGACTTGACCCAAACCCACTCCGCAAGACACAAACCCACTCAGCTAGACCCAAACCCACTCGGCTAGACCCAAACCCACTCGGCTAGACACAAACCCACTCGGCTAGACACAACCCCACTCCGCTAGACCCAAACGCACTCGGCAAACCCAAACCCACTCGGCTAGACCCAAACCCACTCGGCTAGACCCAAACCCACTCCGCTAGACCCAAACCCACTCCGCTAGACCCAAACCCACTCCGCTAGACCCAAACCCACTCCGCTAGACCCAAACCCACTCGGTTACACCCAAACCCACTCAGCTAGACCCAAACCCACTCGGCTAGACCCAAACGCACTCGGCTAGGCTCAAACTCACTCGGCTACACCCAAACCCACTCGGCTAGACCGAAACCCACTCGGCTAGCTCCAAACCCACTCGGCAAGGCCCAAACCCACTCGGCTAGACCCAAACCCACTCGGCTGGACCCAAACCCACTCGGCTTGATCCAAACCCACTCGGCTAGACCCAAACCCACTCGGCTCGACCCAAACCCACTCGTCTAGACCCAAGCCCACTCGGCTAGACCCAAACCCACTCGGCTAGACACATCCCACTCCGCTAGCCCCAAACCCACACGGCTAGGGCCAAACCCACTCGGCTAGACCCAAACCCACTCGGCTAGATCCAAACCCACTCCGCTAGACCCAAACCCACTCGGCTAGTCCCAAACCCACTCCGCTAGACACAAACCCACTCGGCTAGACACAAACCCACTCGGCTAGCCCCAAACCCACTCGGCTAGACCCAAACCCACTCCGCTAGGCCCAAACCCACTCCGCTAGACCCAAACCCACTCGGCTAGACCCAAACCCACTCGTCTAGACCCAAACCCACTCGACTAGACGCAAACCCACTCCGCTAGACCCAAACCCACTCAGCTAGTCCCAAACCCACTCCACTAGACACAAACCCATTCGGCTAGACCAAAACCCACTCGGCCAGACACAAGCCCACTCGGCTAGAACCAAACCCACTCGGCTAGGCCCAAACCCTCTCGACTAAACCCTAACCCACTCGGCTAGACCCAAACCCACTCGGCTAGACCCAAACCCACTCCGCTAGACCCAAACCCACTCGGTTAGACCCAAACCCACTCGGCTAGACCCAAACCCACTCGACTAGACCCAAACCCACTCCGCTAGACACAAACCCACTCGGCTAGACCCAAACCCACTCGGCTAGACCCAAAACCACTCGGCCGGGCCCAAACCCACTCGGCTAGACCCAACCCCACTCCGCTAGACCCAAACCCACTCGGCTAGACACAAACCCACTCCGCTAGACCCAAACCCACTCGGCAAACCCAAACCCACTCGGCTAGAACCAAACCCACTCGGCTAGACCCAAACCCACTCCGCTAGACCCAAACCCACTCTGCTAGACCCAAACCCAATCCGCTAGACCGAAACCCACTCGGCTAGATCCAAACCCACTCCGCTAGACCCAAACCCACTCGACTAGACCCAAACCCACTCGGCTAGACCCAAACCCACTCGGCTAGACCCAAACCCACTCTGCTAGACCCAAACCCACTCGGTTAGACCCAAACCCACTGGGCTAGACCCAAACCCACTCGGCTAGACACAAACCCACTCGGCAAGGCCCAAACCCACTCGGCTAGACCCAAACCCACTCGGCTAGACCCAAACCCACTCGGCTAGATCCAAACCCACTCCGCTAGACCCAAACCCACTCGGCTAGTCCCAAACGCACTCCGCTAGACCCAAACCCACTCGGCTGGACCCAAACCCACTCCGCTAGACCCAAACCCACTCGGCTAGACCAAAACCCACTCGGCTAGACCCAAACCCACTCGACTAGACCCAAACCCACTCCGCTAGACGCAAACCCACTCGGCTAGACCCAAACCCACTCGGCTAGACCCAAACCCACTCGGCTAGACCCAAACCCACTCGGCTAGACCCAACCCCACTCCGCTAGACCCAAACCCACTCGGCTAGACACAAACCCACTCCGCTAGACCCAAATGCACTCGGCAAACCCAAACCCACTCGGCTAGACCCAAACCCACTCGGCTAGACCCAAACCCACTCCGCTAGACCCAAACCCACTCCGCTAGACCCAAACCCACTCCGCTAGACCCAAACCCACTCCGCTAGACCCAAACCCACTCGGTTACACCCAAACCCACTCAGCTAGACCCAAACCCACTCGGCTAGACCCAAACGCACTCGGCTAGGCCCAAACTCACTCGGCTACACCCAAACCCACTCGGCTAGACCGAAACCCACTCGGTAGATCCAAACCCACTCCGCTAGACCCAAACCCACTCGGCTTGACCCAAACCCACTCGGCTAGACCCAAACCCACTTGGCTAAACCCAAACCCCCTCCGCTAGACCCAAACCCACTCGGCTAGACCCAAATCCACTCGGCTAGACCCAAGCACACTCGGCTAGACCCAAACCCACTCGGCTAGTCCCAAACGCACTCCGCCAGACCAAAACCCACTCGGCTAGACCCAAACCCACTCGGCTTGACCCAAGCCCACTCCGCTAGACCCAAGCCCACTCCGGTAGACCCAAACCCACTCGGCTAGACCCAAACCCACTCGGCTAGACCCAAACCCACTCGGCTAGACCCAAACCCACTCGGCTAGACCCAAACCCACTCGGCTAGACGAAAACCCACTCCGCTAGACCGAAACCCACTCGGCTAGACCCAAACCCACTCGGCTAGACTCAAACACACTCCGCTAGATCGAAACCCAGTCCGCTAGACCCAACCCCACTCCGCTAGACCCAAACCCACTCCGGTAGATGCAAACCCACTCCGCTAGACCCAAACCCACTCCGCTAGACCCAAACCCACTCGGCTAGACCCAAACCCACTCGGCTAGACCCAAACCCACTCGGCAAGGCCCAAACCCACTCGACTAGACCCAAACCCACTCGGCTAGACCCAAACCCACTCGGCTAGCCCCAAACCCACTCGGCAAGGCCCAAACCCACTCGGCTAGACCCAAACCCACTCGGCTAGACCCAAACCCACTCGGCTAGACCCAAACCCACTCGGCTAGACCCAAACCCACTCGGCTCGACCCAACCCCACTCGACTAGCCCCAAACCCACTCGGCAAGGCCCAAACCCACTCGGCTAGACCCAAACCCACTCGGCTAGACCCAAACCCACTCGGCTAGATCCAAACCCACTCCGCTAGACCCAAACCTACTCGGCTAGTCCCAAACGCACTCCGCTAGACCCAAACCCACTCGGCTAGACCCAAACCCACTCAGCTAGACCCAAGCCCACTCGGCTTGAACCAAGCCCACTCGGCTAGGCCCAAACCCACTCGGCTAGACCCAAACCCACTCGGCTAGACCCAAACCCACTCGGCTAGACACAAACCCACTCGGCTAGACCCAAACCCACTCGGCTAGACGAAAACCCACTCCGCTAGACCGAAACCCACTCGGCTAGACCCAAACCCACTCGGCTGGACTCAAACACACTCCGCTAGATCAAAACCCAGTCCGCTAGACCCAACCCCACTCCGCTAGACCCAAACCCACTCCGGTAGATGCAAACCCACTCCGCTAGACCCAAACCCACTCCGCTAGACCCAAACCCACTCGGCTAGACCCAAACCCACTCGGCTAGACCCAAACCCACTCGGCTAGCCCCAAACCCACTCGGCAAGGCCCAAACCCACTCGGCTAGACCCAAACCCACTCGGCTAGACCCAAACCCACTCGGCTAGATCCAAACACACTCCGCTAGACCCAAACCTACTCGGCTAGTCCCAAACGCACTCCGCTAGACCCAAACCCACTCGGCTAGACCCAAACCCACTCGGCTAGACCCAAGCCCACTCGGCTTGAACCAAGCCCACTCGGCTAGGCCCAAACCCACTCGGCTAGATCCAAACCCACTCGGCTAGACCCAAACCCACTCCGCTAGACCCAAATCCACTCGGCTAGACCCAAACCCACTCGGCTAGACCCAAACCCACTCGACTAGACACAAACCCACTCCGCTAGACCCAAACCCACTCGGCTAGACCCAAACCCACTCGGCTAGACCCAAACCCACTCGGCTGGACCCAAACCCACTCGGCTGGACCCAACCGCACTGCGCTAGACCCAAACCCACTCGGCTAGACACAAACCCACTCGGCTAGAACCAAACACAGTCGGCTAGCCCCAAACCCACTCGGCTAGACCCAAACCCTCTCGGCTAGACACAAACCCACTCGGCTAGCCCCAAACCCACTCGGCAAGGCCCAAACCCACTCGGCTAGACCCAAACCCACTCGGCTAGACCCAAACCCACTCCGCTAGACCCAAACCCACTCCGCTAGACCCAAACCCACTCGGCTAGAACCAAACCCACGCGGCTAGACCCAAACCCACTCGACTAGACCCAAACCCACTCCGCTAGACACAAACCCACTCGGCTAGACCCAAACCCACTCGGCTAGACCCAAACCCGCTCAGCTAGACCCAAACCCACTCGCCTAGACCCAACCCCACTCCGCTAGACCCACACCCACTCGCGTAGACACAAACCCACTCCGCTAGACCCAAACCCACTCGGCAAACCCAAACCCACTCGGCTAGACCCAAACCCACTCGGCTAGACCCAAACCCACTCCGCTAGACCGAAACCCACTCCGCTAGACCCAAACCCACTCCGCTAGACCCAAACCCACTCGGCAAACACAAACCCACTCGGCTAGACCCAAACCCAGTCCGCTAGATCCAAACCCAGTCCGCTAGACCCAACCCCACTCCGCTAGACCCAAACCCACTCCGCTAGATGCAAACCCACTCGGCTAGACCCAAACCCACTCGGCTAGGCCCAAACCCACTCGGCCAGACCCAAACCCAGTTGGCTAGACCCAAACCCACTCGGCTAGACCCAACCCCACTCTACTAGACCCAACCCCACTCGGCTAGACCCAAACCCACTCGGCTAGTACCAAACCCACTCGGCAAGGCCCAAACCCACTCGGCTAGACCCAAACCCACTCGGCTGGACCCAAACCCACTCGGCTTGATCCAAACCCACTCCGCTAGACCCAAACCCACTCGGCTCGACCCAAACCCACTCGTCTAGACCCAAGCCCACTCGGCTAGACCCAAACCCACTCGGCTAGACACATCCCACTCGGCTAACCCCAAACCCACTCGGCTAGGGCCAAACCCACTCGGCTAGACCCAAACCCACTCGGCTAGATGAAAACCCACTCCGCTAGACGCAAACCCACTCGGCTAGTCCCAAACCCACTCCGCTAGACACAAACCCACTCCGCTAGACACAAACCCACTCGGCTAGCCCCGAACCCACTCAGCTAGGCCCAAACCCACTCGGCTAGACCCAAACCCACTCGGCCAGACCCAAACCCAGTTGGCTAGACCCAAACCCACTCGGCTAGACCCAACCCCACTCTACTAGACCCAACCCCACTCGGCTAGACCCAAACCCACTCGGCTAGTACCAAACCCACTCGGCAAGGCCCAAACCCACTCGGCTAGACCCAAACCCACTCGGCTGGACCCAAACCCACTCGGCTTGATCCAAACCCACTCCGCTAGACCCAAACCCACTCGGCTAGTCCCAAACCCACTCCGCTAGACACAAACCCACTCGGCTAGACCCAAACCCACTCGGCCAGACCCAAGCCCACTCGGCTAGAACCAAACCCACTCGGCTAGGCCCAAACCCACTCGGCTAGCCCCAAACCCACTCGGCTAGACCCAAACCCACTCCGCTAGGCCCAAACCCACTCCGCTAGACCCAAACCCACTCGGCTAGACCCAAACCCACTCGTCTAGACCCAAACCCACTCGACTAGACCCAAACCCACTCCGCTAGACCCAAACCCACTCAGCTAGTCCCAAACCCACTCCGCTAGACACAAACCCATTCGGCTAGACCAAAACCCACTCGGCCAGACTCAAGCCCACTCGGCTAGAACCAAACCCACTCGGCTAGGCCCAAACCCTCTCGACTAAACCCTAACCCACTCGGCTAGACCCAAACCCACTCGGCTAGACCCAAACCCACTCCGCTAGACCCAAACCCACTCGGTTAGACCCAAACCCACTCGGCTAGACCCAAACCCACTCGACTAGACCCAAACCCACTCCGCTAGACACAAACCCACTCGGCTAGACCCAAACCCACTCGGCTAGACCCAAAACCACTCGGCCGGGCCCAAACCCACTCGGCTAGACCCAACCCCACTCCGCTAGACCCAAACCCACTCGGCTAGACACAAACCCACTCCGCTAGACTCAAACCCACTCGGCAAACCCAAACCCACTCGGCTAGAACCAAACCCACTCCGCTAGACCCAAACCCACTCCGCTAGACCCAAACCCACTCTGCTAGACCCAAACCCACTCCGCTAGACCGAAACCCACACGGCTAGATCCAAACCCACTCCGCTAGACCCAAACCCACTCGACTAGACCCAAACCCACTCGGCTAGACCCAAACCCACTCGGCTAGACCCAAACCCACTCCGCTAGACCCAAACCCACTCGGTTAGACCCAAACCCACTCGGCTAGACCCAAACCCACTCGGCTAGACACAAACCCACTCGGCAAGACCCAAACCCACTCGGCTAGACCCAAACCCACTCGGCTAGACCCAAACCCACTCGGCAAACCCAAACCCACTCGGCTAGACACAAACCCACTCGGCTAGACCCAAACCCACTCCGCTAGACCCAAACCCACTCCGCTAGACCCAAACCCACTCCGCTAGACCCAAACCCACTCCGCTAGACCCAAACCCACTCGGTTACACCCAAACCCACTCAGCTAGACCCAAACCCACTCGGCTAGACCCAAACGCACTCGGCTAGGCCCAAACTCACTAGGCTACACCCAAACCCACTCGGCTAGACCGAAACCCACTCGGTAGATCCAAACCCACTCGGCTAGTCCCAAACGCACTCCGCTAGACCCAAACCCACTCGGCTAGACCCAAACCCACTCGGCTAGACCCAAGCCCACTCCGCTAGACCCAAGCCCACTCCGGTAGACCCAAACCCACTCGGTTAGACCCAAACCCACTCGGCTAGACCCAAACCCACTCGGCTAGACCCAAACCCACTCGGCTAGACCCAAACCCACTCGGCTAGACGAAAACCCACTCCGCTAGACCGAAACCCACTCGGCTAGACCCAAACCCACTCGGCTAGACTCAAACACACTCCGCTAGATCGAAACCCAGTCCGCTAGACCCAACCCCACTCCGCTAGACCCAAACCCACTCCGGTAGATGCAAACCCACTCCGCTAGACCCAAACCCACTCCGCTAGACCCAAACCCACTCGGCTAGACCCAAACCCACTCGGCTAGACCCAAACCCACTCGGCTTGACCCAACCCCACTCGACTAGACCCAAACCCACTCGGCTAGACCCAAACCCACTCGGCTAGCCCCAAACCCACTCGGCAAGGCCCAAACCCACTCGGCTAGACCCAAACCCACTCGGCTAGACCCAAACCCACTCGGCTAGATCCAAACCCACTCCGCTAGACCCAAACCCACTCGGCTAGACCCAAACCCACTCGGCTGGACCCAAACCCACTCGGCTGGACCCAACCGCACTGCGCTAGACCCAAACCCACTCGGCTAGACACAAACCCACTCGGCTAGAACCAAACACACTCGGCTAGCCCCAAACCCACTCGGCTAGACCCAAACCCTCTCGGCTAGATCCAAACACACTCCGCTAGACCCAAACCCACTCTGCTAGTCCCAAACCCACTCCGCGAGACACAAACCCACTCGGCTGGACCCAAACCCACTCGGCAGGACCCAAGCCCTCTCGGCTAGAGCCAAACCCACTGGGCTAGGCCCAAACCCACTCGGCTAGACCCAAAACCACTCGGCTAGACCCAAACCCACTCGGCTAGACCCAAACCCACTCCGCTAGACCCAACCCCACTCGGCTAGTCCCAAACCCACTCGGCTAGACCCAAACCCACTCCGCTAGACCCAAACCCACTCGGCTAGATCCAAACCCACTCGGCTAGACCCAAAACCACTCGGCTAGACCCAAACCCGCTCGGCTAGTCCCAAACCCACTCCGCTAGACACAATCCCACTCGGATGGACGCAAACCCACTCGGCAAGACCCAAGCCCACTCGGCTAGGCCCAAACCCACTGGGCTAGGCCCAAACCCACTCGGCTAGACCCAAACCCACTCGGCTAGACCCAAACCCACTCGGCTAGACCCAAACCCACTCCGCTAGACCCAAACCCACTCGGCTAAACCCAAACCCACTCGGCTAGACACAAACCCACTCGGCTAGATGCAAACCCACTCCGCTAAACCGAAACCCACTCGGCTAGACCCAAACCCACTCGGCTAGACTCAAACACACTCCGCTAGATCGAAACCCAGTCCGCTAGACCCAACCCCACTCCGCTAGACCCAAACCCACTCCGGTAGATGCAAACCCACTCCGCTAGACCCAAACCCACTCCGCTAGACCCAAACCCACTCGGCTAGACCCAAACCCACTCGGCTAGACCCAAACCCACTCGGCTCGACCCAACCCCACTCGACTAGACCCAAACCCACTCGGCTAGACCCAAACCCACTCGGCTAGCCCCAAACCCACTCGGCAAGGCCCAAACCCACTCGGCTAGACCCAAACCCACTCGGCTAGACCCAAACCCACTCGGCTAGATCCAAACCCACTCCGCTAGACCCAAACCTACTCGGCTAGTCCCAAACGCACTCCGCTAGACCCAAACCCACTCGGCTAGACCCAAACCCACTCGGCTAGACGAAAACCCACTCCGCTAGACCGAAACCCACTCGGCTAGACCCAAACCCACTCGGCTAGACTCAAACACACTCCGCTAGATCGAAACCCAGTCCGCTAGACCCAACCCCACTCCGCTAGACCCAAACCCACTCGGCAAACCCAAACCCACTCGGCTAGACCCAAACCCACTCGGCTAGACCCAAACCCACTCCGCTAGACCCAAACCCACTCCGCTAGACCCAAACCCACTCCGCTAGACCCAAACCCACTCGGCAAACACAAACCCACTCGGCTAGACCCAAACCCACGCGGCTAGACCCAAACCCAGTCCGCTAGATCCAAACCCAGTCCGCTAGACCCAACCCCACTCCGCTAGACCCAAACCCACTCCGCTAGATGCAAACCCACTCGGCTAGACCCAAACCCACTCGGCTAGGCCCAAACCCACTCGGCTAGACCCAAACCCACTCGGCTAGACCCAAACCCACTCGGCTAGACCCAACCCCACTCGACTAGACCCAACCCCACTCGGCTAGACCCAAACCCACTCGGCTAGCTCCAAACCCACTCGGCAAGGCCCAAACCCACTCGGCTAGACCCAAACCCACTCGGCTGGACCCAAACCCACTCGGCTTGATCCAAACCCACTCCGCTAGACCCAAACCCACTCGGCTCGACCCAAACCCACTCGTCTAGACCCAAGCCCACTCGGCTAGACCCAAACCCACTCGGCTAGACACATCCCACTCGGCTAACCCCAAACCCACTTGGCTAGGGCCAAACCCACTCAGCTAGACCCAAACCCACTCGGCTAGATCCAAACCCACTCCGCTAGACCCAAACCCACTCGGCTAGTCCCAAACCCACTCCGCTAGACACAAACACACTCGGCTAGACACAAACCCACTCGGCTAGCCCCGAACCCACTCGGCTAGGCCCAAACCCACTCGGCTAGACCCAAACCCACTCGGCTAGATCCAAACCCACTCCGCTAGACCCAAACCCACTCGGCTAGTCCCAAACCCACTCCGCTAGACACAAACCCACTCGGCTAGACCCAAACCCACTCGGCCAGACCCAAGCCCACTCGGCTAGAACCAAACCCACTCGGCTAGGCCCAAACCCACTCGGCTAGCCCCAAACCCACTCGGCTAGACCCAAACCCACTCCGCTAGGCCCAAACCCACTCCGCTAGACCCAAACCCACTCGGCTAGACCCAAACCCACTCGTCTAGACCCAAACCCACTCGACTAGACCCAAACCCACTCCGCTAGACCCAAACCCACTCAGCTAGTCCCAAACCCACTCCGCTAGACACAAACCCATTCGGCTAGACCAAAACCCACTCGGCCAGACACAAGCCCACTCGGCTAGAACCAAACCCACTCGGCTAGGCCCAAACCCTCTCGACTAAACCCTAACCCACTCGGCTAGACCCAAACCCACTCGGCTAGACCCAAACCCACTCCGCTAGACCCAAACCCACTCGGTTAGACCCAAACCCACTCGGCTAGACCCAAACCCACTCGACTAGACCCAAACCCACTCCGCTAGACACAAACCCACTCGGCTAGACCCAAACCCACTCGGCTAGACCCACAACCACTCGGCCGGGCCCAAACCCACTCGGCTAGACCCAACCCCACTCCGCTAGACCCAAACCCACTCGGCTAGACACAAACCCACTCCGCTAGACCCAAACCCACTCGGCAAACCCAAACCCACTCGGCTAGAACCAAACCCACTCGGCTAGACCCAAACCCACTCCGCTAGACCCAAACCCACTCTACTAGACCCAAACCCACTCCGCTAGACCGAAACCCACTCGGCTAGATCCAAACCCACTCCGCTAGACCCAAACCCACTCGACTAGACCCAAACCCACTCGGCTAGACCCAAACCCACTCGGCTAGACCCAAACCCACTCCGCTAGACCCAAACCCACTCGGTTAGACCCAAACCCACTCGGCTAGACCCAAACCCACTCGGCTAGACACAAACCCACTCGGCAAGGCCCAAACCCACTCGGCTAGACCCAAACCCACTCGGCTAGACCCAAACCCACTCGGCTAGATCCAAACCCACTCCGCTAGACCCAAACCCACTCGGGTAGTCCCAAACGCACTCGGCTGGACCCAAACCCACTCCGCTAGACCCAAACCCACTCGGCTAGACCCAAACCCACTCGGCTAGACCCAAACCCACTCGACTAGACCCAAACCCACTCCGCTAGACCCAAACCCACTCGGCTAGACCCAAACCCACTCGGCTAGACCCAAACCCACTCGGCTAGACCCAACCCCACTCCGCTAGACCCAAACCCACTTGGCTAGACACAAACCCACTCCGCTAGACCCAAACGCACTCGGCAAACCCAAACCCACTCGGCTAGACCCAAACCCACTCGGCTAGACCCAAACCCACTCTGCTAGACCCAAACCCACTCCGCTAGACCCAAACCCACTCCGCTAGACCCAAACCCACTCCGCTAGACCCAAACCCACTCGGTTACACCCAAACCCACTCAGCCAGACCCAAACCCACTCGGCTAGACCCAAACGCACTCGGCTAGGCCCAAACTCACTAGGCTACACCCACACCCACTCGGCTAGACCGAAACCCACTCGGTAGATCCAAACCCACTCGGCTAGTCCCAAACGCACTCCGCTAGACCCAAACCCACTCGGCTAGACCCAAACCCACTCGGCTACACCCAAGCCCACTCCGCTAGACCCAAGCCCACTCCGGTAGACCCAAACCCACTCGGCTAGACCCAAACCCACTCGGCTAGACCCAAACCCACTCGGCTAGACCCAAACCCACTCGGCTAGACCCAAACCCACTCGGCTATACGAAAACCCACTCCGCTAGACCGAAACCCACTCGGCTAGACCCAAACCCACTCGGCTAGACTCAAACACACTCCGCTAGATCGAAACCCAGTCCGCTAGACCCAACCCCACTCCGCTAGACCCAAACCCACTCCGGTAGATGCAAACCCACTCCGCTAGACCCAAACCCACTCGGCTAGACCCAAACCCACTCGACTAGACACAAACCCACTCCGCTAGACCCAAACCCACTCGGCTAGACCCAAACCCACTCGGCTAGACCCAAACCCACTCGGCTGGACCCAAACCCACTCGGCTGGACCCAACCGCACTGCGCTAGACCCAAACCCACTCGGCTAGACACAAACCCACTCGGCTAGAACCAATCACACTCGGCTAGCCCCAAACCCACTCGGCTAGACCCAAACCCTCTCGGCTAGATCCAAACCCACTCCGCTAGACCCAAACCCACTCGGCTAGTCCCAAACCCACTCCGCGAGACACAAACCCACTCGGCTGGACCCAAACCCACTCGGCAGGACCCAAGCCCACTCGGCTAGAGCCAAACCCACTGGGCTAGGCCCAAACCCACTCGGCTAGACCCAAAACCACTCGGCTAGACCCAAACCCACTCGGCTAGACCCAAACCCACTCCGCTAGACCCAAACCCACTCGGCTAGACCCAAACCCACTCGGCTAGACCCAAACCCACTCGGCTAGACCCAAACCCACTCCGCTAGACCCAAACCCACTCGGCTAGATCCAAACCCACTCGGCTAGACCCAAAACCACTCGGCTAGACCCAAACCCGCTCGGCTAGTCCCAAATCCACTCCGCTAGACACAATCCCACTCGGATGGACGCAAACCCACTCGGCAAGACCCAAGCCCACTCGGCTAGAACCAAACCCACTGGGCTAGGCCCAAACCCACTCGGCTAGACCCAAACCCACTCGGCTAGACCCAAACCCACTCGGCAAGACCCAAACCCACTCCGCTAGACCCAAACCCACTCGGCTAAACCCAAACCCACTCGGCTAGACGCAAACCCACTCGGCTAGATGCAAACCCACTCCGCTAGACCGAAACCCACTCGGCTAGACCCAAACCCACTCGGCTAGACGAAAACCCACTCCGCTAGACCGAAACCCACTCGGCTAGACCCAAACCCACTCGGCTAGACTCAAACACTCTCCGCTAGATCGAAACCCAGTCCGCTAGACCCAACCCCACTCCGCTAGACCCAAACCCACTCCGGTAGATGCAAACCCACTCCGCTAGACCCAAACCCACTCCGCTAGACCCAAACCCACTCGGCTAGACCCAAACCCACTCGGCTAGACCCAAACCCACTCGGCTCGACCCAACCCCACTCGACTAGACCCAAACCCACTCGGCTAGACCCAAACCCACTCGGCTAGCCCCAAACCCACTCGGCAAGGCCCAAACCCACTCGGCTAGACCCAAACCCACTCGGCTAGCCCCAAACCCACTCGGCTAGATCCAAACCCACTCCGCTAGACCCAAACCTACTCGGCTAGACCCAAACCCACTCGGCTAGACCCAAGCCCACTCGGCTTGAACCAAGCCCACTCGGCTAGGCCCAAACACACTCGGCTAGACCCAAACCCACTCGGCTAGACCCAAACCCACTCCGCTAGACCCAAACACACTCCGCTAGACCCAAACCCACTCGGCTAGAACCAAACCCACGCGGCTAGACCCAAACCCACTCGACTAGACCCAAACCCACTCCGCTAGACACAAACCCACTCGGCTAGACCCAAACCCACTCGGCTGGACCCAAACCCACTCGACTAGACACAAACCCACTCCGCTAGACCCAAACCCACTCGGCTAGACCCAAACCCACTCGGCTAGACCCAAACCCACTCGGCTGGACCCAAACCCACTCGGCTGGACCCAACCGCACTGCGCTAGACCCAAACCCACTCGGCTAGAAACAAACCTACTCGGCTAGAACCAAACACTCTCGGCTAGCCCCAAACCCACTCGGCTAGACCCAAACCCTCTCGGCTAGACACAAACCCACTCGGCTAGCCCCAAACCCACTCGGCTAGGCCCAAACCCACTCGGCTAGACCCAAACCCTCTCGGCTAGACCCAAACCCACTCCGCTAGACCCAAACACACTCCGCTAGACCCAAACCCACTCGGCTAGAACCAAACCCACGCGGCTAGACCCAAACCCACTCGACTAGACCCAAACCCACTCCGCTAGACCCAAACCCACTCGGCTAGACCCAAACCCACTCGGCTAGATCCAAACCCACTCCGCTAGACCCAAACCCACTCGGCTAGTCCCAAACCCACTCCGCTAGACACAAACCCACTCGGCTAGACACAGACCCACTCGGCTAGCCCTGAACCCACTCGGCTAGGCCCAAACCCACTCGGCTAGACCCAAACCCACTCGGCTAGATCCAAACCCACTCCGCTAGACCCAAACCCACTCGGCTAGTCCCAAACCCACTCCACTAGACACAAACCCACTCGGCTAGACCCAAACCCACTCGGCCAGACCCAAGCCCACTCGGCTAGAACCAAACCCACTCGGCTAGTCCCAAACCCACTCGGCTAGCCCCAAACCCACTCGGCTAGACCCAAACCCACTCCGCTAGGCCCAAACCCACTCCGCTAGACCCAAACCCACTCGGCTAGACACAAACCCACTCGTCTAGACCCAAACCCACTCGACTAGACCCAAACCCACTCCGCTAGACCCAAACCCACTCAGCTAGTCCCAAACCCACTCCGCTAGACACAAACCCATTCGGCTAGACCAAAACCCACTCGGCCAGACACAAGCCCACTCGGCTAGAACCAAACCCACTCGGCTAGGCCCAAACCCTCTCGACTAAATCCTAACCCACTCGGCTAGACCCAAACCCACTCGGCTAGACCCAAACCCACTCCGCTAGACCCAAACCCACTCGGTTAGACCCAAACCCACTCGGCTAGAACCAAACCCACTCTGCTAGACCCAAACCCACTCCGCTAGACCCAAACCCACTCGGCTAGATCCAAACCCACTCCGCTAGACCCAAACCCACTCGACTAGACCCAAACCCACTCGGCTAGACCCAAACCCACTCGGCTAGACCCAAACCCACTCCGCTAGACCCAAACCCACTCGGTTAGACCCAAACCCACTCGGCGAGACCCAAACCCACTCGGCTAGACACAAACCCACTCGGCAAGGCCCAAACCCACTCGGCTAGACCCAAACCCACTCGGCTAGACCCAAACCCACTCGGCTAGATCCAAACCCACTCCGCTAGACCCAAACCCACTCGGCTAGTCCCAAACGCACTCCACTAGACCCAAACCCACTCGGCTGGACCCAAACCCACTCCGCTAGACCCAAACCCACTCGGCTAGACCCAAACCCACTCGGCTAGACCCAAACGCACTCGGCAAACCCAAACCCACTCGGCTAGACACAAACCCACTCGGCTAGACCCAAACCCACTCCGCTAGACCCAAAAACACTCCGCTAGACCCAAACCCACTCCGCTAGACCCAAACCCACTCCGCTAGACCCAAACCCACTCGGTTACACCCAAACCCACTCAGCTAGACCCAAACCCACTCGGCTAGACCCAAACGCACTCGGCTAGGCCCAAACTCACTAGGCTACACCCAAACCCACTCGGCTAGACCGAAACCCACTCGGTAGATCCAAACCCACTCGGCTAGTCCCAAACGCACTCCGCTAGACCCAAACCCACTCGGCTAGACCCAAACCCACTCGGCTAGACCCAAGCCCACTCCGCTAGACCCAAGCCCACTCCGGTAGACCCAAACCCACTTGGCTAGACCCAAACCCACTCGGCTAGACCCAAACCCACTCGGCTAGACCCAAACCCACTCGGCTAGACCCAAACCCACTCGGCTAGACGAAAACCCACTCCGCTAGACCGAAACCCACTCGGCTAGACCCAAACCCACTCGGCTAGACTCAAACACACTCCGCTAGATCGAAACCCAGTCCGCTAGACCCAACCCCACTCCGCTAGACCCAAACCCACTCCGGTAGATGCAAACCCACTCCGCTAGACCCAAACCCACTCCGCTAGACCCAAACCCACTCGGCTAGACCCAAACCCACTCGGCTAGACCCAAACCCACTCGGCTCGACCCAACCCCACTCGACTAGACCCAAACCCACTCGGCTAGACCCAAACCCACTCGGCTAGCCCCAAACCCACTCGGCAAGGCCCAAACCCACTCGGCTAGACCCAAACCCACTCGGCTAGACCCAAACCCACTCGGCTAGATCCAAACCCACTCCGCTAGACCCAAACCCACTCGGCTAGTCCCAAACGCACTCCGCTAGACCCAAACCCACTCGGCTAGACCCAAACCCACTCGGCTAGACCCAAGCCCACTCGGCTTGAACCAAGCCCACTCGGCTAGGCCCAAACCCACTCGGCTAGACCCAAACCCACTCGGCTAGACCCAAACTCACTCCGCTAGACCCAAATCCACTCGGCTAGACCCAAACCCACTCGGCTAGACCCAAACCCACTCGACTAGACACAAACCCACTCCGCTAGACCCAAACCCACTCGGCTAGACCCAAACCCACTCGGCTAGACCCAAACCCACTCGGCTGGACCCAAACCCACTCGGCTGGACCCAACCGCACTGCGCTAGACCCAAACCCACTCGGCTAGACACAAACCCACTCGGTTAGAACCAAACACACTCGGCTAGCCCCAAACCCACTCGGCTAGACCCAAACCCTCTCGGCTAGATCCAAACCCACTCTGCTAGACCCAAACCCACTCGGCTAGTCCCAAACCCACTCCGCGAGACACAAACCCACTCGGCTGGACCCAAACCCACTCGGCAGGACCCAAGCCCACTCGGCTAGAGCCAAACCCACTGGGCTAGGCCCAAACCCACTCGGCTAGACCCAAAACCACTCGGCTAGACCCAAACCCACTCGGCTAGACCCAAACCCACTCCGCTAGACCCAAACCCACTCGGCTAGCCCCAAACCCACTCGGCAAGGCCCAAACCCACTCGGCTAGACCCAAACCCACTCGGCTAGACCCAAACCCACTCGGCTAGATCCAAACCCACTCCACTAGACCCAAACCCACTCGGCTAGTCCCAAACGCACTCCGCTAGACCCAAACCCACTCGGCTAGACCCAAACCCACTCGGCTAGACCCAAGCCCACTCGGCTTGAACCAAGCCCACTCGGCTAGGCCCAAACCCACTCGGCTAGACCCAAACCCACTCGGCTAGACCCAAACCCACTCCGCTAGACCCAAATCCACTCGGCTAGACCCAAACCCACTCGGCTAGACCCAAACCCACTCGACTAGACACAAACCCACTCCGCTAGACCCAAACCCACTCGGCTAGACCCAAACCCACTCGGCTAGACCCAAACCCACTCGGCTGGACCCAAACCCACTCGGCTGGACCCAACCGCACTGCGCTAGACCCAAACCCACTCGGCTAGACACAAACCCACTCGGCTAGAACCAAACACACTCGGCTAGCCCCAAACCCACTCGGCTAGACCCAAACCCTCTCGGCTAGATCCAAACCCACTCCGCTAGACCCAAACCCACTCGGCTAGTCCCAAACCCACTCCGCGAGACACAAACCCACTCGGCTGGACCCAAACCCACTCGGCAGGACCCAAGCCCACTCGGCTAGAGCCAAACCCACTGGGCTAGGCCCAAACCCACTCGGCTAGACCCAAAACCACTCGGCTAGACCCAAACCCAATCGGCTAGACCCAAACCCACTCCGCTAGACCCAAACCCACTCGGCTAGACCCAAACCCACTCGGCTAGACCCAAACCCACTCGGCTAGACCCAAACCCACTCCGCTAGACCCAAACCCACTCGGCTAGATCCAAACCCACTCGGCTAGACCCAAAACCACTCGGCTAGACCCAAACCCACTCGGCTAGTCCCAAACCCACTCCGCTAGACATAATCCCACTCGGATGGACGCAAACCCACTCGGCAAGACCCAAACCCACTCGGCTGGACCCAAACCCACTCGGCTGGACCCAACCGCACTGCGCTAGACCCAAACCCACTCGGCTAGACACAAACCCACTCGGCTAGAACCAAACACACTCGGCTAGCCCCAAACCCACTCGGCTAGACCCAAACCCTCTCGGCTAGATCCAAACCCACTCCGCTAGACCCAAACCCACTCGGCTAGTCCCAAACCCACTCCGCGAGACACAAACCCACTCGGCTGGACCCAAACCCACTCGGCAGGACCCAAGCCCACTCGGCTAGAGCCAAACCCACTGGGCTAGGCCCAAACCCACTCGGCTAGACCCAAAACCACTCGGCTAGACCCAAACCCACTCGGCTAGACCCAAACCCACTCCGCTAGACCCAAACCCACTCGGCTAGACCCAAACCCACTCGGCTAGACCCAAACCCACTCCGCTAGACCCAAACCCACTCCGCTAGATCCAAACCCACTCGGCTAGACCCAAAACCACTCGGCTAGACCCAAACCCACTCGGCTAGTCCCAAACCCACTCCGCTAGACATAATCCCACTCGGATGGACGCAAACCCACTCGGCAAGACCCAAGCCCACTCGGCTAGAACCAAACCCACTGGGCTAGGCCCAAACCCACTCGGCTAGACCCAAACCCACTCGGCTCGACCCAAACCCAGTCAGCTAGACCCAAACCCACTCCGCTAGACCCAAACCCAGTCGGCTAAACCCAAACCCACTTGGCTAGACGCAAACCCACTCGGCTAGATGCAAACCCACTCCGCTAGACCGAAACCCACTCGGCTAGACCCAAACCCACTCGGCTAGACTCAAACACACTCCGCTAGACCGAAACCCAGTCCGCTAGACGCAACCCCACTCCGCTAGACCCAAGCCCACTCGGCTTGAACCAAGCCCACTCGGCTAGGCCCAAACCCACTCGGCTAGACCCAAACCCACTCGGCTAGACCCAAACCCACTCCGCTAGACCCAAATCCACTCGGCTAGACCCAAACCCACTCGGCTAGACCCAAACCCACTCGACTAGACACAAACCCACTCCGCTAGACCCAAACCCACTCGGCTAGACCCAAACCCACTCGGCTACACCCAAACCCACTCGGGTGGACCCAAACCCACTCCGCTAGACCCAAACCCACTCGGCTAGACCCAAACCCACTCGGCTAGACCCAAACCCACTCCGCTAGACCCAAACCCACTCGGCTAGAACCAAACACACTCGGCTAGCCCCAAACCCACTCGGCTAGACCCAAACCCTCTCGGCTAGATCCAAACCCACTCCGCTAGACCCAAACCCACTCGGCTAGTCCCAAACCCACTCCGCGAGACACAAACCCACTCGGCTGGACCCAAACCCACTCGGCAGGACCCAAGCCCACTCGGCTAGAGCCAAACCCACTGGGCTAGGCCCAAACCCACTCGGCTAGACCCAAAACCACTCGGCTAGACCCAAACCCACTCGGCTAGACCCAAACCCACTCCACTAGACCCAAACCCACTCGGCTAGACCCAAACCCACTCGGCTAGACCCAAACGCACTCCGCTAGACCCAAACCCACTCGGCTAGATCCAAACCCACTCGGCTAGACCCAAAACCACTCGGCTAGACCCAAACCCGCTCGGCTAGTCCCAAACCCACTCCGCTAGAGACAATCCCACTCGGATGGACGCAAACCCACTCGGCAAGACCCAAGCCCACTCGGCTAGAACCAAACCCACTGGGCTAGGCCCAAACCCACTCGGCTAGACCCAAACCCACTCGGCTAGACCCAAACCCACTCGGCTAGACCCAAACCCACTCCGCTAGACCCAAACCCACTCGGCTAAACCCAAACCCACTCGGCTAGACGCAAACCCACTCGGCTAGATGCAAACCCACTCCGCTAGACCGAAACCCACTCGGCTAGACCCAAACCCACTCGGCTAGACTCAAACACACTCCGCTAGACCGAAACCCAGTCCGCTAGACGCAACCCCACTCCGCTAGACCCAAGCCCACTCGGCTTGAACCAAGCCCACTCGGCTAGGCCCAAACCCACTCGGCTAGACCCAAACCCACTCGGCTAGACCCAAACCCACTCCGCTAGACCCAAATCCACTCGGCTAGACCCAAACCCACTCGGCTAGACCCAAACCCACTCGACTAGACACAAACCCACTCCGCTAGACCCAAACCCACTCGGCTAGACCCAAACCCACTCGGCTACACCCAAACCCACTCGGCTGGACCCAAACCCACTCGGCTGGACCCAACCGCACTGCGCTAGACCCAAACCCACTCGGCTAGACACAAACCCACTCGGCTAGAACCAAACACACTCGGCTAGACCCAAAACCACTCGGCTAGACCCAAACCCACTCGGCTAGACCCAAACCCACTCCGCTAGACCCAAACCCACTCGGCTAGACCCAAACCCACTCGGCTAGACCCAAATCCACTCCGCTAGACCCAAACCCACTCGGCTAGATCCAAACCCACTCGGCTAGACCCAAAACCACTCGGCTAGACCCAAACCCGCTCGGCTAGTCCCAAACCCACTCCGCTAGACACAATCCCACTCGGATGGACGCAAACCCACTCGGCAAGACCCAAGCCCACTCGGCTAGAACCAAACCCACTGGGCTAGGCCCAAACCCACTCGCTTAGACCCAAACCCACTCGGCTAGACCCAAACCCACTCGGCTAGACCCAAACCCACTCCGCTAGACCCAAACCCACTCGGCTAAACCCAAACCCACTCGGCTAGACGCAAACCCACTCGGCTAGATGCAAACCCACTCCGCTAGACCGAAACCCACTCGGCTAGACCCAAACCCACTCGGCTAGACTCAAACACACTCCGCTAGACCGAAACCCAGTCCGCTAGACGCAACCCCACTCCGCTAGACCCAAGCACACTCGGCTTGAACCAAGCCCACTCGGCTAGGCCCAAACCCACTCGGCTAGACCCAAACCCACTCGGCTAGACCCAAACCCACTCCGCTAGACCCAAACCCACTCGGCTAGATCCAAACCCACTCGGCTAGACCCAAAACCACTCGGCTAGACCCAAACCCACTCGGCTAGTCCCAAACCCACTCCGCTAGACATAATCCAACTCGGATGGACGCAAACCCACTCGGCAAGACCCAAACCCACTCGGCTGGACCCAAACCCACTCGGCTGGACCCAACCGCACTGCGCTAGACCCAAACCCACTCGGCTAGACACAAACCCACTCGGCTAGAACCAAACACACTCGGCTAGCCCCAAACCCACTCGGCTAGACCCAAACCCTCTCGGCTAGATCCAAACCCACTCCGCTAGACCCAAACCCACTCGGCTAGTCCCAAACCCACTCCGCGAGACACAAACCCACTCGGCTGGACCCAAACCCACTCGGCAGGACCCAAGCCCACTCGGCTAGAGCCAAACCCACTGGGCTAGGCCCAAACCCACTCGGCTAGACCCAAAACCACTCGGCTAGACCCAAACCCACTCGGCTAGACCCAAACCCACTCCGCTAGACCCAAACCCACTCGGCTAGACCCAAACCCACTCGGCTAGACCCAAACCCACTCCGCTAGACCCAAACCCACTCCGCTAGATCCAAACCCACTCGGCTAGACCCAAAACCACTCGGCTAGACCCAAACCCACTCGGCTAGTCCCAAACCCGCTCCGCTAGACATAATCCCACTCGGATGGACGCAAACCCACTCGGCAAGACCCAAGCCCACTCGGCTAGAACCAAACCCACTGGGCTAGGCCCAAACCCACTCGGCTAGACCCAAACCCACTCGGCTCGACCCAAACCCAGTCAGCTAGACCCAAACCCACTCCGCTAGACCCAAACCCAGTCGGCTAAACCCAAACCCACTTGGCTAGACGCAAACCCACTCGGCTAGATGCAAACCCACTCCGCTAGACCGAAACCCACTCGGCTAGACCCAAACCCACTCGGCTAGACTCAAACACACTCCGCTAGACCGAAACCCAGTCCGCTAGACGCAACCCCACTCCGCTAGACCCAAGCCCACTCGGCTTGAACCAAGCCCACTCGGCTAGGCCCAAACCCACTCGGCTAGACCCAAACCCACTCGGCTAGACCCAAACCCACTCCGCTAGACCCAAATCCACTCGGCTAGACCCAAACCCACTCGGCTAGACCCAAACCCACTCGACTAGACACAAACCCACTCCGCTAGACCCAAACCCACTCGGCTAGACCCAAACCCACTCGGCTACACCCAAACCCACTCGGCTGGACCCAAACCCACTCCGCTAGACCCAAACCCACTCGGCTAGACCCAAACCCACTCGGCTAGACCCAAACCCACTCCGCTAGACCCAAACCCACTCGGCTAGAACCAAACACACTCGGCTAGCCCCAAACCCACTCGGCTAGACCCAAACCCTCTCGGCTAGATCCAAACCCACTCCGCTAGACCCAAACCCACTCGGCTAGTCCCAAACCCACTCCGCGAGACACAAACCCACTCGGCTGGACCCAAACCCACTCGGCAGGACCCAAGCCCACTCGGCTAGAGCCAAACCCACTGGGCTAGGCCCAAACCCACTCGGCTAGACCCAAAACCACCCGGCTAGACCCAAACCCACTCGGCTAGACCCAAACCCACTCCACTAGACCCAAACCCACTCGGCTAGACCCAAACCCACTCGGCTAGACCCAAACCCACTCCGCTAGACCCAAACCCACTCGGCTAGATCCAAACCCACTCGGCTAGACCCAAAACCACTCGGCTAGACCCAAACCCGCTCGGCTAGTCCCAAACCCACTCCGCTAGACACAATCCCACTCGGATGGACGCAAACCCACTCGGCAAGACCCAAGCCCACTCGGCTAGAACCAAACCCACTGGGCTAGGCCCAAACCCACTCGGCTAGACCCAAACCCACTCGGCTAGACCCAAACCCACTCGGCTAGACCCAAACCCACTCCGCTAGACCCAAACCCACTCGGCTAAACCCAAACCCACTCGGCTAGACGCAAACCCACTCGGCTAGATGCAAACCCACTCCGCTAGACCGAAACCCACTCGGCTAGACCCAAACCCACTCGGCTAGACTCAAACACACTCCGCTAGACCGAAACCCAGTCCGCTAGACGCAACCCCACTCCGCTAGACCCAAGCACACTCGGCTTGAACCAAGCCCACTCGGCTAGGCCCAAACCCACTCGGCTAGACCCAAACCCACTCGGCTAGACCCAAACCCACTCCGCTAGACCCAAACCCACTCGGCTAGATCCAAACCCACTCGGCTAGACCCAAAACCACTCGGCTAGACCCAAACCCACTCGGCTAGTCCCAAACCCACTCCGCTAGACATAATCCCACTCGGATGGACGCAAACCCACTCGGCAAGACCCAAACCCACTCGGCTGGACCCAAACCCACTCGGCTGGACCCAACCGCACTGCGCTAGACCCAAACCCACTCGGCTAGACACAAACCCACTCGGCTAGAACCAAACACACTCGGCTAGCCCCAAACCCACTCGGCTAGACCCAAACCCTCTCGGCTAGATCCAAACCCACTCCGCTAGACCCAAACCCACTCGGCTAGTCCCAAACCCACTCCGCGAGACACAAACCCACTCGGCTGGACCCAAACCCACTCGGCAGGACCCAAGCCCACTCGGCTAGAGCCAAACCCACTGGGCTAGGCCCAAACCCACTCGGCTAGACCCAAAACCACTCGGCTAGACCCAAACCCACTCGGCTAGACCCAAACCCACTCCGCTAGACCCAAACCCACTCGGCTAGACCCAAACCCACTCGGCTAGACCCAAACCCACTCCGCTAGACCCAAACCCACTCCGCTAGATCCAAACCCACTCGGCTAGACCCAAAACCACTCGGCTAGACCCAAACCCACTCGGCTAGTCCCAAACCCGCTCCGCTAGACATAATCCCACTCGGATGGACGCAAACCCACTCGGCAAGACCCAAGCCCACTCGGCTAGAACCAAACCCACTGGGCTAGGCCCAAACCCACTCGGCTAGACCCAAACCCACTCGGCTCGACCCAAACCCAGTCAGCTAGACCCAAACCCACTCCGCTAGACCCAAACCCAGTCGGCTAAACCCAAACCCACTTGGCTAGACGCAAACCCACTCGGCTAGATGCAAACCCACTCCGCTAGACCGAAACCCACTCGGCTAGACCCAAACCCACTCGGCTAGACTCAAACACACTCCGCTAGACCGAAACCCAGTCCGCTAGACGCAACCCCACTCCGCTAGACCCAAGCCCACTCGGCTTGAACCAAGCCCACTCGGCTAGGCCCAAACCCACTCGGCTAGACCCAAACCCACTCGGCTAGACCCAAACCCACTCCGCTAGACCCAAATCCACTCGGCTAGACCCAAACCCACTCGGCTAGACCCAAACCCACTCGACTAGACACAAACCCACTCCGCTAGACCCAAACCCACTCGGCTAGACCCAAACCCACTCGGCTACACCCAAACCCACTCGGCTGGACCCAAACCCACTCCGCTAGACCCAAACCCACTCGGCTAGACCCAAACCCACTCGGCTAGACCCAAACCCACTCCGCTAGACCCAAACCCACTCGGCTAGAACCAAACACACTCGGCTAGCCCCAAACCCACTCGGCTAGACCCAAACCCTCTCGGCTAGATCCAAACCCACTCCGCTAGACCCAAACCCACTCGGCTAGTCCCAAACCCACTCCGCGAGACACAAACCCACTCGGCTGGACCCAAACCCACTCGGCAGGACCCAAGCCCACTCGGCTAGAGCCAAACCCACTGGGCTAGGCCCAAACCCACTCGGCTAGACCCAAAACCACCCGGCTAGACCCAAACCCACTCGGCTAGACCCAAACCCACTCCACTAGACCCAAACCCACTCGGCTAGACCCAAACCCACTCGGCTAGACCCAAACCCACTCCGCTAGACCCAAACCCACTCGGCTAGATCCAAACCCACTCGGCTAGACCCAAAACCACTCGGCTAGACCCAAACCCGCTCGGCTAGTCCCAAACCCACTCCGCTAGACACAATCCCACTCGGATGGACGCAAACCCACTCGGCAAGACCCAAGCCCACTCGGCTAGAACCAAACCCACTGGGCTAGGCCCAAACCCACTCGGCTAGACCCAAACCCACTCGGCTAGACCCAAACCCACTCGGCTAGACCCAAACCCACTCCGCTAGACCCAAACCCACTCGGCTAAACCCAAACCCACTCGGCTAGACGCAAACCCACTCGGCTAGATGCAAACCCACTCCGCTAGACCGAAACCCACTCGGCTAGACCCAAACCCACTCGGCTAGACTCAAACACACTCCGCTAGACCGAAACCCAGTCCGCTAGACGCAACCCCACTCCGCTAGACCCAAGCCCACTCGGCTTGAACCAAGCCCACTCGGCTAGGCCCAAACCCACTCGGCTAGACCCAAACCCACTCGGCTAGACCCAAACCCACTCCGCTAGACCCAAATCCACTCGGCTAGACCCAAACCCACTCGGCTAGACCCAAACCCACTCGACTAGACACAAACCCACTCCGCTAGACCCAAACCCACTCGGCTAGACCCAAACCCACTCGGCTACACCCAAACCCACTCGGCTGGACCCAAACCCACTCGGCTGGACCCAACCGCACTGCGCTAGACCCAAACCCACTCGGCTAGACACAAACCCACTCGGCTAGAACCAAACACACTCGGCTAGACCCAAAACCACTCGGCTAGACCCAAACCCACTCGGCTAGACCCAAACCCACTCCGCTAGACCCAAACCCACTCGGCTAGACCCAAACCCACTCGGCTAGACCCAAATCCACTCCGCTAGACCCATACCCACTCGGCTAGATCCAAACCCACTCGGCTAGACCCAAAACCACTCGGCTAGACCCAAACCCGCTCGGCTAGTCCCAAACCCACTCCGCTAGACACAATCCCACTCGGATGGACGCAAACCCACTCGGCAAGACCCAAGCCCACTCGGCTAGAACCAAACCCACTGGGCTAGGCCCAAACCCACTCGCTTAGACCCAAACCCACTCGGCTAGACCCAAACCCACTCGGCTAGACCCAAACCCACTCCGCTAGACCCAAACCCACTCGGCTAAACCCAAACCCACTCGGCTAGACGCAAACCCACTCGGCTAGATGCAAACCCACTCCGCTAGACCGAAACCCACTCGGCTAGACCCAAACCCACTCGGCTAGACTCAAACACACTCCGCTAGACCGAAACCCAGTCCACTAGACGCAACCCCACTCCGCTAGACCCAAGCACACTCGGCTTGAACCAAGCCCACTCGGCTAGGCCCAAACCCACTCGGCTAGACCCAAACCCACTCGGCTAGACCCAAACCCACTCCGCTAGACCCAAATCCACTCGGCTAGACCCAAACCCACTCGGCTAGACCCAAACCCACTCGACTAGACACAAACCCACTCCGCTAGACCCAAACCCACTCGGCTAGACCCAAACCCACTCGGCTACACCCAAACCCACTCGGCTGGACCCAAACCCACTCGGCTGGACCCAACCGCACTGCGCTAGACCCAAACCCACTCGGATAGACACAAACCCACTCGGCTAGAACCAAACACACTTGGCTAGCCCCAAACCCACTCGGCTAGACCCAAACCCTCTCGGCTAGATCCAAACCCACTCCGCTAGACCCAAACCCACTCGGCTAGTCCCAAACCCACTCCGCGAGACACAAACCCACTCGGCTGGACCCAAACCCACTCGGCAGGACCCAAGCCCACTCGGCTAGACCCAAAACCACTCGGCTAGACCCAAACCCACTCGGCTAGACCCAAACCCACTCCGCTAGACCCAAACCCACTCGGCTAGACCCAAACCCACTCGGCTAGACCGAAACCCACTCGGCTAGACCCAAACCCACTCCGCTAGACCCAAACCCACTTGGCTAGATCCAAACCCACTCGGCTAGACCCAAAACCACTCGGCTAGACCCAAACCCGCTCGGCTAGTCCCAAACCCACTCCGCTAGACACAATCCCACTCGGATGGACGCAAACCCACTCGGCAAGACCCAAGCCCACTCGGCTAGAACCAAACCCACTGGGCTAGGCCCAAACCCACTCGGCTAGACCCAAACCCACTCGGCTAGACCCAAACCCACTCGGCTAGACCCAAACCCACTCCGCTAGACCCAAACCCACTCGGCTAAACCCAAACCCACTCGGCTAGACGCAAACCCACTCGGCTAGATGCAAACCCACTCCGCTAGACCGAAACCCACTCGGCTAGACCCAAACCCACTCGGCTAGACTCAAACACACTCCGCTAGACCGAAACCCAGTCCGCTAGACTCAACCCCACTCCGCTAGACCCAAACCCACTCCGCTAGACCCAAACCCACTCCGCTAGACCCAAACCCACTCGGCTAGACCCAAACCCACTCGGCTAGACCCAAACCCACTCGGCTAGACCCTACCCCACTCGACTAGACCCAAATCCACTCGGCTAGACCCAAGCCCATTCGGCTAGCCCCAAACCCACTCGGCAAGGCCCAAACCCACTCGGCTAGACCCAAACCCACTCGGCTAGACCCAAACCCACTCGGCTAGATCCAAACCCACTCCGCTAGACCCAAACCCACTTGGCTAGACACAAACCCATTCGGCTAGAACCAAACCCACTCGGCTAGCCCCAAACCCACTCGGCTAGACCCAAACCCACTCGGCTAGATCCAAACCCACTCCGCTAGACCCAAACCCACTCGGCTAGTCCCAAACCCACTCCGCTAGACACAATCCCACTCGGCTGGACCCAGACCAACTCGGCAAGACCCAAGCCCACTCGGCTAGAACCAAACCCACTGGGCTAGGCCCAAACCCACTCGGCTAGACCCAAACCCACTCGGCTAGACCCAAACCCACTCGGCTAGACCCAAACCCACTCCGCAGAACCCAAACCCACTCGGCTAGACCGAAACCCACTCGGCTAGTCCCAAACCCACTCGACTAGACCCAAACCCACTCCGCTAGACCCAATCCCACTCGACTAGACCCAAACCCACTCGGCTAGACCCAAACCCACTCGGCTAGACCCAAACCCACTCCGCTAGACCCAAACCCACTCGGCTAGACCCAAACCCACTCGGCTAGACCCAAACCCACTCAGCTACACCCAAACCCACTCGGCTAGGCCCAAACCCACTCGGCTAGACCCAAACCCACTCGGCTAGGCCAAAACCCACTCCGCTAGACCCAAACCCACTCGGCTAGACCCAAACCCACTCGGCTAGACGCAAACCCACTCCGCTAGACCGAAACCCACTCGGCTAGACCCAAACTCACTCGGGTAGACCCAAACCCACTCGGCTAGATCGAAACCCAGTCCGCTAGACCCAACCCCACTCCGCTAGACCCAAACCCACTCCGGTAGATGCAAACCCACTCCGCTAGACCCAAACCCACTCCGCTAGACCCAAACCCACTCGGCTAGACCCAAACCCACTCGGCTAGACCCAAACCCACTCGGCTAGACCCAACCCCACTCGACGAGACCCAAACCCACTCGGCTAGACCCAAACCCACTCTGCTAGCCCCAAACCCACTCGGCTAGGCCCAAACCCACTCGGCTAGACCCAAACCCACTCGGCTAGAACCAAACCCACTCGGCTAGATCCAAACCCACTCCGCTAGACCCAAACCCACTCCGCTAATCCCAAACGCACTCCGCTAGACCCAAACCCACTCGGCTAGACCCAAACCCACTCGGCTAGAACCAAGCCCACTCGGCTAGGCCCAAACCCACTCGGCTAGACCCAAACCCACTCGGCTAGACCCAAACCCACTCGGCTACACCCAAACCCACTCCGCTAGACCCAAATCCACTCGGCTAGAACCAAACCCACTCGGCTAGACCCAAACCCACTCGACTAGACCCAAACCCACTCCGCTAGACCCAAACCCACTCGGCTAGACCCAAACTCACTCGGCTAGACTCAAACCCACTCGGCTGGACCCAAACCCACTCGGCTAGACCCAACCCCACTCCGCTAGACCCAAACCCACTCGGCTAGACACAAACCCACTCCGCTAAACCCAAACCCACTCGGCAAACCCAAACCCACTCGGCTCGACCCAAACCCACACGGCTAGACCCAAACCCACTCCGCTAGACCCAAACCCACTCCGCTAGACCCAAACCCACTCCGCTAGACCCAAACCCACTCGGCTGGACCAAAACCCACTCGGTTACACCCAAACCCACTCGGCTACACCCAAATCCACTCGGCTAGACCCAAACCCACTCGGCTAGACCCAAACCCACTCGGCTCGACCCAAACCCACTCGCCTAGACCCAAACCCACTCCGCTAGCCCCAAACCCACTCGGCAAGACCCAAACCCACTCGGCTGGACCCAAGCCCACTCGGCTAGAACCAAACCCACTCGGGTAGGCCCAAACCCACTCAGCTAGACCCAAACCCACTCGGCTAGACCCAAACCCACTCGGCTAGACCCAAACCCACTCGGCTAGACCCAAACTCACTCCGCTAGACCCAAACCCACTCCGCTAGACCCAAACCCACTCCGCTAGACCCAAACCCACTCGGCTAGACCCAAAACCACTCGGCTAGACGCAACCCCACTCGACGAGACCCAAACCCATTCGGCTAGAACCAAACCCACTCGGCTAGCCCCAAACCCACTCGGCTAGGCCCAAACCCACTCGGCTAGACCCAAACCCACTCGGCTAGACCCAAACCCACTCGGCTAGATCCAAACCCACTCCGCTAGACCCAAACCCACTCGGCTAGTCCCAAACGCACTCCGCTAGACCCAAACCCACTCGGCTAGACCCAAACCCACTCGGCTAGACCCAAGCCCACTCGGCTAGAACCAAGCCCACTCGGCTAGGCCCAAACCCACTCGGCTAGACCAAAACCCACTCGGCTAGACCCAAACCCACTCGGCTAGACGCAAACCCACTCCGCTAGACCCAAATCCACTCGGCTAGAACCAAACCCACTCGGCTAGACCCAAACCCACTCGGCTAGACCCAACCCCACTCGACGAGACCCAAACCCACTCGGCTAGACCCAAACCCACTCGGCTAGCCCCAAACCCACTCGGCTCGGCCCAAACCCACTTGGCTAGACCCAAACCCACTCGGCTAGACCCAAACCCACTCGGCTAGATCCAAACCCACTCCGCTAGACCCAAACCCACTCGGCTAGTCCCAAACGCACTCCGCTAGACCCAAACCCACTCCGCTAGACCCAAACCAACTCGGCTAGACCCAAACCCACTCGGCTAGACCCAAACCCACTCGGCTAGACCCAAACCCACTCGGCTAGACCCAACCCTACTCCGCTAGACCTAAACCCACTCGGCTAGACACAAACCCACTCCGCTAGACCCAAACCCACTCGGCAAACCCAAACCCACTCGGCTAGACCCAAACCCACTCCGCTAGACGCAAAACCACTCGGCTAGACCCAAACCCACTCGGCTAGACGCAAACCCACTCCGCTAGACCGAAACCCACTCGGCTAGACCCAAACCCACTCGGCTAGACCCAAACACACTCCGCTAGATCGAAACCCAGTCCGCTAGACCCAACCCCACTCCGCTAGACCCAAACCCACTCCGCTAGATGCAAACCTATTCCGCTAGACCCAAACCCACTCCGCTAGACGCAAACCCACTCGGCTAGACCCAAACCCACTCAGCTAGACCCAAACCCACTCGGCAAGACCCAACCCCACTCGACTAGACCCAAACCCACTCGGCTAGACGCAAACCCACTCGGCTAGCCCCAAACCCACTCGGCTAGGCCCAAACCCACTCGGCTAGACCCAAACCCACTCGGCTAGACCCAAACCCACTCGGCTAGATCCAAACCACTCCGCTAGATCCAAACCCACTCGGCTAGTCCCAAACGCACTCCGCTAGACCCAAACCCACTCGGCTAGACCCAAACCCACTCGGCTAGACCCAAGCCCACTCGGCTAGAACCAAGCCCACTCGGCTAGGCCCAAACCCACTCGGCTAGACCGAAACCCACTCGGCTAGACCCAAACCCACTCGGCTAGACACAAACCCACTCCGCTAGACCCAAATCCACTCGGCTAGACCCAAACCCACTCGGCTAGACCCAAACCCACTCGACTAGACCCAAACCCACTCCGCTAGACCCAAACCCACTCGGCTAGACCCAAACCCACTCGGCTAGACTCAAACCCGCTCGGCTGGACCCAAACCCACTCGGCTAGACCCAACCCCACTCCGCTAGACCCAAACCCACTCGGCTAGACACAAACCCACTCCGCTAAACCCAAACCCACTCGGCAAACCCAAACCCACTCGGCTAGACCCAAACCCACTCGGCTAGACCCAAACCCACTCCGCTAGACCCAAACCCACTCCACTAGACCCAAATCCACTCCGCTAGACCCAAACCCACTCGGCTAGACCAAAACCCACTCGGCTACACCCAAACCCACTCGGCTAGACCCAAACGCACTCGGCTAGACCCAAACCCACTCGGCTAGACCCAAACCCACTCGGCTAGGACCAAACCCACTCGGCTAGTCCCAAACCCACTCGGCTAGACCCAACCCCACTCGATAGATCCAAACCCACTCCGCTAGACCCAAACCCACTCGGCTTGACCCAAACCCACTCGGCTAGACCCAAACCCACTCGGCTAAACCCAAACCCACTCCGCTAGACCCAAACCCACTCGGCTATACCCAAACCCACTCGGCTAGGCCCAAACCCACTCCGCTAGATCCAAACCCAGTCCGCTAGACCAAACCCCACTCCGCTAGACCCAAACCCACTCCGCTAGACCCAAACCCACTCGGCTAGACCCAAACCCACTCGGCTAGACCTAAACCCACTCGGCTAGACCCAACCCCACTCGGCTAGACCCAACCCCACTCGGCTTGACCCAAACCCACTCGGCTAGCCCCAAACCCACTCGGCTAGGCCCAAACCCACTCGGCTAGACCCAAACCCACTCGGCTAGACCCAAACCCACTCCGCTAAACCCAAACCCACTCGGCTATACCCCAACCCACTCGGCTAGACCCAAGCCCACTCGGCTTGACCCAAACCCACTCCGCTAGATCCAAAACCAGTCCGCTAGACCCAACCCCACTCCGCTAGACCCAAACCCACTCGGTTAGACCCAAACCCACTCGGCTAGACCCAAACCCACTCGGCTATACCCAAACCCACTCGGCTAGACCCAAGCCCACTCGGCTAGACCCAAACCCACTCCGCTAGATCCAAACCCAGTCCGCTAGACCCAACCCAACTCCGCCAGACCCAAACCCACTCGGCTAGACCCAAACCCAGTCGGCTAGACCCAAACCCACTCGGCTAGATCCAAACCCACTCCGCTAGACCCAAACCCACTCGGCTAGTCCCAAACCCACTCCGCTAGGCCCAAACCCACTCGGCTAGACCCAAACCCACTCGGCTAGAACCAAACCCACTTGGCTAGACCCAAACCCACTCGGCTAGACCCAAACCCACTCGGCTAGACCCAAACCCACTCGGCTAGACGCAAACCCACTCCGCTAGACCGAAACCCACTCGGCTAGACCCAAACCCACTCGGCTGGACCCAAACACACTCCGCTAGATCGAAACCCAGTCCGCCAGACCCAACCCCACTCCGCTAGACCCAAACCCACTCTGCTAGATGCAAACCCACTCCGCTAGACCCAAACCCACTCGGCTAGACCCAAACCCACTCGGCTAGACCCAAACCCACTCGGCTAGACCCAACCCCACACGACGAGACCCAAACCCACTCCGCTAGACCCAAACCCACTCGGCTAGACCCAAACCCACTCGGATAGACCCAAACCCACTCGGCTAGACCCAAACCCACTCGGCTAGACCCAACCCTACTCCGCTAGACCTAAACCCACTCGGCTAGACACAAACCCACTCCGCTAGACCCAAACCCACTCGGCAAACCCAAACCCACTCGGCTAGACCCAAACCCACTCCGCTAGACGCAAACCCACTCGGCTAGACCCAAACCCACTCGGCTAGACGCAAACCCACTCCGCTAGACCGAAACCCACTCGGCTAGACCGAAACCCACTCGGCTAGACCCAAACACACTCCGCTAGATCGAAACCCAGTCCGCTAGACCCAACCCCACTCCGCTAGACCCAAACCCACTCCGCTAGATGCAAACCCACTATGCTAGACCCAAACCCACTCGGCTAGCCCCAAACCCACTCGGCTAGGCCCAAACCCACTCGGCTAGACCCAAACCCACTCGGCTAGACCCAAACCCACTCGGCTAGATCCAAACCACTCCGCTAGACCCAAACCCACTCGGCTAGTCCCAAACGCACTCCGCCAGACCCAAACCCGCTCGGCTAGACCCAAACCCACTCGGCTAGACCCAAGCCCACTCGGCTAGAACCAAGCCCACTCGGCTAGGCCCAAACCCACTCGGCTAGACCCAAACCCACTCGGCTAGACCCAAACCCACTCCGCTAGACCCAAACCCACTCCGCTAGACCCAAACCCACTCGGCTAGACCCAACCCCACTCGACGAGACCCAAACCCACTCGGCTAGACCCAAACCCACTGGGCTAGCCCCAAATCCACTCGGCTAGGCCCAAACCCACTCGGCTAGACCCAAACCCACTCGGCTAGACCCAAACCCACTCGGCTAGATACAAACCCACTCCGCTAGACCCAAACCCACTCGGCTAGTCCCAAACGCACTCCGCTAGACCCAAACCCACTCCGCTAGACGCAAACCCACTCGGCTAGACCCAAACCCACTCGGCTAGACCCAACCCTACTCCGCTAGACCTAAACCCACTCGGCTAGACACAAACCCACTCCGCTAGACCCAAACCCACTCGGCAAACCCAAACCCACTCGGCTAGACCCAAACCCACTCCGCTAGACGCAAACCCACTCGGCTAGACCCAAACCCGCTCGGCTAGACGCAAACCCACTCCGCTAGACCGAAACCCACTCGGCTAGACCCAAACCCACTCGGCTAGACCCAAACGCACTCGGCTAGACCCAAACCCACTCGGCTAGACCCAAACCCACTCGGCTAGGACCAAACCCACTCGGCTAGTCCCAAACCCACTCGGCTAGACCCAACCCCACTCGATAGATCCAAACCCACTCCGCTAGACCCAAACCCACTCGGCTTGACCCAAACCCACTCGGCTAGACCCAAACCCACTCGGCTAAACCCAAACCCACTCCGCTAGACCCAAACCCACTCGGCTAGACCCATGCCCACTCGGCTAGACCCAAACCCACTCCGCTAGATCCAAAACCAGTCCGCTAGACCCAACCCCACTCCGCTAGACCCAAACCCACTCGGTTAGACCCAAACCCACTCGGCTAGACCCAAACCCACTCGGCTAGACCCAAGCCCACTCGGCTAGACCCAAACCCACTCCGCTAGATCCAAACCCAGTCCGCTAGACCCAACCCAACTCCGCCAGACCCAAACCCACTCCGCTAGACCCAAACCCACTCGGCTAGACCCAAACCCACTCGGCTAGACCCAACCCCACTCGGCTAGACCCAAACCCACTCGGCTAGATCCAAACCCACTCGGCTACCCCCAAACCCACTCGGCTAGGCCCAAACCCACTCGGCTAGACCCAAACCCAGTCGGCTAGACCCAAACCCACTCGGCTAGATCCAAACCCACTCCGCTAGACCCAAACCCACTCGGCTAGTCCCAAACCCACTCCGCTAGGCCCAAACCCACTCGGCTAGACCCAAACCCACTCGGCTAGAACCAAACCCACTCGGCTAGACCCAAACCCACTCGGCTAGACCCAAACCCACTCGGCTAGACCCAAACCCACTCGGCTAGACCCAAACCCACTCGGCTAGACCCAAACCCACTCCGCTACACCCAAACCCACTCCGCTAGACCCAAACCCACTCGGCTAGACCCAAACCCACTCGGCTAGACGCAAACCCACTCCGCTAGACCGAAACCCACTCGGCTAGACCCAAACCCACTCGGCTAGACCCAAACACACTCCGCTAGATCGAAACCCAGTCCGCCAGACCCAACCCCACTCCGCTAGACCCAAACCCACTCTGCTAGATGCAAACCCACTCCGCTAGACCCAAACCCACTCGGCTAGACCCAAACCCACTCGGCTAGACCCAAACCCACTCGGCTAGACCCAACCCCACTCGACTAGACCCAAACCCACTCGGCTAGACGCAAACCCACTCGGCTAGCCCCAAACCCACTCGGCTAGGCCCAAACCCACTCGGCTAGACCCAAACCCACTCGGCTAGACCCAAACCCACTCGGCTAGATCCAAACCACTCCGCTAGACCCAAACCCACTCGGCTGGTCCCAAACGCACTCCGCCAGACCCAAACCCGCTCGGCTAGACCCAAACCCACTCGGCTAGACCCAAGCCCACTCGGCTAGAACCAAGCCCACTCGGCTAGGCCCAAACCCACTCGGCTAGACCCAAACCCACTCGGCTAGACCCAAACCCACTCCGCTAGACCCAAACCCACTCCGCTAGACCCAAACCCACTCGGCTAGACCCAACCCCACTCGACGAGACCCAAACCCACTCGGCTAGACCCAAACCCACTGGGCTAGCCCCAAATCCACTCGGCTAGGCCCAAACCCACTCGGCTAGACCCAAACCCACTCGGCTAGACCCAAACCCACTCGGCTAGATACAAACCCACTCCGCTAGACCCAAACCCACTCGGCTAGTCCCAAACGCACTCCGCTAGACCCAAACCCACTCCGCTAGACGCAAACCCACTCGGCTAGACCCAAACCCACTCGGCTAGACCCAACCCTACTCCGCTAGACCTAAACCCACTCGGCTAGACACAAACCCACTCCGCTAGACCCAAACCCACTCGGCAAACCCAAACCCACTCGGCTAGACCCAAACCCACTCCGCTAGACGCAAACCCACTCGGCTAGACCCAAACCCGCTCGGCTAGACGCAAACCCACTCCGCTAGACCGAAACCCACTCGGCTAGACCCAAACCCACTCGGCTAGACCCAAACGCACTCGGCTAGACCCAAACCCACTCGGCTAGACCCAAACCCACTCGGCTAGGACCAAACCCACTCGGCTAGTCCCAAACCCACTCGGCTAGACCCAACCCCACTCGATAGATCCAAACCCACTCCGCTAGACCCAAACCCACTCGGCTTGACCCAAACCCACTCGGCTAGACCCAAACCCACTCGGCTAAACCCAAACCCACTCCGCTAGACCCAAACCCACTCGGCTAGACCCATGCCCACTCGGCTAGACCCAAACCCACTCCGCTAGATCCAAAACCAGTCCGCTAGACCCAACCCCACTCCGCTAGACCCAAACCCACTCGGTTAGACCCAAACCCACTCGGCTAGACCCAAACCCACTCGGCTAGACCCAAGCCCACTCGGCTAGACCCAAACCCACTCCGCTAGATCCAAACCCAGTCCGCTAGACCCAACCCAACTCCGCCAGACCCAAACCCACTCCGCTAGACCCAAACCCACTCGGCTAGACCCAAACCCACTCGGCTAGACCCAACCCCACTCGGCTAGACCCAAACCCACTCGGCTAGATCCAAACCCACTCGGCTACCCCCAAACCCACTCGGCTAGGCCCAAACCCACTCGGCTAGACCCAAACCCAGTCGGCTAGACCCAAACCCACTCGGCTAGATCCAAACCCACTCCGCTAGACCCAAACCCACTCGGCTAGTCCCAAACCCACTCCGCTAGGCCCAAACCCACTCGGCTAGACCCAAACCCACTCGGCTAGAACCAAACCCACTCGGCTAGACCCAAACCCACTCGGCTAGACCCAAACCCACTCGGCTAGACCCAAACCCACTCGGCTAGACCCAAACCCACTCGGCTAGACCCAAACCCACTCCGCTACACCCAAACCCACTCCGCTAGACCCAAACCCACTCGGCTAGACCCAAACCCACTCGGCTAGACGCAAACCCACTCCGCTAGACCGAAACCCACTCGGCTAGACCCAAACCCACTCGGCTAGACCCAAACACACTCCGCTAGATCGAAACCCAGTCCGCCAGACCCAACCCCACTCCGCTAGACCCAAACCCACTCGGCTAGACCCAAACCCACTCGGCTAGACCCAAACCCACTCGGCTAGACCCAAGCCCACTCGGCTAGAACCAAGCCCACTCGGCTAGGCCCAAACCCACTCGGCTAGACCAAAACCCACTCGGCTAGACCCAAACCCACTCGGCTAGACGCAAACCCACTCCGCTAGACCCAAATCCACTCGGCTAGAACCAAACCCACTCGGCTAGACCCAAACCCACTCGGCTAGACCCAACCCCACTCGACGAGACCCAAACCCACTCGGCTAGACCCAAACCCACTCGGCTAGCCCCAAACCCACTCGGCTAGGCCCAAACCCACTTGGCTAGACCCAAACCCACTCGGCTAGACCCAAACCCACTCGGCTAGATCCAAACCCACTCCGCTAGACCCAAACCCACTCGGCTAGTCCCAAACGCACTCCGCTAGACCCAAACCCACTCCGCTAGACCCAAACCAACTCGGCTAGACACAAACCCACTCGGCTAGACCCAAACCCACTCGGCTGGACCCAAACCCACTCGGCTAGACCCAACCCTACTCCGCTAGACCTAAACCCACTCGGCTAGACCCAAACCCACTCGGCTAGACCCAAACACACTCCGCTAGATCGAAACCCAGTCCGCTAGACCCAACCCCACTCCGCTAGACCCAAACCCACTCCGCTAGATGCAAACCTATTCCGCTAGACCCAAACCCACTCCGCTAGACGCAAACCCACTCGGCTAGACCCAAACCCACTCAGCTAGACCCAAACCCACTTGGCTAGACCCAAACCCACTCGGCTAGACCCAAACCCACTCGGCTAGATCCAAACCCACTCCGCTAGACCCAAACCCACTCGGCTAGTCCCAAACGCACTCCGCTAGACCCAAACCCACTCCGCTAGACCCAAACCAACTCGGCTAGACCCAAAATCACTCGGCTAGACCCAAACCCACTCGGCTAGACCCAAACCCACTCGGCTAGACCCAACCCTACTCCGCTAGACCTAAACCCACTCGGCTAGACACAAACCCACTCCGCTAGACCCAAACCCACTCGGCAAACCCAAACCCACTCGGCTAGACGCAAACCCACTCCGCTAGACCCAAATCCACTCGGCTAGAACCAAACCCACTCGGCTAGACCCAAACCCACTCGGCTAGACCCAACCCCACTCGACGAGACCCAAACCCACTCGGCTAGACCCAAACCCACTCGGCTAGCCCCAAACCCACTCGGCTAGGCCCAAACCCACTTGGCTAGACCGAAACCCACTCGGCTAGACCCAAACCCACTCGGCTAGACCCAAACACACTCCGCTAGATCGAAACCCAGTCCGCTAGACCCAACCCCACTCCGCTAGACCCAAACCCACTCCGCTAGATGCAAACCTATTCCGCTAGACCCAAACCCACTCCGCTAGACGCAAACCCACTCGGCTAGACCCAAACCCACTCAGCTAGACCCAAACCCACTCGGCAAGACCCAACCCCACTCGACTAGACCCAAACCCACTCGGCTAGACGCAAACCCACTCGGCTAGCCCCAAACCCACTCGGCTAGGCCCAAACCCACTCGGCTAGACCCAAACCCACTCGGCTAGACCCAAACCCACTCGGCTAGATCCAAACCACTCCGCTAGATCCAAACCCACTCGGCTAGTCCCAAACGCACTCCGCTAGACCCAAACCCACTCGGCTAGACCCAAAGCCACTCGGCTAGACCCAAGCCCACTCGGCTAGAACCAAGCCCACTCGGCTAGGCCCAAACCCACTCGGCTAGACCCAAACCCACTCGGCTAGACCCAAACCCACTCGGCTAGACACAAACCCACTCCGCTAGACCCAAATCCACTCGGCTAGACCCAAACCCACTCGGCTAGACCCAAACCCACTCGACTAGACCCAAACCCACTCCGCTAGACCCAAACCCACTCGGCTAGACCCAAACCCACTCGGCTAGACTCAAACCCGCTCGGCTGGACCCAAACCCACTCGGCTAGACCCAACCCCACTCCGCTAGACCCAAACCCACTCGGCTAGACACAAACCCACTCCGCTAAACCCAAACCCACTCGGCAAACCCAAACCCACTCGGCTAGACCCAAACCCACTCGGCTAGACCCAAACCCACACCGCTAGACCCAAACCCACTCCACTAGACCCAAATCCACTCCGCTAGACCCAAACCCACTCGGCTAGACCAAAACCCACTCGGCTACACCCAAACCCACTCGGCTAGACCCAAACGCACTCGGCTAGACCCAAACCCACTCGGCTAGACCCAAACCCACTCGGCTAGGACCAAACCCACTCGGCTAGTCCCAAACCCACTCGGCTAGACCCAACCCCACTCGATAGATCCAAACCCACTCCGCTAGACCCAAACCCACTCGGCTTGACCCAAACCCACTCGGCTAGACCCAAACCCACTCGGCTAAACCCAAACCCACTCCGCTAGACCCAAACCCACTCGGCTATACCCAAACCCACTCGGCTAGGCCCAAACCCACTCCGCTAGATCCAAACCCAGTCCGCTAGACCAAACCCCACTCCGCTAGACCCAAACCCACTCCGCTAAACCCAAACCCACTCGGCTAGACCCAAACCCACTCGGCTAGACATAAACCCACTCGGCTAGACCCAACCCCACTCGGCTAGACCCAACCCCACTCGGCTTGACCCAAACCCACTCGGCTACCCCCAAACCCACTCGGCTAGGCCCAAACCCACTCGGCTAGACCCAAACCCACTCGGCTAGACCCAAACCCACTCCGCTAAACCCAAACCCACTCGGCTATACCCCAACCCACTCGGCTAGACCCAAGCCCACTCGGCTGGACCCAAACCCACTCCGCTAGATCCAAAACCAGTCCGCTAGACCCAACCCCACTCCGCTAGACCCAAACCCACTCGGTTAGACCCAAACCCACTCGGCTAGACCCAAACCCACTCGGCTATACCCAAACCCACTCGGCTAGACCCAAGCCCACTCGGCTAGACCCAAACCCACTCCGCTAGATCCAAACCCAGTCCGCTAGACCCAACCCAACTCCGCCAGACCCAAACCCACTCGGCTAGACCCAAACCCAGTCAGCTAGACCCAAACCCACTCGGCTAGATCCAAACCCACTCCGCTAGACCCAAACCCACTCGGCTAGTCCCAAACCCACTCCGCTAGGCCCAAACCCACTCGGCTAGACCCAAACCCACTCGGCTAGAACCAAACCCACCTGGCTAGACCCAAACCCACTCGGCTAGACCCAAACCCACTCGGCTAGACCCAAACCCACTCGGCTAGACGCAAACCCACTCCGCTAGACCGAAACCCACTCGGCTAGACCCAAACCCACTCGGCTAGACCCAAACACACTCCGCTAGATCGAAACCCAGTCCGCCAGACCCAACCCCACTCCGCTAGACCCAAACCCACTCTGCTAGATGCAAACCCACTCCGATAGACCCAAACCCACTCGGCTAGACCCAAACCCACTCGGCTAGACCCAAACCCACTCGGCTAGACCCAACCCCACTCGGCGAGACCCAAACCCACTCCGCTAGACCCGAACCCACTCGGCTAGACCCAAACCCACTCGGATAGACCCAAACCCACTCGGCTAGACCCAAACCCACTCGGCTAGACCCAACCCTACTCCGCTAGACCTAAACCCACTCGGCTAGACACAAACCCACTCCGCTAGACCCAAACCCACTCGGCAAACCCAAACCCACTCGGCTAGACCCAAACCCACTCCGCTAGACGCAAACCCACTCGGCTAGACCCAAACCCACTCGGCTAGACGCAAACCCACTCCGCTAGACCGAAACCCACTCGGCTAGACCCAAACCCACTCGGCTAGACCCAAACACACTCTGCTAGATCGAAACCCAGTCCGCTAGACCCAACCCCACTCCGCTAAACCCAAACCCACTCCGCTAGATGCAAACCCACTATGCTAGACCCAAACCCACTCCGCTAGACCCAAACCCACTCGGCTAGACCCAAACCCACTCGGCTAGACCCAAACCCACTCGGCTAGACCCAACCCCACTCGACTAGACCCAAACCCACTCGGCTAGACGCAAACCCACTCGGCTAGCCCCAAACCCACTCGGCTAGGCCCAAACCCACTCGGCTAGACCCAAACCCACTCGGCTAGACCCAAACCCACTCGGCTAGATCCAAACCACTCCGCTAGACCCAAACCCACTCGGCTAGTCCCAAACGCACTCCGCTAGACCCAAACCCACTCGGCTAGACCCAAACCCACTCGGCTAGACCCAAGCCCACTCGGCTAGAACCAAGCCCACTCGGCTAGGCCCAAACCCACTCGGCTAGACCCAAACCCACTCGGCTAGACCCAAACCCACTCCGCTAGACCCAAACCCACTCCGCTAGACCCAAACCCACTCGGCTAGACCCAACCCCACTCGACGAGACCCAAACCCACTCGGCTAGACCCAAACCCACTGGGCTAGCCCCAAACCCACTCGGCTAGGCCCAAACCCACTCGGCTAGACCCAAACCCACTCGGCTAGACCCAAACCCACTCGGCTAGATACAAACCCACTCCGCTAGACCCAAACCCACTCGGCTAGTCCCAAACGCACTCCGCTAGACCCAAACCCACTCCGCTAGACCCAAACCCACTCGGCTAGACACAAACCCACTCGGCTAGACCCAAACCCACTCCGCTAGACCCAAACCCACTCGGCTAGACCCAACCCTACTCCGCTAGACCTAAACCCACTCGGCTAGACACAAACCCACTCCGCTAGACCCAAACCCACTCGGCAAACCCAAACCCACTCGGCTAGACCCAAACCCACTCCGCTGGACGCAAACCCACTCGGCTAGACCCAAACCCGCTCGGCTAGACGCAAACCCACTCCGCTAGACCGAAACCCACTCGGCTAGACCCAAACCCACTCGGCTAGACCCAAACGCACTCGGCTAGACCCAAACCCACTCAGCTAGACCCAAACCCACTCGGCTAGGACCAAACCCACTCGGCTAGTCCCAAACCCACTCGGCTAGACCCAACCCCACTCGATAGATCCAAACCCACTCCGCTAGACCCAAACCCACTCGGCTTGACCCAAACCCACTCGGCTAGACCCAAACCCACTCGGCTAAACCCAAACCCACTCCGCTAGACCCAAACCCACTCGGCTAGACCCATGCCCACTCGGCTAGATCCAAACCCACTCCGCGAGATCCAAAACCAGTCCGCTAGACCCAACCCCACTCCGCTAGACCCAAACCCACTCGGTTAGACCCAAACCCACTCGGCTAGACCCAAACCCACTCGGCTAGACCCAAGCCCACTCGGCTAGACCCAAACCCACTCCGCTAGATCCAAACCCAGTCCGCTAGACCCAACCCAACTCCGCCAGACCCAAACCCACTCCGCTAGACCCAAACCCACTCGGCTAGACCCAAACCCACTCGGCTAGACCCAAACCCACTCGGCTAGACCCAACCCCACTCGGCTAGACCCAAACCCACTCGGCTAGATCCAAACCCACTCGGCTACCCCCAAACCCACTCGGCTAGGCCCAAACCCACTCGGCTAGACCCAAACCCAGTCGGCTAGACCCAAACCCACTCGGCTAGATCCAAACCCACTCCGCTAGACCCAAACCCACTCGGCTAGTACCAAACCCACTCCGCTAGGCCCAAACCCACTCGGCTAGACCCAAACCCACTCGGCTAGAACCAAACCCACTTGGCTAGACCCAAACCCACTCGGATAGACCCAAACCCACTCGGCTAGACCCAAACCCACTCGGCTAGACCCAAACCCACTCGGCTAGACCCAAACCCACTCCGCTAGACACAAACCCACTCCGCTAGACCCAAACCCACTCGGCTAGACCCAAACCCACTCGGCTAGACGCAAACCCACTCCGCTAGACCGAAACCCACTCGGCTAGACCCAAACCCACTCGGCTAGACCCAAACACACTCCGCTAGATCGAAACCCAGTCCGCCAGACCCAACCCCACTCCGCTAGACCCAAACCCACTCTGCTAGATGCAAACCCACTCCGCTAGACCCAAACCCACTCGGCTAGACCCAAACCCACTCGGCTAGACCCAAACCCACTCGGCTAGACCCAACCCCACTCGACGAGACCCAAACCCACTCCGCTAGACCCAAACCCACTCGGCTAGACCCAAACCCACTCGGATAGACCCAAACCCACTCGGCTAAACCCAAACCCACTCGGCTAGACCCAACCCTACTCCGCTAGACCTAAACCCACTCGGCTAGACACAAACCCACTCCGCTAGACCCAAACCCACTCGGCAAACCCAAACCCACTCGGCTAGACCCAAACCCACTCCGCTAGACGCAAACCCACTCGGCTAGACCCAAACCCACTCGGCTAGACGCAAACCCACTCCGCTAGACCGAAACCCACTCGGCTAGACCCAAACCCACTCGGCCAGACCCAAACACACTCCGCTAGATCGAAACCCAGTCCGCTAGACCCAACCCCACTCCGCTAGACCCAAACCCACTCCGCTAGATGCAAACCCACTCCGCTAGACCCAAACCCACTCCGCTAGACCCAAACCCACTCGGCTAGACCCAAACCCACTCGGCTAGACCCAAACCCACTCGGCTAGACCCAACCCCACTCCACTCGACCGAAACCCACTCGGCTAGACGCAAACCCACTCGGCTAGCCCCAAACCCACTCGGCTAGGCCCAAACCCACTCGGCTAGACCCAAACCCACTCGGCTAGTCCCAAACGCACTCCGCTAGACCCAAACCCACTCCGCTAGCCCAAACCCACTCGGCTAGACACAAACCCACTCGGCTAGACCCAAACCCACTCCGCTAGACCCAAACCCACTCGGCTAGACCCAACCCTACTCCGCTAGACCTAAACCCACTCGGCTAGACACAAACCCACTCCGCTAGACCCAAACCCACTCGGCAAACGCAAACCCACTCGGCTAGACCCAAACCCACTCCGCTAGACGCAAACCCACTCGGCTAGACCCAAACCCACTCGGCTAGACGCAAACCCACTCGGCTAGACCCAAACCCACTCGGCTAGACCCAACCCCACTCGGCTAGACCCAAACCCACTCGGCTAGATCCAAACCCACTCGGCTACCCCCAAACCCACTCGGCTATGCCCAAATCCACTCGGCTAGACCCAAACCCACTCGGCTAGACCCAAACCCACTCGGCTAGATCCAAACCCACTCCGCTAGACCCAAACCCACTCGGCTAGTCCCAAACCCACTCCGCTAGGCCCAAACCCACTCGGCTAGACCCAAACCCACTCGGCTAGAACCAAACCCACTGGGCTAGACCCAAACCCACTCGGCTAGACCCAAACCCACTCGGCTAGACCCAAACCCACTCGGCTAGACCCAAACCCACTCGGCTAGACCCAAACCCACTCCGCTAGACCCAAACCCACTCCGCTAGACCCAAACCCACTCGGCAAGACCCAAACCCACTCGGCTAGACGCAAACCCACTCCGCTAGACCGAAACCCACTCGGCTAGACCCAAACCCACTCGGCTAGACCCAAACACACTCCGCTAGATCGAAACCCAGTCCGCCAGACCCAACCCCACTCCGCTAGACCCAAACCCACTCTGCTAGATGCAAACCCACTCCGCTAGACCCAAACCCACTCGGCTAGACCCAAACCCACTCGGCTAGACCCAAACCCACTCGGCTAGACCCAACCCCACTCGACGAGACCCAACCCTACTCCGCTAGACCTAAACCCACTCGGCTAGACACAAACCCACTCCGCTAGACCCAAACCCACTCGGCAAACCCAAACCCACTCGGCTAGACCCAAACCCACTCCGCTAGACGCAAACCCACTCGGCTAGACCCAAACCCACTCGGCTAGACGCAAACCCACTCCGCTAGACCGAAACCCACTCGGCTAGACCCAAACCCACTCGGCTAGACCCAAACACACTCCGCTAGATCGAAACCCAGTCCGCTAGACGCAACCCCACTCCGCTAGACCCAAACCCACTCCGCTAGATGCAAACCCACTCCGCTAGACCCAAACCCACTCCGCTAGACCCAAACCCACTCGGCTAGACCCAAACCCACTCGGCTAGACCCAAACCCACTCGGCTAGACCCAACCCCACTCGACTAGACCCAAACCCACTCGGCTAGACGCAAACCCACTCGGCTAGCCCCAAACCCACTCGGCTAGGCCCAAACCCACTCGGCTAGACCCAAACCCACTCGGCTAGACCCAAACCCACTCGGCTAGATCCAAACCACTCCGCTAGACCCAAACCCACTCCGCTAGACCCAAACCCACTCGGCTAGTCCCAAACGCACTCCGCTAGACCCAAACCCACTCCGCTAGACCCAAACCCACTCGGCTAGACACAAACCCACTCGGCTAGACCCAAACCCACTCCGCTAGACCCAAACCCACTCGGCTAGACCCAACCCTACTCCGCTAGACCTAAACCCACTCGGCTAGACACAAACCCACTCCGCTAGACCCAAACCCACTCGGCAAACGCAAACCCACTCGGCTAGACCCAAACCCACTCCGCTAGACGCAAACCCACTCGGCTAGACCCAAACCCACTCGGCTAGACGCAAACCCACTCCGCTAGACCGAAACCCACTCGGCTAGACCCAAACCCACTCGGCTAGACCCAAACACACTCCGCTAGATCGAAACCCACTCGGCTAGACCCAAACCCACTCGGCAAGACCCAAACCCACTCCGCTAGATCCAAACCACTCCGCTAGACCCAAACCCACTCGGCTAGTCCCAAACGCACTCCGCTAGACCCAAACCCACTCGGCTAGACCCAAACCCACTCGGCTAGACCCAAGCCCACTCGGTTAGAACCAAGCCCACTCGGCTAGGCCCAAACCCACTCGGCTAGACCCAAACCCACTCGGCTAGACCCAAACCCACTCGGCTAGACACAAACCCACTCCGCTAGACCCAAATCCACTCGGCTAGACCCAAACCCACTTGGCTAGACCCAAACCCAATCGACTAGACCCAAACCCACTCCGCTAGACCCAAACCCACTCGGCTAGACCCAAACCCACTCGGCTAGACTCAAACCCACTCGGCTGGACCCAAACCCACTCGGCTAGACCCAACCCCACTCCGCTAGACCCAAACCCACTCGGCTAGACACAAACCCACTCCGCTAAACCCAAACCCACTCGGCAAACCCAATCCCACTCGGCTAGACCCAAACCCACTCGGCTAGACCCAAACCCACTCCGCTAGACTCAAACCCACTCCACTAGACCCAAATCCACTCCGCTAACCCCAAACCCACTCGGCTAGACCAAAACCCACTCGGCTACACCCAAACCCGCTCGGCTAGACCCAAACCCACTCGGCTAGACCCAAACCCACTTGGCTAGACCCAAACCCACTCGGCTAGGACCAAACCCACTCGGCTAGACCCAAACCCACTCGGCTAGACCCAACCCCACTCGATAGATCCAAACCCACTCCGCTAGACCCAAACCCACTCGGCTTGACCCAAACCCACTCGGCTAGACCCAAACCCACTCGGCTAAACCCAAACCCACTCCGCTAGACCCAAACCCACTCGGCTATACCCAAACCCACTCGGCTAGGCCCAAACCCACTCCGCTTCATCCAAACCCAGTCCGCTAGACCAAACCCCACTCCGCTAGACCCAAACCCACTCCGCTAGACCCAAACCCACTCGGCTAGACCCAAACCCACTCGGCTAGACCCAACCCCACTCGGCTAGACCCAACCCCACTCGGCTTGACCCAAACCCACTCGGCTAGCCCCAAACCCACTCGGCTAGGCCCAAACCCACTCGGCTAGACCCAAACCCACTGGGCTAGCCCCAAACCCACTCGGCTAGGCCCAAACCCACTGGGCTAGACCCAAACCCACTCGGCTAGACCCAAACCCACTCGGCTAGATCCAAACCCACTCCGCTAGACCCAAACCCACTCGGCTAGTCCCAAACGCACTCAGCTAGACCCAAACCCACTCCGCTAGACCCAAACCCACTCGGCTAGACCCAAACCCACTCGGCTAGACCCAAACCCACTCCGCTAGACCCAAACCCACTCGGCTAGACCCAAACCCACTCGGCTAGACCCAAACCCACTCGGCTAGACCCAACCCCACTCGGCTAGACCCAAACCCACTCCGCTAGACCCAAACCCACTCGGCTAGACCCAAACCCACTCGGCTAGACCCAAACCCACTCGGCTAGACCCAACCCCACTCGACTAGACCCAAACCCACTCGGCTAGACGCAAACCCACTCGGCTAGCCCCAAACCCACTCGGCTAGGCCCAAACCCACTCGGCTAGACCCAAACCCACTCGGCTAGACCCAAACCCACTCGGCTAGATCCAAACCACTCCGCTAGACCCAAACCCACTCCGCTAGACCCAAACCCACTCGGCTAGTCCCAAACGCACTCCGCTAGACCCAAACCCACTCCGCTAGACCCAAACCCACTCGGCTAGACACAAACCCACTCGGCTAGACCCAAACCCACTCCGCTAGACCCAAACCCACTCGGCTAGACCCAACCCTACTCCGCTAGACCTAAACCCACTCGGCTAGACACAAACCCACTCCGCTAGACCCAAACCCACTCGGCAAACGCAAACCCACTCGGCTAGACCCAAACCCACTCCGCTAGACGCAAACCCACTCGGCTAGACCCAAACCCACTCGGCTAGACGCAAACCCACTCCGCTAGACCGAAACCCACTCGGCTAGACCCAAACCCACTCGGCTAGACCCAAACACACTCCGCTAGATCGAAACCCACTCGGCTAGACCCAAACCCACTCGGCAAGACCCAAACCCACTCCGCTAGATCCAAACCACTCCGCTAGACCCAAACCCACTCGGCTAGTCCCAAACGCACTCCGCTAGACCCAAACCCACTCGGCTAGACCCAAACCCACTCGGCTAGACCCAAGCCCACTCGGTTAGAACCAAGCCCACTCGGCTAGGCCCAAACCCACTCGGCTAGCCCCAAACCCACTCGGCTAGGCCCAAACCCACTCGGCTAGACCCAAACCCACTCGGCTAGACCCAAACCCACTCGGCTAGACGCAAACCCACTCCGCTAGACCTAAACCCACTCGGCTAGACCCAAACCCACTCGGCTAGACCCAAACACACTCCGCTAGATCGAAACCCAGTCCGCTAGACCCAACCCCACTCCGCTAGACCCAAACCCACTCCGCTAGATGCAAACCCACTCCGCTAGACCCAAACCCACTCCGCTAGACCCAAACCCACTCGGCTAGACCCAAACCCACTCGGCTAGACCCAAACCCACTCGGCTAGACCCAACCCCACTCGACTAGACCCAAACCCACTCGGCTAGACGCAAACCCACTCGGCTAGCCCCAAACCCACTCGGCTAGGCCCAAACCCACTCGGCTAGACCCAAACCCACTCGGCTAGACCCAAACCGACTCGGCTAGATCCAAACCACTCCGCTAGACCCAAACCCACTCGGCTAGTCCCAAACGCACTCCGCTAGACCCAAACCCACTCGGCTAGACCCAAACCCACTCGGCTAGACCCAAGCCCACTCGGCTAGAACCAAGCCCACTCGGCTAGGCCCAAACCCACTCGATGGATCCAAACCCACTCCGCTAGACCCAAACCCACTCGGCTTGACCCAAACCCACTCGGCTAGACCCAAACCCACTCGGCTAAACCCAAACCCACTCCGCTAGACCCAAACCCACTCAGCTATACCCAAACCCACTCGGCTAGGCCCAAACCCACTCCGCTAGATCCAAACCCAGTCCGCTAGACCAAACCCCACTCCGCTAGACCCAAACCCACTCCGCTAGACCCAAACCCACTCGGCAAGACCCAAACCCACTCGGCTAGACCCAAACCCACTCGGCTAGACCCAACCCCACTCGGCTAGACCCAACCCCACTCGGCTTGACCCAAACCCACTCGGCTAGCCCCAAACCCACTCGGCTAGGCCCAAACCCACTCGGCTAGACCCAAACCCACTCGGCTAGACCCAAACCCACTCCGCTAAACCCAAACCCACTCGGCTATACCCAAACCCACTCGGCTAGACCCTAGCCCACTCGGCTAGACCCAAACCCACTCCGCTAGATCCAAAACCAGTCCGCTAGACCCAATCCCACTCCGCTAGACCCAAACCTACTCGGTTAGACCCAAACCCACTCGGCTAGACCCAAACCCACTCGGCTATCCTCAAACCCACTCGGCTAGACCCAAGCCCACTCGGCTAGACCCAAACCCACTCCGCTAGATCCAAACCCAGTCCGCTAGACCCAACGCAACTCCGCTAGACCCAAACCCACTCCGCTAGACCCAAACCCACTCGGCTAGACCCAAACCCACTCGGCTAGACCCAAACCCACTCGGCTAGACCCAAACCCACTCGGCTAGACGCAAACCCACTCCGCTAGACCGAAACCCACTCGGCTAGACCCAAACCCACTCGGCTAGACCCAAACACACTCCGCTAGATCGAAACCCAGTCCGCTAGACCCAACCCCACTCCGCTAGACCCAAACCCACTCCGCTAGATGCAAACCCACTCCGCTAGACCCAAACCCACTCCGCTAGACCCAAACCCACTCGGCTAGACCCAAACCCACTCGGCTAGACCCAAACCCACTCGGCTAGACCCAACCCCACTCGACTAGACCCAAACCCACTCGGCTAGACGCAAACCCACTCGGCTAGCCCCAAACCCACTCGGCTAGGCAGAAACCCACTCGGCTAGACCCAAACCCACTCGGCTAGACCCAAACCCACTCCGCTAGACCCAAACCCACTCGGCTAGACCCAAACCCACTCGGCTAGACCCAAGCCCACTCAGCTAGAACCAAGCCCACTCGGCTAGGCCCAAACCCACTCGGCTAGACCCAAACCCACTCGGCTAGACCCAAACCCACTCGGCTAGATCCAAACCCACTCCGCTAGACCCAAACCCACTCGGCTAGTCCCAAACCCACTCCGCTAGGCCCAAACCCACTCGGCTAGACCCAAACCCACTCGGCTACACCCAAACCTACTCAGCTACACCCAAACCCACTCGGCTAGACCCAAACCGACTCGGCTAGACCCAAACCCACTCGGCTAGGACCAAACCCACTCGGCTAGACCCAAACCCACTCGGCTAGACCCAAACCCACTCGATAGATCCAAACCCACTCCGCTAGACCCAAACCCACTCGGCTTGACCCAAACCCACTCGGCTAGACCCAAACCCACTCGGCTAAACCCAAACCCGCTCTGCTAGACCCAAACCCACTCAGCTATACCCAAACCCACTCGGCTAGGCCCAAACCCACTCCGCTAGATCCAAACCCAGTCCGCTAGACCAAACCCCACTCCGCTAGACCCAAACCCACTCCGCTAGACCCAACCCCACTCGGCTTGACCCAAACCCACTCGGCTAGCCCCAAACCCACTCGGCTAGGCCCAAACCCACTCGGCTAGATCCAAACACACTCGGCTAGACCCAAACCCACTCCGCTAAACCCAAACCCACTCGGCTACACCCAAACCCACTCGGCTAGACCCAAGCCCACTCGGCTAGACCCAAACCCACTCCGCTAGATCCAAAACCAGTCCGCTACACCCAACCCCACTCCGCAAGACCCAAACCTACTCGGTTAGACCCAAACCCACTCGGCTAGACCCAAACCCACTCGGCTATCCTCAAACCCACTCGGCTAGACCCAAGCCCACTCGGCTAGACCCAAACCCACTCCGCTAGATCCAAACCCAGTCCGCTAGACCCAACGCAACTCCGCTAGACCCAAACCCACTCCGCTAGACCCAAACCCACTCGGCTAGACCCAAACCCACTCGGCTAGACCCAAACCCACTCGGCTAGACCCAACCCCACTCGGCTAGACCCAAACCCACTCGGCTAGACCCAAACCCACTCGGCTAGCCCCAAACCCACTCGGCTAGGCCCAAACCCACTCGGCTAGACCCAAACCCACTCGGCTAGACCCAAACCCACCCGGCTAGATCCAAACCCACTCCGCTAGACCCAAACCCACTCGGCTAGTCCCAAACCCACTCCGCTAGGCCCAAACCCACTCGGCTAGACCCAAACCCACTCGGCTAGACCCAAACCCACTCGGCTAGACCCAAACCCACTCGGCTAGACTGAAACCCACTCGGCTAGACCCAAACCAACTCCGCTAGATCCAAATCCAGTCCGCTAGACCCAACCCCACTCCGCTAGACCCAAACCCACTCCGCTAGCCCCAAACCCACTCTGCTAGACCCAAGCCCACTCGGCTAGACACAAACCCTCTCGGCTAGGCCCAAATCACTCGGCTAGACACAAACCCACTCGGCTAGACCCAAACCCACTCGGCTAGACCCAAACCCACTCGGCTGGACACAAACCCACTCCGCTACACCCAAACTCACTCCGCTAGACCCAAACCAACTCCGCTAGACCCAAACCCACTCGGCTAGACCCAAACCCACTCGGCTAGACGCAAGCCCACTCGGCTAGACCCAAACCCAATCGGCTAGGCCGAAACCCAATCGGCTAGACCCAAACCCACTCGGCTAGACCCAAACCCTCTCGGCTAGGCCCAAATCACTCGGCTAGACACAAACCCACTCGGCTAGACCCAAACCCACTCGGCGAGACCCAAACCCACTCGGCTAGACCCAAACCCACCCGGCTAGATCCAAACCCACTCCGCTAGACCCAAACCCACTCGGCTAGTCCCAAACCCACTCCGCTAGGCCCAAACCCACTCGGCTAGACCCAAACCCACTCGGCTAGACCCAAACCCACTCGATAGATCCAAACCCACTCCGCTAGACCCAAACCCACTCGGCTTGACCCAAACCCACTCGGCTAGACCCAAACCCACTCGGCTAAACCCAAACCCGCTCTGCTAGACCCAAACCCACTCAGCTATACCCAAACCCACTCGGCTAGGCCCAAACCCACTCCGCTAGATCCAAACCCAGTCCGCTAGACCAAACCCCACTCCGCTAGACCCAAACCCACTCCGCTAGACCCAACCCCACTCGGCTTGACCCAAACCCACTCGGCTAGCCCCAAACCCACTCGGCTAGGCCCAAACCCACTCGGCTAGATCCAAACACACTCGGCTAGACCCAAACCCACTCCGCTAAACCCAAACCCACTCGGCTACACCCAAACCCACTCGGCTAGACCCAAGCCCACTCGGCTAGACCCAAACCCACTCCGCTAGATCCAAAACCAGTCCGCTACACCCAACCCCACTCCGCAAGACCCAAACCTACTCGGTTAGACCCAAACCCACTCGGCTAGACCCAAACCCACTCGGCTATCCTCAAACCCACTCGGCTAGACCCAAGCCCACTCGGCTAGACCCAAACCCACTCCGCTAGATCCAAACCCAGTCCGCTAGACCCAACGCAACTCCGCTAGACCCAAACCCACTCCGCTAGACCCAAACCCACTCGGCTAGACCCAAACCCACTCGGCTAGACCCAAACCCACTCGGCTAGACCCAACCCCACTCGGCTAGACCCAAACCCACTCGGCTAGACCCAAACCCACTCGGCTAGCCCCAAACCCACTCGGCTAGGCCCAAACCCACTCGGCTAGACCCAAACCCACTCGGCTAGACCCAAACCCACCCGGCTAGATCCAAACCCACTCCGCTAGACCCAAACCCACTCGGCTAGTCCCAAACCCACTCCGCTAGGCCCAAACCCACTCGGCTAGACCCAAACCCACTCGGCTAGACCCAAACCCACTCGGCTAGACCCAAACCCACTCGGCTAGACTGAAACCCACTCGGCTAGACCCAAACCAACTCCGCTAGATCCAAATCCAGTCCGCTAGACCCAACCCCACTCCGCTAGACCCAAACCCACTCCGCTAGCCCCAAACCCACTCTGCTAGACCCAAGCCCACTCGGCTAGACACAAACCCTCTCGGCTAGGCCCAAATCACTCGGCTAGACACAAACCCACTCGGCTAGACCCAAACCCACTCGGCTAGACCCAAACCCACTCGGCTGGACACAAACCCACTCCGCTACACCCAAACTCACTCCGCTAGACCCAAACCAACTCCGCTAGACCCAAACCCACTCGGCTAGACCCAAACCCACTCGGCTAGACGCAAGCCCACTCGGCTAGACCCAAACCCAATCGGCTAGGCCGAAACCCAATCGGCTAGACCCAAACCCACTCGGCTAGACCCAAACCCTCTCGGCTAGGCCCAAATCACTCGGCTAGACACAAACCCACTCGGCTAGACCCAAACCCACTCGGCGAGACCCAAACCCACTCGGCTAGACCCAAACCCACCCGGCTAGATCCAAACCCACTCCGCTAGACCCAAACCCACTCGGCTAGTCCCAAACCCACTCCGCTAGGCCCAAACCCACTCGGCTAGACCCAAACCCACTCGGCTAGACCCAAACCCACTCGGCTAGACCCAAACCCACTCGGCTAGACTGAAACCCACTCGGCTAGACCCAAACCAACTCCGCTAGATCCAAATCCAGTCCGCTAGACCCAACCCCACTCCGCTTGACCCAAACCCACTCCGCTAGCCCCAAACCCACTCTGCTAGACCCAAGCCCACTCGGCTAGACACAAACCCTCTCGGCTAGGCCCAAATCACTCGGCTAGACACAAACCCACTCGGCTAGACCCAAACCCACTCGGCTAGACCCAAACCCACTCGGCTGGACACAAACCCACTCCGCTAGACCCAAACTCACTCCGCTAGACCCAAACCAACTCCGCTAGACCCAAACCCACTCGGCTAGACCCAAACCCACTCGGCTAGACGCAAGCCCACTCGGCTAGACCCAAACCCAATCGGCTAGGCCGAAACCCAATCGGCTAGACCCAAACCCACTCGGCTAGACCCAAACCCTCTCGGCTAGGCCCAAATCACTCGGCTAGACACAAACCCACTCGGCTAGACCCAAACCCACTCGGCGAGACCCAAACCCACTCGGCTGGACACATACCCACTCCGCTAGACCCAAACTCACTCCGCTAGACCCAAACCCACTCTGCTGGACCCAAACACACTCGGCTGGACCCAAACCCACTCGGCTAGACGCAAGCCCACTCGGCTGGACCCAAACCCAATCGGCTAGGACGAAACCCAATCGGCTAGACCCAAACCCACTCGGCTAGACCCAAACCCACTCGGCTAGACCCAAACCCACTCGGTTAGACCCAACCCCACTCGGCTAGACCCAAAACCACTCGGCTAGACGCAAACCCACTCCGCTAGACCCAAACCCACTCGGCTAGACCCAAACCCACTCCGCTAGACCCAAACCCACTCGGCTAGACCCAAACCCACTCGGTTAGACCCAACCCCACTCGGCTAGACCCAAAACCACTCGGCTAGACGCAAACCCACTCCGCTAGACCCAAACCCACTCGGCTAGACGCAAACCCACTCCGCTAGACCCAAACCCACTCGGCTAGACCCAAACCCACTCCGCTAGACCCAAACCCACTCGGCTAGACCCAAACCCACTCGGCTAGACCCAAACCCACTCGGCTAGACCCAAACCCACTCGGCTAGACCCAAACCCACTCGGCTAGACCCAAACCCACTCCGCCAGATCCAAATCCAGTCCGCTAGACCCAACCCCACTCCGCTAGACCCAAACCCACTCCACTAGACCCAAACCCACTCTGCTAGACCCAAGCCCACTCGGCTAGACACAAACCCTCTCGGCTAGGCCCAAATCACTCGGCTAGGCACAAACCCACTCGGCCAGACCCAAACCCACTCGGCTGGACCCAAACCCACTCCGCTAGACCCAAACCCACTCGGCTAGACGCAAACCCACTCCGCTAGACCCAAACCCACTCGGCTAGACCCAAACCCACTCCGCTAGACCCAAACCCACTCGGCTAGACCCAAACCCACTCGGCTAGACCCAAACCCACTCGGCAAGACCCAAACCCACTCGGCTAAACCCAAACCCACTCGGCTAGACCCAAACCCACTCCGCTAGATCCAAATCCAGTCCGCTAGACCCAACCCCACTCCGCTAGACCCAAACCCACTGCGCTAGACCCAAACCCACTCTGCTAGACCCAAGCCCACTCGGCTAGACACAAACCCTCTCGGCTAGGCCCAAATCACTCGGCTAGACACAAACCCACTCGGCTAGACCCAAACCCACTCGGCTGGACCCAAACCCACTCCGCTAGACCCAAACCCATTCGGCTAGACCCAAAACTACTCGTCTAGACCCAAACCCACTCGGCTAGACACAAACCCACTCGGCTAGACGCAAACCCACTCCGCTAGACCCAAACCCACTCGGCTAGACCCAAACCCACTCCGTCTAACGCAAACCCACTCGGCTAGACCCAAACCCATTCGGCTAGACCCAAGCCCACACGGCAAGACCCAAACCCACTCGGCTAGACCCAAACCCAATCAGCTAGAGCCAAACCCACTCGGCTAAACGCAAACCCACTTGTCTAGACCCAAACCCACTCGGCTAGACCCAAACCCACTCGGCTAGACCCAAACCCACTCCGCTAGACCCAAACCCACTCCGCTAGACCCAAACCCACTCGGCTAGACCCAAACCCACTCCGCTAGACCCAAACCCAATCGGCTAGGCCCAAACCCACTCGGCTAGACCCAAACCCACTCGGCTAGACCCAAACCCACTCGGCTAGATCCAAACCCACTCCGCTAGACCCAAACCCACTCCGCTAGACCCAAACCCACTAGGCTAGACCCAAACCCACTCGGCTAGACCCAAACCCACTCGGCTAGACCCAAACCCACTCGGCTAGACCCAAACCCACTCGGCTAGACCCAAACCCACTCGGCCAGACCCAACCCCACTCGGCTAGACCCAAACCCACTCGGCTAGACCCAAACCCACTCTGCTAGACACAAACCCACTCCACTAGACCCAAACCCACTCGGCTAGACCCAAACCCACTCGGCTAGACCCAAACCAACTCGGCTAGACCCAAACCCACTCCGCTAGACCCAAACCCACTCCGCTAGACCCAAACCCACTCGGCTAGACCCAAGCCCACTCGGCTAGACACAAACCCTCTCGGCTAGACCCAAACCCACTCGGCTAGACCCAAACCCACTCGGCTAGACCCAAACCCACTCCGCTATACCCAAACCCACTCGGCTAGACCCCAACCCACTCGGCTAGACCCAAACCCACTCGACTAGACCCAAACCCACTCCGCTAGACCCAAACCCACTCGGCTAGACCCAAACCCACTCGGCTAGACCCAAACCCACTCGGCTAGACCCAAACCCACTCGGCTAGACCCAAACCCACTCAGCTAGACCCAAACCCACTCAGCTTGACCCAAACCCACTCAGCTAGACCCAAACCCACTCGGCTAGACGCAAACCCACTCCGCTAGACCCAAAACCCACTCGGCTAGACCCAAACCCGCTCCGCCTAACGCAAACCCACTCGGCTAGACCCAAACCCACTCGACTAGACCCAAACCCACTCCGCTAGACCCAAATCCACTCGGCTAGACCCAAACCCACTCGGCTAGACCCAAACCCACTCCGCTAGACACAAACACACTCGGCTAGACCCAAACCCACTCGGCTAGACCCAAGCCCACTCGGCTAGACCCAAACCCAATCGGCTAGGCCGAAACCCAATCGGCTAGACCCAAACCCACTCGGCTAGACCCAAACCCACTCGGCTAGACCCAAACCCACTCGGCTAGACCCAAACCCACTCGGCTAGACCCAAACCCATTCCGCTAGACCCAAACCCACTCGGCTAGACCCAAACCCACTCGGCCAGACCCAAACCCACTCGGTTAGACCCAACCCCACTCGGCTAGACCCAAAACCACTCGGCTAGACGCAAACCCACTCCGCTAGACGCAAACCCACTCGGCTAGACGCAAACCCACTCCGCTAGACCCAAACCCACTCGGCTAGACCCAAACCCACTCCGCTAGACCCAAACCCACTCGGCTAGACCCAAACCCACTCGGCTAGACCCAAACCCACTCGGCTAGACCCAAACCCACTCGGCTAGACCCAAACCCACTCGGCTAGACCCAAACCCACTCCGCCAGATCCAAATCCAGTCCGCTAGACCCAACCCCACTCCGCTAGACCCAAACCCACTCCACTAGACCCAAACCCACTCCGCTAGACCCAAACCCACTCTGCTAGACCCAAGCCCACTCGGCTAGACACAAACCCTCTCGGCTAGGCCCAAATCACTCGGCTAGGCACAAACCCACTCGGCCAGACCCAAACCCACTCCGCTGGACCCAAACCCACTCGGCTAGACGCAAACCCACTCCGCTAGACCCAAACCCACTCGGCTAGACCCAAACCCACTCCGCTAGACCCAAACCCACTCGGCTAGACCCAAACCCACTCGGCTAGACCCAAACCCACTCGGCTAGACCCAAACCCACTCGGCTAGACCCAAACCCACTCCGCTTGATCCAAATCCAGTCCGCTAGACCCAACCCCACTCCGCTAGACCCAAACCCATACCGCTAGAACCAAACCCACTCTGCTAGTCCCAAGCCCAGTCGGCTACACACAAACCCTCTCGGCTAGGCCCAAATCACTCGGCTAGACACAAACCCACTCGGCTAGACCCAAACCCACTCGGCTAGACCCAAACCCACTCGGCTGGACCCAAACCCACTCCGCTAGACCCAAACCCATTCGGCTAGACCCAAAACTACTCGTCTAGACCCAAACACACTCGGCTAGACACAAACCCACTCGGCTAGACGCAAACCCACTCCGCTAGACCCAAACCCACTCGGCTAGACCCAAACCCACTCCGTCTAACGCAAACCCACTCGGCTAGACCCAAACCCAGTCGCTAGACCCAAGCCCACACGGCAAGACCCAAACCCACTCGGCTAGACCCAAACCCACTCAGCTAGACCCAAACCCACTCGGCTAAACGCAAACCCACTCGTCTAGACCCAAACCCACTCGGCTAGACCCAAACCCACTCGGCTAGACCCAAACCCACTCCGCTAGACCCAAACCCACTCCGCTAGACCCAAACCCACTCGGCTAGACACAAACCCACTCGGCTAGACCCAAACCCAATCGGCTAGATCCGAACCCACTCGGCTAGACCCAAACCCACTCGGCCAGACCCAACCCCACTCGGCTAGACCCAACCCCACTCGGCTAGACCCAAACCCACTCTGCTAGACACAAACCCACTCCGCTAGACCCAAACCCACTCGGCTAGACCCAAACCAACTCGGCTAGACCCAAACCCACTCCGCTAGACCGAAACCCACTCCGCTAGACCCAAACCCACTCGGCTAGACCCAAGCCAACTCGGCTAGACACAAACCTACTCGGCTAGACCCAAACCCACTCGGCTAGACCCAAACCCACTCGGCTAGACCCAAACCCACTCCGCTATACCCAAACCCACTCGGCTAGACCCAAACCCACTCCGCTAGACACAAACACACTCGGCTAGACCCAAACCCACTCGGCTAGACGCAAGCCCACTCGGCTAGACCCAAACCCAATCGGCTAGGCCGAAACCCAATCGGCTAGACCCAAACCCACTCGGCTAGACCCAAACCCACTCGGCTAGACCCAAACCCACTCGGCTAGACCCAAACCCACTCGGCTAGACCCAAACCCATTCCGCTAGACCCAAACCCACTCGGCTAGACCCAAACCCACTCGGCCAGACCCAAACCCACTCGGTTAGACCCAACCCCACTCGGCTAGACCCAAAACCACTCGGCTAGACGCAAACCCACTCCGCTAGACGCAAACCCACTCGGCTAGACGCAAACCCACTCCGCTAGACCCAAACCCACTCGGCTAGACCCAAACCCACTCCGCTAGACCCAAACCCACTCGGCTAGACCCAAACCCACTCGGCTAGACCCAAACCCACTCGGCTAGACCCAAACCCACTCGGCTAGACCCAAACCCACTCGGCTAGACCCAAACCCACTCCGCCAGATCCAAATCCAGTCCGCTAGACCCAACCCCACCCCGCTAGACCCAAACCCACTCCGCTAGACCCAAACCCACTCCGCTAGACCCAAACCCACTCTGCTAGACCCAAGCCCACTCGGCTAGACACAAACCCTCTCGGCTAGGCCCAAATCACTCGGCTAGGCACAAACCCACTCGGCCAGACCCAAACCCACTCCGCTGGACCCAAACCCACTCGGCTAGACGCAAACCCACTCCGCTAGACCCAAACCCACTCGGCTAGACCCAAACCCACTCCGCTAGACCCAAACACACTCGGCTAGACCCAAACCCACTCGGCTAGACCCAAACCCACTCGGCTAGACCCAAACCCACTCGGCTAGACCCAAACCCACTCCGCTAGATCCAAATCCAGTCCGCTAGACCCAACCCCACTCCGCTAGACCCAAACCCATACCGCTAGACCCAAACCCACTCTGCTAGACCCAAGCCCACTCGGCTACACACAAACCCTCTCGGCTAGGCCCAAATCACTCGGCTAGACACAAACCCACTCGGCTAGACCCAAACCCACTCGGCTAGACCCAAACCCACTCGGCTGGACCCAAACCCACTCCGCTAGACCCAAACCCATTCGGCTAGACCCAAAACTACTCGTCTAGACCCAAACACACTCGGCTAGACGCAAACCCACTCGGCTAGACGCAAACCCACTCCGCTAGACCCAAACCCACTCGGCTAGACCCAAACCCACTCCGTCTAACGCAAACCCACTCGGCTAGACCCAAACCCAGTCGCTAGACCCAAGCCCACACGGCAAGACCCAAACCCACTCGGCTAGACCCAAACCCACTCAGCTAGACCCAAACCCACTCGGCTAAACGCAAACCCACTCGTCTAGACCCAAACCCACTCGGCTAGACCCAAACCCACTCGGCTAGACCCAAACCCACTCCGCTAGACCCAAACCCACTCCGCTAGACCCAAACCCACTCGGCTAGACACAAACCCACTCGGCTAGACCCAAACCCAATCGGCTAGATCCGAACCCACTCGGCTAGACCCAAACCCACTCGGCCAGACCCAACCCCACTCGGCTAGACCCAACCCCACTCGGCTAGACCCAAACCCACTCTGCTAGACACAAACCCACTCCGCTAGACCCAAACCCACTCGGCTAGACCCAAACCAACTCGGCTAGACCCAAACCCACTCCGCTAGACCGAAACCCACTCCGCTAGACCCAAACCCACTCGGCTAGACCCAAGCCAACTCGGCTAGACACAAACCTACTCGGCTAGACCCAAACCCACTCGGCTAGACCCAAACCCACTCGGCTAGACCCAAACCCACTCCGCTATACCCAAACCCACTCGGCTAGACCCCAACCCACTCGGCTAGACCCAAACCCACTCGACTAGACCCAAACCCACTCCGCTAGACCCAACCCCACTCGCCTAAACCCAAACCCACTCGGCTAGACGCAAACCCACTCCGCTAGACCCAAAACACACTCGGCTAGACCCAAACCCGCTCCGCCTAACGCAAACCCACTCGGCTAGACCCAAACCCACTCGACTAGACCCAAACCCACTCCGCTAGACCCAAATCCACTCGGCTAGACCCAAACCCACTCGGCTAGACCCAAATCCACTCGGCTAGACCCAAACCCACTCGGCTAGACACAAACCCACTCAGCTAGACCCAAACCCACTCAGCTAGACCCAAACACACTCAGCTAGACCCAAACCCACTCGGCTAAACCCAAACCCACTCGGCTAGACGCAAACCCACTCCGCTAGACCCAAACCCACTCGGCTAGACCCAAACCCGCTCCGCCTAACGCAAACCCACTCGGCTAGACCCAAACCCATTCGACAAGGCCCAAGCCCACTCCGCTAGACCCAAACCCACTCGGCTAGACCCAACCCCACTCGGCTACACCCAAACCCACCCGGCTAGACCCAAACCCACTCGGCTAGACCCAAACCCACTCGGCTAGACCCAAACCCACTCCGCTAGACCCAAACCCACTCGGCTAGACACAAACCCACTCGGCTAGACCCAAACCCATTCGGCTAGACCCTAACCCACTCGGCTAGACACAAACCCACTCCGCTAGACCCAAACCCACTCGGCTAGACCCAAACCCACTCGGCTAGACCCAAACCAACTCGGCTAGACCCAAACCCACTCCGCTAGACCGAAACCCACTCCGCTAGACCCAAACCCACTCGGCTAGACCCAAGCCCACTCGGCTAGACACAAACCCTCTCGGCTAGACCCAAACCCACTCGGCTGGACCCAAACCCACTCGGCTAGACCCAAACCCACTCCGCTATACCCAAACCCACTCGGCTAGACCCCAACCCACTCGGCTAGACCCAAACCCACTCGACTAGACCCAAACCCACTCCACTAGACCCAAACCCACTCGGCTAGACCCAAACCCACTCGGCTAGACCCAAACCCACTCGGCTATACCCAAACCCACTCGGCTAGACCCAAACCCACTCAGCTAGACCCAAACCCACTCAGCTAGACCCAAACCCACTCAGCTGGACCCAAACCCACTCGGCTAAACCCAAACCCACTCGGCTAGACGCAAACCCACTCCGCTAGACCCAAACCCACTCGGCTAGACCCAAACCCGCTCCGCCTAACGCAAACCCACTCGGCTAGACCCAAACCCATTCGACAAGGCCCAAGCCCACTCCGCTAGACCCAAACCCACTCGGCTAGACCCAACCCCACTCGGCTACACCCAAACCCACCCGGCTAGAGCCAAACCCACTCGGCTAGACACAAACCCACTCGGCTAGACCCAAACCCACTCGGCTAGACCCTAACCCACTCGGCTAGACACAAACCCACTCGGCTAGACCCAAACCCACTCGGCTAGACCCATACCCACTCGGCTAGACCCAAACCCAATCGGCTACACCCAAACCCACTCGGCTAGACCCAAACCCACTCGGCTAGACCCAAACCCACTCTGCTAGACCCAAACCCACTCCGCTAGACCCAAACCCACTCCGATAGACCCAAACCCACTCCGCTAGACCCAAACCCACTCGGCTGCACCCAAACCCCCTCGGCTAGACCCAAACCCACTCGGCTAGACCCAAACGCACTCGGCTAGGCCCAAACCCACTCGGCTACACACAAACAAACTCGGCTAGACCCAAACTCACTCGGTAGATCCAAACCCACTTCGCTAGACCCAAACCCACTCGGCTTGACCCAAACCCACTCGGCTAGACCGAAACCCACTCGGCTAAACCCAAACCCACTCCGCTAGACCCAAACCCACTCCGCTAGACCCAAACCCACTCGGCTAGACCCAAACCCACTCGGCTAGACCCAAACCCACTCCGCTATACCCAAACCCACTCGGCTAGACCCCAACCCACTCGGCTAGACCCAAACCCACTCGACTAGACCCAAACCCACTCCACTAGACCCAAACCCACTCGGCTAGACCCAAACCCACTCGGCTAGACCCAAACCCACTCGGCTAGACCCAAACCCACTCGGCTAGACCCAAACCCACTCAGCTAGACCCAAACCCACTCAGCTAGACCCAAACCCACTCAGCTGGACCCAAACCCACTCGGCTAAACCGAAACCCACTCGGCTAACGCAAACCCACTCCGCTAAACCCAAACCCACTCGGCTAGACCCAAACCCACTCCGCCTAACGCAAACCCACTCGGCTAGACCCAAACCCATTCGACAAGGCCCAAGCCCACTCCGCTAGACCCACACCCACTCGGCTAGACCCAACCCCACTCGGCTACACCCAAACCCACCTGGCTAGAGCCAAACCCACTCGGCTAGACCCAAACCCACTCGGCTAGACCCAAACCCACTCCGCTAGACCCAAACCCACTCGGCTAGACACAAACCCACTCGGCTAGACCCAAACCCACTCGGCTAGACCCTAACCCACTCGGCTAGACACAAACCCACTCGGCTAGACCCAAACCCACTCGGCTAGACCCATACCCACTCGGCTAGACCCAAACCCAATCGGCTACACCCAAACCCACTCGGCTAGACCCAAACCCACTCGGCTAGATCCAAACCCACTCCGCTAGACCCAAACCCACTTGGCTAGACCCAAACCCACTCGGCTGGACCCAAACCCACTCGGCTAGACCCAAACCCACTCCGCTAGACCCGAATCCACTTGGCAAGACCCAAACCCACTCGGCGAGACCGAAACCCACTTGGCTAGACCCAAACCCACTCGGCTAGACCCAAACCCACTCGGCTAGATCCAAAACCCACTCCGCTAAACCCAAACCCACTCGGCTAGACCCTAACCCACTCGGCTAGACACAAACCCACTCGGCTAGACCCAAACCCACTCGGCTAGACCCATACCCACTCGGCTAGACCCAAACCCAATCGGCTAGACCCAAACCCACTCGGCTAGACCCAAACCCACTCGGCTAGATCCAAACCCACTCCGCTAGACCCAAACCCACTTGGCTAGACCCAAACCCACTCGGCTGGACCCAAACCCACTCGGCTAGACCCAAACCCACTCCGCTAGACCCGAATCCACTTGGCAAGACCCAAACCCACTCGGCTAGACCCAAACCCACTCAGCTAGACCCAAACCCACTCAGCTAGACCCAAACCCACTCAGCTGGACCCAAACCCACTCGGCTAAACCGAAACCCACTCGGCTAACGCAAACCCACTCCGCTAAACCCAAACCCACTCGGCTAGACCCAAACCCACTCCGCCTAACGCAAACCCACTCGGCTAGACCCAAACCCATTCGACAAGGCCCAAGCCCACTCCGCTAGACCCACACCCACTCGGCTAGACCCAACCCCACTCGGCTACACCCAAACCCACCTGGCTAGAGCCAAACCCACTCGGCTAGACCCAAACCCACTCGGCTAGACCCAAACCCACTCCGCTAGACCCAAACCCACTCGGCTAGACACAAACCCACTCGGCTAGACCCAAACCCACTCGGCTAGACCCTAACCCACTCGGCTAGACACAAACCCACTCGGCTAGACCCAAACCCACTCGGCTAGACCCATACCCACTCGGCTAGACCCAAACCCAATCGGCTACACCCAAACCCACTCGGCTAGACCCAAACCCACTCGGCTAGATCCAAACCCACTCCGCTAGACCCAAACCCACTTGGCTAGACCCAAACCCACTCGGCTGGACCCAAACCCACTCGGCTAGACCCAAACCCACTCCGCTAGACCCGAATCCACTTGGCAAGACCCAAACCCACTCGGCGAGACCGAAACCCACTTGGCTAGACCCAAACCCACTCGGCTAGCCCCAAACCCACTCGGCTAGGCCCAAACCCACTCGGCTAGACCCAAACCCACTCGGCTAGACCCAAACCCACTCGGCTAGATCCAAAACCCACTCCGCTAAACCCAAACCCACTCGGCTAGTCCCAAACCCACTCCGCTAGACACAACTCCACTCGGCTAGACCCAAACCCACTCGGCCAGGCCCAAGCCCACTCGGCCAGAACCAAACCCACTCGACTAGACCCAAACCCACTCCGCTAGACACAAACCCACTCGGCTAGACCCAAACCCACTCGGCTAGACCCAAACCCACTCGGCTAGACCGAAACCCACCCGGCTAGACCCAACCCCACTCCGCTAGACCCAAACCCACTCGGCTAGACACAAACCCACTCCGCTAGACCCAAACCCACTCGGCAAACCCAAACCCACTCGGCTAGACCCAAACCCACTCGGCTAGACCCAAACCCACTCTGCTAGACCCAAACCCACTCCGCTAGACCCAAACCCACTCCGATAGACCCAAACCCACTCCGCTAGACCCAAACCCACTCGGCTGCACCCAAACCCCCTCGGCTAGACCCAAACGCACTCGGCTAGGCCCAAACCCACTCGGCTACACCCAAACAAACTCGGCTAGACCCAAACCCATTCGGTAGATCCAAACCCACTTCGCTAGACCCAAACCCACTCGGCTTGACCCAAACCCACTCGGCTAGACCGAAACCCACTCGGCTAAACCCAAACCCACTCCGCTAGACCCAAACGCACTCCGCTAGACCCAAACCCACTCGGCCAGACCCAAACCCACTCGGCTAGACCCAAACCCACTCGGCTAGACCCAACCCCACTCGGCTAGACCCAACCCCACTCGGCTTGACCCAAACCCACTCGGCTAGCCCCAAACCCACTCGGCTAGGCCCAAACCCACTCGGCTAGACCCAAACCCACTCGGTTAGACCCAAACCCACTCGGCTAGACCCAAACCCACACGGCTATACCCAAACCCACTCGGCTAGACCCAAGCCCACTCGGCTAGACCCAAACCCACTCCGCTAGATCCAAACCCAGTCCGCTACACCCAACCCAACTCCGCCAGACCCAAACCCACTCCGCTAGACCCAAACCCACTCGGCTAGACCCAAACCCACTCGGCTAGACCCAAACCCACTCGGCTAGACCCAACCCCACTCGGCTAGACCCAAACCCACTCGGCTAGACCCAAACCCACTCGGCTAGCCCCAAACCTACTCGGCTAGGCCCAAACCCACTCGGCTAGACCCAAACCCACTCGGATAGACCCAAACCCACTCGGCTAGATCCAAACCCACTCCGCTAGACCCAAACCCACTCGGCTAGTTCCAAACCCACTCCGCTAGGCCCAAACCCACTCGGCTAGACCCAAACCCACTCGGCTAGAACCAAACCCACTTGGCTAGACCCAAACCCACTCGGCTAGACCCAAACCCACTCGGCTAGACCCAAACCCACTCGGCAAACCCAAACCCACTCGGCTAGACCCAAACCCACTCGGCAAACCCAAACCCACTCGGCTAGACCCAAACCCACTCCGCTAGACACAAACCCTCTCCGCTAGACCCAAACCCACTCCTCTAGACCCAAACCCACTCCGCTAGACCCAAACCCACTCTGCTAGACCCAAACCCACTCCGCTAGACCCAAACCCACTCCGCTAGACCCAAACCCACTCGGCTAGACCCAAACCCACTCGGCTAGACAGAAACCCACTCGGCTAGACCCAAACCCACTCGGCTAGCCCGAAACCCACTCGGCTAGGCCGAAACCCACTCGGCTAGACCCAAACCCACTCGGCTAGACCCAAACCCACTCGGCTAGATCCAAACCCACTCCGCTAGACCCAAACCCACTCCGCTAGTCCCAAACCCACTCCGCTAGGCCCAAACCCACTCGGCTAGACCCAAACCCACTCGGCTACACCCAAACCTACTCGGCTACACCCAAACCCACTCGGCTAGAACCAAACCCACTCGGCGAGACCCAAACCCACTCGGCTAGGACCAAACCCACTCGGCTAGACCCAAACCCACTCGGCTAGACCCAAACCCACTCGATAGATCCAAACCCACTCCGTTAGACCCAAACCCACTCGGCTTGACCCAAACCCACTCGGCTAGACCGAAACCCACTCGGCTAAACCCAAACCCACTCCGCTAGACCCAAACCCACTCCGCTAGACCCAAACCCACTCGGCTAGACCCAAACCCACTCGGCTAGACCCAAACCCACTCCGCTATACCCAAACCCACTCGGCTAGACCCCAACCCACTCGGCTAGACCCAAACCCACTCGACTAGACCCAAACCCACTCCACTAGACCCAAACCCACTCGGCTAGACCCAAACCCACTCGGCTAGACCCAAACCCACTCGGCTAGACCCAAACCCACTCGGCTAGACCCAAACTCACTCAGCTAGACCCAAACCCACTCAGCTAGACCCAAACCCACTCAGCTGGACCCAAACCCACTCGGCTAAACCCAAACCCACTCGGCTAGACGCAAACCCACTCCGCTAGACCCAAACCCACTCGGCTAGACCCAAACCCGCTCCGCCTAACGCAAACCCACTCGGCTAGACCCAAACCCATTCGACAAGGCCCAAGCCCACTCCGCTAGACCCACACCCACTCGGCTAGACCCAACCCCACTCGGCTACACCCAAACCCACCTGGCTAGAGCCAAACCCACTCGGCTAGACCCAAACCCACTCGGCTAGACCCAAACCCACTCCGCTAGACCCAAACCACTCGGCTAGACACAAACCCACTCGGCTAGACCCAAACCCCCTCGGCTAGACCCTAACCCACTCGGCTAGACACAAACCCACTCGGCTAGACCCAAACCCACTCGGCTAGACCCATACCCACTCGGCTAGACCCAAACCCAATCGGCTACACCCAAACCCACTCGGCTAGACCCAAACCCACTCGGCTAGATCCAAACCCACTCCGCTAGACCCAAACCCACTTGGCTAGACCCAAACCCACTCGGCTGGACCCAAACCCACTCGGCTAGACCCAAACCCACTCCGCTAGACCCGAATCCACTTGGCAAGACCCAAACCCACTCGGCGAGACCGAAACCCACTTGGCTAGACCCAAACCCACTCGGCTAGCCCCAAACCCACTCGGCTAGGCCCAAACCCACTCGGCTAGACCCAAACCCACTCGGCTAGACCCAAACCCACTCGGCTAGACCCAAACCCACTCTGCTAGACGCAAACCCACTCCGCTAGACCCAAACCCACTCCGATAGACCCAAACCCACTCCGCTAGACCCAAACCCACTCGGCTGCACCCAAACCCCCTCGGCTAGACCCAAACGCACTCGGCTAGGCCCAAACCCACTCGGCTACACCCAAACAAACTCGGCTAGACCCAAACCCACTCGGTAGATCCAAACCCACTTCGCTAGACCCAAACCCACTCGGCTTGACCCAAACCCACTCGGCTAGACCGAAACCCACTCGGCTAAACCCAAACCCACTCCGCTAGACCCAAACGCACTCCGCTAGACCCAAACCCACTCGGCCAGACCCAAACCCACTCGGCTAGACCCAAACCCACTCGGCTAGACCCAACCCCACTCGGCTAGACCCAACCCCACTCGGCTTGACCCAAACCCACTCGGCTAGCCCCAAACCCACTCGGCTAGGCCCAAACCCACTCGGCTAGACCCAAACCCACTCGGTTAGACCCAAACCCACTCGGCTAGACCCAAACCCACACGGCTATACCCAAACCCACTCGGCTAGACCCAAGCCCACTCGGCTAGACCCAAACCCACTCCGCTAGATCCAAACCCAGTCCGCTACACCCAACCCAACTCCGCCAGACCCAAACCCTCTCCGCTAGACCCAAACCCACTCGGCTAGACCCAAACCCACTCGGCTAGACCCAAACCCACTCGGCTAGACCCAACCCCACTCGGCTAGACCCAAACCCACTCGGCTAGACCCAAACCCACTCGGCTAGCCCCAAACCCACTCGGCTAGGCCCAAACCCACTCGGCTAGACCCAAACCCACTCGGATAGACCCAAACCCACTCGGCTAGATCCAAACCCACTCCGCTAGACCCAAACCCACTCGGCTAGTTCCAAACCCACTCCGCTAGGCCCAAACCCACTCGGCTAGACCCAAACCCACTCGGCTAGAACCAAACCCACTTGGCTAGACCCAAACCCACTCGGCTAGACCCAAACCCACTCGGCTAGACCCAAACCCACTCGGCAAACCCAAACCCACTCAGCTAGACCCAAACCCACTCGGCAAACCCAAACCCACTCGGCTAGACCCAAACCCACTCCGCTAGACACAAACCCTCTCCGCTAGACCCAAACCCACTCCTCTAGACCCAAACCCACTCCGCTAGACCCAAACCCACTCTGCTAGACCCAAACCCACTCCGCTAGACCCAAACCCACTCCGCTAGACCCAAACCCACTCGGCTAGACCCAAACCCACTCGGCTAGACAGAAACCCACTCGGCTAGACCCAAACCCACTCGGCTAGCCCGAAACCCACTCGGCTAGGCCGAAACCCACTCGGCTAGACCCAAACCCACTCGGCTAGACCCAAACCCACTCGGCTAGATCCAAACCCACTCCGCTAGACCCAAACCCACTCGGCTAGTCCCAAACCCACTCCGCTAGGCCCAAACCCACTCGGCTAGACCCAAACCCACTCGGCTACACCCAAACCTACTCGGCTACACCCAAACCCACTCGGCTAGAACCAAACCCACTCGGCTAGACCCAAACCCACTCGGCTAGGACCAAACCCACTCGGCTAGACCCAAACCCACTCGGCTAGACCCAAACCCACTCGATAGATCCAAACCCACTCCGTTAGACCCAAACCCACTCGGCTTGACCCAAACCCACTCGGCTAGACCGAAACCCACTCGGCTAAACCCAAACCCACTCCGCTAGACCCAAACCCACTCCGCTAGACCCAAACCCACTCGGCTAGACCCAAACCCACTCGGCTAGACCCAAACCCACCCCGCTATACCCAAACCCACTCGGCTAGACCCCAACCCACTCGGCTAGACCCAAACCCACTCGACTAGACCCAAACCCACTCCACTAGACCCAAACCCACTCGGCTAGACCCAAACCCACTCGGCTAGACCCAAACCCACTCGGCTAGACCCAAACCCACTCGGCTAGACCCAAACCCACTCAGCTAGACCCAAACCCACTCAGCTAGACCCAAACCCACTCAGCTGGACCCAAACCCACTCGGCTAAACCCAAACCCACTCGGCTAGACGCAAACCCACTCCGCTAGACCCAAACCCACTCGGCTAGACCCAAACCCGCTCCGCCTAACGCAAACCCACTCGGCTAGACCCAAACCCATTCGACAAGGCCCAAGCCCACTCCGCTAGACCCACACCCACTCGGCTAGACCCAACCCCACTCGGCTACACCCAAACCCACCTGGCTAGAGCCAAACCCACTCGGCTAGACCCAAACCCACTCGGCTAGACCCAAACCCACTCCGCTAGACCCAAACCCACTCGGCTAGACACAAACCCACTCCGCTAGACCCAAACCCACTCCGCTAGACCCAAACCCACTCGGCTAGACCCAAACCCACTCGGCTAGACCCAAACCCACCCCGCTATACCCAAACCCACTCGGCTAGACCCCAACCCACTCGGCTAGACCCAAACCCACTCGACTAGACCCAAACCCACTCCACTAGACCCAAACCCACTCGGCTAGACCCAAACCCACTCGGCTAGACCCAAACCCACTCGGCTAGACCCAAACCCACTCGGCTAGACCCAAACCCACTCGGCTAGACCCAAACCCACTCAGCTAGACCCAAACCCACTCAGCTGGACCCAAACCCACTCGGCTAAACCCAAACCCACTCGGCTAGACGCAAACCCACTCCGCTAGACCCAAACCCACTCGGCTAGACCCAAACCCGCTCCGCCTAACGCAAACCCACTCGGCTAGACCCAAACCCATTCGACAAGGCCCAAGCCCACTCCGCTAGACCCACACCCACTCGGCTAGACCCAACCCCACTCGGCTACACCCAAACCCACCTGGCTAGAGCCAAACCCACTCGGCTAGACCCAAACCCACTCGGCTAGACCCAAACCCACTCCGCTAGACCCAAACCCACTCGGCTAGACACAAACCCACTCGGCTAGACCCAAACCCACTCGGCTAGACCCTAACCCACTCGGCTAGACACAAACCCACTCGGCTAGACCCAAACCCACTCGGCTAGACCCATACCCACTCGGCTAGACCCAAACCCAATCGGCTACACCCAAACCCACTCGGCTAGACCCAAACCCACTCGGCTAGATCCAAACCCACTCCGCTAGACCCAAACCCACTGGCTAGACCCAAACCCAATCGGCTGGACCCAAACCCACTCGGCTAGACCCAAACCCACTCCGCTAGACCCGAATCCACTTGGCAAGACCCAAACCCACTCGGCGAGACCGAAACCCACTTGGCTAGACCCAAACCCACTCGGCTAGCCCCAAACCCACTCGGCTAGGCCCAAACCCACTCGGCTAGACCCAAACCCACTCGGCTAGACCCAAACCCACTCGGCTAGATCCAAAACCCACTCCGCTAAACCCAAACCCACTCGGCTAGACCCTAACCCACTCGGCTAGACACAAACCCACTCGGCTAGACCCAAACCCACTCGGCTAGACCCATACCCACTCGGCTAGACCCAAACCCAATCGGCTAGACCCAAACCCACTCGGCTAGACCCAAACCCACTCGGCTAGATCCAAACCCACTCCGCTAGACCCAAACCCACTTGGCTAGACCCAAACCCACTCGGCTGGACCCAAACCCACTCGGCTAGACCCAAACCCACTCCGCTAGACCCGAATCCACTTGGCAAGACCCTAACCCACTCGGCGAGACCGAAACCCACTTGGCTAGACCCAAACCCACTCGGCTAGCCCCAAACCCACTCGGCTAGGCCCAAACCCACTCGGCTAGACCCAAACCCACTCGGCTAGACCCAAACCCACTCGGCTAGATCCAAAACCCACTCCGCTAAACCCAAACCCACTCGGCTAGTCCCAAACCCACTCCGCTAGACACAACTCCACTCGGCTAGACCCAAACCCACTCGGCCAGGCCCAAGCCCACTCGGCAAGAACCAAACCCACTCGACTAGACCCAAACCCACTCCGCTAGACACAAACCCACTCGGCTAGACCCAAACCCACTCGGCTAGACCCAAACCCACTCGGCTAGACCGAAACCCACCCGGCTAGACCCAACCCCACTCCGCTAGACCCAAACCCACTCGGCTAGACACAAACCCACTCCGCTAGACCCAAACCCACTCGGCAAACCCAAACCCACTCGGCTAGACCCAAACCCACTCGGCTAGACCCAAACCCACTCTGCTAGACCCAAACCCACTCCGCTAGACCCAAACCCACTCCGATAGACCCAAACCCACTCCGCTAGACCCAAACCCACTCGGCTGCACCCAAACCCCCTCGGCTAGACCCAAACGCACTCGGCTAGGCCCAAACCCACTCGGCTACACCCAAACAAACTCGGCTAGACCCAAACCCACTCGGTAGATCCAAACCCACTTCGCTAGACCCAAACCCACTCGGCTTGACCCAAACCCACTCGGCTAGACCGAAACCCACTCGGCTAAACCCAAACCCACTCCGCTAGACCCAAACGCACTCCGCTAGACCCAAACCCACTCGGCTAGACCCAAACCCACTCGGCTAGACCCAAACCCACTCGGCTAGACCCAACCCCACTCGGCTAGACCCAACCCCACTCGGCTTGACCCAAACCCACTCGGCTAGCCCCAAACCCACTCGGCTAGGCCCAAACCCACTCGGCTAGACCCAAACCCACTCGGTTAGACCCAAACCCACTCGGCTGGACCCAAACCCACACGGCTATACCCAAACCCACTCGGCTAGACCCAAGCCCACTCGGCTAGACCCAAACCCACTCCGCTAGATCCAAACCCAGTCCGCTACACCCAACCCAACTCCGCCAGACCCAAACCCACTCCGCTAGACCCAAACCCACTCGGCTAGACCCAAACCCACTCGGCTAGACCCAAACCCACTCGGCTAGAACCAACCCCACTCGGCTAGACCCAAACCCACTCGGCTAGACCCAAACCCACTCGGCTAGCCCCAAACCCACTCGGCTAGGCCCAAACCCACTCGGCTAGACCCAAACCCACTCGGATAGACCCAAACCCACTCGGCTAGATCCAAACCCACTCCGCTAGACCCAAACCCACTCGGCTAGTTCCAAACCCACTCCGCTAGGCCCAAACCCACTCGGCTAGACCCAAACCCACTCGGCTAGAACCAAACCCACTTGGCTAGACCCAAACCCACTCGGCTAGACCCAAACCCACTCGGCTAGACCCAAACCCACTCGGCAAACCCAAACCCACTCGGCTAGACCCAAACCCACTCGGCAAACCCAAACCCACTCGGCTAGACCCAAACCCACTCCGCTAGACACAAACCCTCTCCGCTAGACCCAAACCCACTCCTCTAGACCCAAACCCACTCCGCTAGACCCAAACGCACTCTGCTAGACCCAAACCCACTCCGCTAGACCCAAACCCACTCCGCTAGACCCAAACCCACTCGGCTAGACCCAAACCCACTCGGCTAGACAGAAACCCACTCGGCTAGACCCAAACCCACTCGGCTAGCCCGAAACCCACTCGGCTAGGCCGAAACCCACTCGGCTAGACCCAAACCCACTCGGCTAGACCCAAACCCACTCGGCTAGATCCAAACCCACTCCGATAGACCCAAACCCACTCGGCTAGTCCCAAACCCACTCCGCTAGGCCCAAACCCACTCGGCTAGACCCAAACCCACTCGGCTACACCCAAACCTACTCGGCTACACCCAAACCCACTCGGCTAGAACCAAACCCACTCGGCTAGACCCAAACCCACTCGGCTAGGACCAAACCCACTCGGCTAGACCCAAACCCACTCGGCTAGACCCAAACCCACTCGATAGATCCAAACCCACTCCGTTAGACCCAAACCCACTCGGCTTGACCCAAACCCACTCGGCTAGACCCAAACCCACTCGGCTAAACCCAAACCCACTCCGCTAGACCCAAACCCACTCGGCTATACCCAAACCCACTCGGCTAGGCCCAAACCCACTCCGCTAGATCCAAACCCAGTCCGCTAGACCCAACCCCACTCCGCTAGAACCAAACCCACTCCGTAGACCCAAACCCACTCCGCTAGACCCAAACCCACTCTGCTAGACCCAAACCCACTCCGCTAGACCCAAACCCACTCCGCTAGACCCAAACCCACTCGGCTAGACCCAAACCCACTCGACTAGACCGAAACCCACTCGGCTAGACCCAAACCCACTCGGCTAGCCCGAAACCCACTCGGCTAGGCCGAAACCCACTGGGCTAGACCCAAACCCACTCGGCTAGACCCAAACCCACTCGGCTAGATCCAAACCCACTCCGCTAGACCCAAACCCACTCGGCTAGTCCCAAACCCACTCCGCTAGGCCCAAACCCACTCGGCTAGACCCAAACCCACTCGGCTACACCCAAACCTACTCGGCTACACCCAAACCCACTCGGCTAGACCCAAACCCACTCGGCTAGACCCAAACCCACTCGGCTAGGACCAAACCCACTCGGCTAGACCCAAACCCACTCGGCTAGACCCAAACCCACTCGATAGATCCAAACCCACTCCGCTAGACCCAAACCCACTCGGCTTGACCCAAACCCACTCGGCTAGACCCAAACCCACTCGGCTAAACCCAAACCCACTCCGCTAGACCCATACCCACTCGGCTATACCCAAACCCACTCGGCTAGGCCCAAACCCACTCCGCTAGATCCAAACCCAGTCCGCTAGACCCAACCCCACTCCCCTAGACCCAAACCCACTCCGCTAGACCCAAACCCACTCCGCTAGCCCCAAACCCACTCGGCTAGGCCCAAACCCAATCGGCTAGACCCAAACCCACTCGGCTAGACCCAAACCCACTCCGCTAAACCCAAACCCACTCGGCTATACCCAAACCCAAATCATTGGAACAAGGACATGGCAGACCAATTGAATAACTACTTTGGTTCTGTCTTCACTAAGGAAGACATAAATAATCTGCCGGAAATAGCAGTGGAACGGGGGTCAAATAAGATGGAGGAACTGAGTGAAATCCAGGTTAGCCGGGAGGTGGTGTTGGGTAAATTGAACGGATTGAAGGCCGATAAATCCCCAGGGCCAGATAGTCTGCATCCCAGAGTACTCAAGGAGGTAGCCACAGAAATAGTGGATGCATTAGTGATAATTTTTCAAAATTCCTTAGATTCTGGAGTAGTTCCTGAGGATTGGAGGGTAGCTAATGTAACCCCACTTTTTAAAAAAGGAGGGAGAGAGAAAGCGGGGAATTACAGACCAGTTAGTCTAACATCGGTAGTGGGGAAACTGCTAGAGTCAGTTATTAAAGATGGGATAGCAGCGCATTTGGAAAGTGGTGAAATCATTGGACAAAGTCAGCATGGATTTACGAAAGGTAAATCATGTCTGACAAATCTGATAGAATTTTTCGAGGATGTAACTAGTAGAGTGGATAAGGGAGAACCAGTGGATGTGTTATATCTAGACTTTCAGAAGGCTTTCGACAAGGTCCCGCATAAGAGATTAGCATACAAACTTAAAGCACACGGTATTGGGGGTTCAGTATTGATGTGGATAGAGAACTGGCTAGCAGACAGGAGGCAAAGGGTAGGAGTAAACGGGTCCTTTTCAGAATGGCAGGCAGTGACTAGTGGGGTGCCGCAAGGCTCAGTGCTGGGACCCCAGCTATTTACAATATATATTAATGATTTGGACGAGGGAATTCAATGCAACATCTCCAAATTTGCAGATGATACCAAGCTGGGGGGTATAGTTAGGTGTGAGGAGGATGCTTGGAGGCTGCAGGGTGATTTGGATAGGCTGAGTGAATGGGCAGATGCATGGCAGATGCAGTACAATGTGGATAAATGTGAGGTTATCCACTTTGGTGGCAAAAACATGAGGGTAGACTATTATCTGAATGGTGGCAGATTAGGTAAGGGGGAGATGCAACGAGACCTGGGTGTCATGGTACACCAGTCATTGAAAGTAGGCATGCAGGTGCAGCAGGCAGTGAAGAAAGCAAATGGTATGTTAGCATTCATAGCGAAAGGATTTGAGTATAGGAGCAGGGAGGTTCTACTGCAGTTGTACAGGGTTTTGGTGAGGCCACACCTGGAGTACTGCGTACAGTTTTGGTCTCCAAATCTGAGGAAAGACATCCTTGCCATAGAGGGGGTACAGAGAAGATTCACCAGACTGATTCCTGGGATGTCAGGACTTTCATATGAGGAAAGATTGGATAGACTCGGTTTGTACTCGATGGAATTTAGAAGATTGAGGGGGGATCTTATAGAAACCTACAAAATTCTTAAGGGGTTGGACAAGCTAGATGCTGGAAGATTGTTCCCGATGTTGGGGGAGTCCAGAACAAGGGGTCACAGTCTAAGGATAAGGGGGAATTCCTTTAGGACCGAAATGAGGAAAACATTCTTTACACAGAGAGTGGTGAGTCTCTGGAATTCTCTGCCACAGAAGGTAGTTGAGGCCAGTTCATTGGCTATATTTAAGAGGGCGTTAGATGTGGCACTTGTGGCTAAAGGGATCAGGGGGTATGGAGAGAAGGCAGGTACGGGATACTGAGTTGGATGATCAGCCATGATCACATTGAATGGCGGTGCAGGCTCGAAGGGCCGAATGGCCTACTCCTGCACCTATTTTCTATGTCTATGTAACCCACTCGGCTAGACCCAAGCCCACTCGGCGAGACCCAAACCCACTCCGCTAGATCCAAAACCAGTCCGCTAGACCCAACCCCACTCCGCTAGACCCAAACCTACTCGGTTAGATCCAAACCCACTCGGCTAGACCCAAACCCACTTGGCTAGACCCAAACCCACTCGGCTAGACTGAAACACACTCGGCTAGACCCAAACCCACTCCGCTAGATCCAAATCCAGTCCGCTAGACCCAACCCCACTCCGCTAGACCCAAACCCACTCCGCTAGACCCAAACCCACTCTGCTAGACCCAAGCCCACTCGGCTAGACACAAACCCTCTCGGCTAGGCCCAAATCACTCGGCTAGACACAAACCCACTCGGCTAGACCCAAACCCACTCGGCTAGACCCAAACCCACTCGGCTGGACACAAACCCACTCCGCTAGACCCAAACTCACTCCGCTAGACCCAAACCCACTCCGCTAGACCCAAACCCACTCGGCTAGACCCAAACCCACTCGGCTAGACGCAAGCCCACTCGGCTAGACCCAAACCCACTCGGCTAGACCCAAACCCTCTCGGCTAGGCCCAAATCACTCGGCTAGACACAAACAAACTCGGCTAGACCCAAACCCACTCGGCGAGACCCAAACCCACTCGGCTGGACACAAACCCACTCCGCTAGACCCAAACTCACTCCGCTAGACCCAAACCCACTCCGCTAGACACAAACACACTCGGCTAGACCCAAACCCACTCGGCTAGACGCAAGCCCACTCGGCTAGACCCAAACCCAATCGGCTAGGCCGAAACCCAATCGGCTAGACCCAAACCCACTCGGCTAGACCCAAACCCACTCGGCTAGACCCAAACCCACTCGGCTAGACCCAAACCCACTCGGCTAGACCCAAACCCATTCCGCTAGACCCAAACCCACTCGGCTAGACCCAAACCCATTCGGCTACACCCAAACCCACTCGGCTAGACCCAAACCGACTCGGTTAGACCCAACCCCACTCGGCTAGACCCAAAACCACTCGGCTAGACGCAAACCCACTCCGCTAGACCCAAACCCACTCGGCTAGACGCAAACCCACTCCGCTAGACCCAAACCCACTCGGCTAGACCCAAACCCACTCCGCTAGACCCAAACCCACTCGGCTAGACCCAAACCCACTCGGCTAGACCCAAACCCACTCGGCTAGACCCAAACCCACTCGGCTAGACCCAAACCCACTCGGCTAGACCCAAACCCACTCCGCCAGATCCAAATCCAGTCCGCTAGTCCCAACCCCACTCCGCTAGACCCAAACCCACTCCGCTAGACCCAAACCCACTCTGCTAGACCCAAGCCCACTCGGTAGACACAAACCCTCTCGGCTAGGCCCAAATCACTCGGCTAGGCACAAACCCACTCGGCCAGACCCAAACCCACCCGGCTGGACCCAAACCCACTCCGCTAGACCCAAACCCACACGGCTAGACGCAAACCCACTCCGCTAGACCCAAACCCACTCGGCTAGACCCAAACCCACTCGGCTAGACCCAAACCCACTCGGCTAGACCCAAACCCACTCGGCTAGACCCAAACCCACTCGGCTAGACCCAAACCCACTCGGCTAGACCCAAACCCACTCCGCTAGATCCAAATCCAGTCCGCTAGACCCAACCCCACTCCGCTAGACCCAAACCCACTCCGCCAGACCCAAACCCACTCTGCTAGACCCAAGCCCACTCGGCTAGACACAAACCCTCTCGGCTAGGCCCAAATCACTCGGCTAGACCCAAACCCACTCGGCTAGACACAAACCCACTCGGCTAGACGCAAACCCACTCCGCTAGACCCAAACCCACTCGGCTAGACCCAAACCCACTCCGTCTAACGCAAACCCACTCGGCTAGACCCAAACCCATTCGGCTAGACCCAAGCCCACACGGCAAGACCCAAACCCACTCGGCTAGACCCAAACCCACTCAGCTAGACCCAAACCCACTCGGCTAAACGCAAACCCACTTGTCTAGACCCAAACCCACTCGGCTAGACCCAAACCCACTCGGCTAGACCCAAACCCACTCCGCTAGACCCAAACCCACTCCGCTAGACCCAAACCCACTCGGCTAGACCCAAACCCACTCGGCTAGACCCAAACCCAATCGGCTAGGCCCAAACACACTCGGCTAGACCCAAACCCACTCGGCTAGACCCAAACCCACTCGGCTAGATCCAAACCCACACCGCTAGACCCAAACCCACTCCGCTAGACCCAAACCCACTAGGCTAGACCCAAACCCACTCGGCTAGACCCAAACCCACTAGGCTAGACCCAAACCCACTCGGCTAGACCCGAACCCACTCGGCTAGACCCAAACCCACTCGGCCAGACCCAACCCCACTCGGCTAGACCCAAACCCACTCGGCTAGACCCAAACCCACTCTGCTAGACACAAACCCACTCCGCTAGACCCAAACCCACTCGGCTAGACCCAAACCCACTCGGCTAGACCCAAACCAACTCGGCTAGACCCAAACCCACTCCGCTAGACCGAAACCCACTCCGCTAGACCCAAACCCACTCGGCTAGACCCAAGCCCACTCGGCTAGACACAAACCCTCTCGGCTAGACCCAAACCCACTCGGCTAGACCCAAACCCACTCGGCTAGACCCAAACCCACTCGGCTAGACCCAAACCCACTCGGCTAGACCCAAACCCACTCCGCTAGATCCAAATCCAGTCCGCTAGACCCAACCCCACTCCGCTAGACCCAAACCCACTCCGCCAGACCCAAACCCACTCTGCTAGACCCAAGCCCACTCGGCTAGACACAAACCCTCTCGGCTAGGCCCAAATCACTCGGCTAGACCCAAACCCACTCGGCTAGACACAAACCCACTCGGCTAGACGCAAACCCACTCCGCTAGACCCAAACCCACTCGGCTAGACCCAAACCCACTCCGTCTAACGCAAACCCACTCGGCTAGACCCAAACCCATTCGGCTAGACCGAAGCCCACACGGCAAGACCCAAACCCACTCGGCTAGACCCAAACCCACTCAGCTAGACCCAAACCCACTCGGCTAAACGCAAACCCACTTGTCTAGACCCAAACCCACTCGGCTAGACCCAAACCCACTCGGCTAGACCCAAACCCACTCCGCTAGACCCAAACCCACTCCGCTAGACCCAAACCCACTCGGCTAGACCCAAACCCACTCGGCTAGACCCAAACCCAATCGGCTAGGCCCAAACACACTCGGCTAGACCCAAACCCACTCGGCTAGACCCAAACCCACTCGGCTAGATCCAAACCCACACCGCTAGACCCAAACCCACTCCGCTAGACCCAAACCCACTAGGCTAGACCCAAACCCACTCGGCTAGACCCAAACCCACTCGGCTAGACCCAAACCCACTCGGCTAGACCCGAACCCACTCGGCTAGACCCAAACCCACTCGGCCAGACCCAACCCCACTCGGCTAGACCCAAACCCACTCGGCTAGACCCAAACCCACTCTGCTAGACACAAACCCACTCCGCTAGACCCAAACCCACTCGGCTAGACCCAAACCCACTCGGCTAGACCCAAACCAACTCGGCTAGACCCAAACCCACTCCGCTAGACCGAAACCCACTCCGCTAGACCCAAACCCACTCGGCTAGACCCAAGCCCACTCGGCTAGACACAAACCCTCTCGGCTAGACCCAAACCCACTCGGCTAGACCCAAACCCACTTGGCTAGACCCAAACCCACTCCGCTATACCCAAACCCACTCGGCTGGACCCCAACCCACTCGGCTAGACCCAAACCCACTCGACTAGACCCAAACCCACTCCGCTAGACCCAAACCCACTCGGCTAGACGCAAACCCACTCGGCTAGACCCAAACCCACTCGGCTAGACCCAAACCCACTCGGCTAGACCCAAACCCACTCAGCTAGACCCAAACCCACTCAGCTAGACCCAAACCCACTCAGCTAGACCCAAACCCACTCGGCTAAACCCAAACCCACTCGGCTAGACGCAAACCCACTCCGCTAGACCCAAAACCCACTCGGCTAGACCCAAACCCGCTCCGCCTAACGCAAACCCACTCGGCTAGACCCAAACCCACTCGACTAGACCCAAACCCACTCCGCTAGACCCAAATCCACTCGGCTAGACCCAAACCCACTCGGCTAGACCCAAACCCACTCGGCTAGACACAAACCCACTCAGCGAGACCCAAACCCACTCAGCTAGACCCAAACCCACTCAGCTAGACCCAAACCCACTCGGCTAAACCCAAACCCACTCGGCTAGACGCAAACCCACTCCGCTAGACCCAAACCCACTCGGCGAGACCCAAACCCGCTCCGCCTAACGCAAACCCACTCGGCTAGACCCAAACCCATTCGACAAGGCCCAAGCCCACTCCGCTAGACCCAAACCCACTCGGCTAGACCCAACCCCACTCGGCTACACCCAAACCCACCCGGCTAGACCCAAACCCACTCGGCGAGACCCAAACCCACTCGGCTAGACCCAAACCCACTCCGCTAGACCCAAACCCACTCGGCTAGACCCAAACCCACTCGGCTAGACCCAAACCAACTCGGCTAGACCCAAACCCACTCGGCTAGACGCAAACCCACTCGGCTAGACCCAAACCCACTCGGCTAGACCCAAACCCACTCGGCTAGACCCAAACCCACTCAGCTAGACCCAAACCCACTCAGCTAGACCCAAACCCACTTGGCTAGACCCAAACCCACTCCGCTATACCCAAACCCACTCGGCTGGACCCCAACCCACTCGGCTAGACCCAAACCCACTCGACTAGACCCAAACCCACTCCGCTAGACCCAAACCCACTCGGCTAAACCCAAACCCACTCGGCTAGACGCAAACCCACTCCGCTAGACCCAAAACCCACTCGGCTAGACCCAAACCCGCTCCGCCTAACGCAAACCCACTCGGCTAGACCCAAACCCACTCGACTAGACCCAAACCCACTCCGCTAGACCCAAATCCACTCGGCTAGACCCAAACCCACTCGGCTAGACCCAAACCCACTCGGCTAGACACAAACCCACTCACCGAGACCCAAACCCACTCAGCTAGACCCAAACCCACTCAGCTAGACCCAAACCCACTCGGCTAAACCCAAACCCACTCGGCTAGACGCAAACCCACTCCGCTAGACCCAAACCCACTCGGCGAGACCCAAACCCGCTCCGCCTAACGCAAACCCACTCGGCTAGACCCAAACCCATTCGACAAGGCCCAAGCCCACTCCGCTAGACCCAAACCCACTCGGCTAGACCCAACCCCACTCGGCTACACCCAAACCCACCCGGCTAGACCCAAACCCACTCGGCGAGACCCAAACCCACTCGGCTAGACCCAAACCCACTCCGCTAGACCCAAACCCACTCGGCTAGACCCAAGCCCACTCGGCTAGACACAAACCCTCTCGGCTAGACCCAAACCCACTCGGCTGGACCCAAACCCACTCGGCTAGACCCAAACCCACTCCGCTATACCCAAACCCACTCGGCTAGACCCCAACCCACTCGGCTAGACCCAAACCCACTCGACTAGACCCAAACCCACTCCACTAGACCCAAACCCACTCGGCTAGACCCAAACCCACTCGGCTAGACCCAAACCCACTCGGCTAGACCCAAACCCACTCGGCTAGACCCAAACCCACTCGGCTAGACCCAAACCCACTCAGCTAGACCCAAACCCACTCAGCTAGACCCAAACCCACTCGGCTAAACCCAAACCCACTCGGCTAGACGCAAACCCACTCCGCTAGACCCAAACCCACTCGGCTAGACCCAAACCCGCTCCGCCTAACGCAAACCCACTCGGCTAGACCCAAACCCATTCGACAAGGCCCAAGCCCACTCCGCTAGACCCAAACCCACTCGGCTAGACCCAACCCCACTCGGCTACACCCAAACCCACTCGGCTAGACCCAAACCCACTCGGCTAGACCCAAACCCACTCGGCTAGACCCAAACCCACTCGGCTAGACCCAAACCCACTCGGCTAGACCCAAACCCACTCGGCTAGACCCAAACCCACCCCGCTAGATCCAAATCCAGTCCGCTAGACCCAACCCCACTCCGCTAGACCCAAACCCACTCCGCTAGACCCAAACCCACTCTGCTAGACCCAAGCCCACTCGGCTAGACACAAACCCTCTCGGCTAGGCCCAAATCACTCGGCTAGACCCAAACCCACTCGGCTAGACACAAACCCACTCGGCTAGACGCAAACCCACTCCGCTAGACCAAACCCACTCGGCTAGACCCAAACCCACTCCGTCTAACGCAAACCCACTCGGCTAGACCCAAACCCATTCGGCTCGACCCAAGCCCACACGGCAAGACCCAAACCCACTCGGCTAGACCCAAACCCACTCAGCTAGACCCAAACCCACTCGGCTAAACGCAAACCCACTTGTCTAGACCCAAACCCACTCGGCTAGACCCAAACCCACTCGGCTAGACCCAAACCCACTCCGCTAGACCCAAACCCACTCCGCTAGACCCAAACCCACTCGGCTAGACCCAAACCCACTCGGCTAGACCCAAACCCAATCGGCTAGGCCCAAACCCACTCGGCTAGACCCAAACCCACTCGGCTAGACCCAAACCCACTCGGCTAGATCCAAACCCACTCCGCTAGACAAAAACCCACTCCGCTAGACCCAAACCCACTAGGCTAGACCCAAACCCACTCGGCTAGACCCAAACCCACTCGGCTAGACCCAAACCCACTCGGCTAGACCCGAACCCACTCGGCTAGACCCAAACCCACTCGGCCAGACCCAACCCCACTCGGCTAGACCCAAACCCACTCGGCTAGACCCAAACCCACTCTGCTAGACACAAACCCACTCCGCTAGACCCAAACCCACTCGGCTAGACCCAAACCCACTCGGCTAGACCCAAACCAACTCGGCTAGACCCAAACCCACTCCGCTAGACCGAAACCCACTCCGCTAGACCCAAACCCACTCGGCTAGACCCAAGCCCACTCGGCTAGACACAAACCCTCTCGGCTAGACCCAAACCCACTCGGCTAGACCCAAACCCACTTGGCTAGACCCAAACCCACTCCGCTATACCCAAACCCACTCGGCTAGACCCCAACCCACTCGGCTAGACCCAAACCCACTCGACTAGACCCAAACCCACTCCGCTAGACCCAAACCCACTCGGCTAGACCCAAACCCACTCGGCTAGACCCAAACCCACTCGGCTAGACCCAAACCCTCTCGGCTAGACCCAAACCCACTCAGCTAGACCCAAACCCACTCAGCTAGACCCACACCCACTCAGCTAGACCCAAACCCACTCGGCTAAACCCAAACCCACTCGGCTAGACGCAAACCCACTCCGCTAGACCCAAAACCCACTCGGCTAGACCCAAACCCGCTCCGCCTAACGCAAACCCACTCGGCTAGACCCAAACCCACCCGACTAGACCCAAACCCACTCCGCTAGACACAAATCCACTCGGCTAGACCCAAACCCACTCGGCTAGACCCAAACCCACTCGGCTAGACACAAACCCACTCAGCTAGACCCAAAACCACTCAGCTAGACCCAAACCCACTCAGCTAGACCCAAACCCACTCGGCTAAACCCAAACCCACTCGGCTAGACGCAAACCCACTCCGCTAGACCCAAACCCACTCGGCGAGACCCAAACCCGCTCCGCCTAACGCAAACCCACTCGGCTAGACCCAAACCCATTCGACAAGGCCCAAGCCCACTCCGCTAGACCCAAACCCACTCGGCTAGACCCAACCCCACTCGGCTACACCCAAACCCACCCGGCTAGACCCAAACCCACTCGGCGAGACCCAAACCCACTCGGCTAGACCCAAACCCACTCCGCTAGACCCAAACCCACTCGGCTAGACACAAACCCACTCGGCTAGACCCAAATCCACTCGGCTAGACCCTAACCCACTCGGCTAGACAAAAACCCACTCCGCTAGACCCAAACCCACTCGGCTAGACCAAAACCCACTCGGCTAGACCCAAACCAACTCGGCTAGACCCAAACCCACTCCGATAGACCGAAACCCACTCCGCTAGAACCAAACCCACTCGGCTAGACCCAAGCCCACTCGGCTAGACACAAACCCTCTCGGCTAGACCCAAACCCACTCGGCTGGACCCAAACCCACTCGGCTAGACCCAAACCCACTCCCCTATACCCAAACCCACTCGGCTAGACCCCAACCCACTCGGCTAGACCCAAACCCACTCGACTAGACCCAAACCCACTCCACTAGACCCAAACCCACTCGGCTAGACCCAAACCCACTCGGCTAGACCCAAACCCACTCGGCTAGACCCAAACCCACTCGGCTAGACCCAAACCCACTCGGCTAGACCCAAACCCACTCAGCTAGACCCAAACCCACTCAGCTAGACCCAAACCCACTCGGCTAAACCCAAACCCACTCGGCTAGACGCAAACCCACTCCGCTAGACCCAAACCCACTCGGCTAGACCCAAACCCGCTCCGCCTAACGCAAACCCACTCGGCTAGACCCAAACCCATTCGACAAGGCCCAAGCCCACTCCGCTAGACCCAAACCCACTCGGCTAGACCCAACCCCACTCGGCTACACCCAAATCCACCCGGCTGGAGCCAAACCCACTCGGCTAGACCCAAATCCACTCGGCTAGACCCAAACCCACTCCGCTAGACCCAAACCCACTCGGCTAGACACAAACCCACTCGGCTAGACCCAAACCCACTCGGCTAGACCCTAACCCACTCGGCTAGACACAAACCCACTCGGCTAGACCCAAACCCACTCGGCTAGACCCATACCCACTCGGCTAGACCCAAACCCGCTCCGCCTAACGCAAACCCACTCGGCTAGACCCAAACCCATTCGACAAGGCCCAAGCGCACTCCGCTAGACCCAAACCCACTCGGCTAGACCCAACCCCACTCGGCTACACCCAAACCCACCCGGCTGGAGCCAAACCCACTCGGCTAGACCCAAATCCACTCGGCTAGACCCAAACCCACTCCGCTAGACCCAAACCCACTCGGCTAGACACAAACCCACTCGGCTAGACCCAAACCCACTCGGCTAGACCCTAACCCACTCGGCTAGACACAAACCCACTCGGCTAGACCCAAACCCACTCGGCTAGACCCATACCCACTCGGCTAGACCCAAACCCAATCGGCTACACCCAAACCCACTCGGCTAGACCCAAACCCACTCGGCTAGATCCAAACCCACTCCGCTAGACCCAAACCCACTTGGCTAGACCCAAACCCACTCGGCTGGACCCAAACCCACTCGGCTAGACCCAAAACCACTCCGCTAGACCCGAATCCACTTGGCAAGACCCAAACCCACTCGGCTAGACCCAAACCCACTCGGCTAGATCCAAAACCCACTCCGCTAAACCCAAACCCACTCGGCTAGTCCCAAACCCACTCCGCTAGACACAACTCCACTCGGCTAGACCCAAACCCACTCGGCCAGACCCAAGCCCACTCGGCTAGAACCAAACCCACTCGATTAGACCCAAACCCACTCCGGTGGGCACAAACCCACTCGGCTAGACCCAAACCCACCCGGCTAGACCCAACCCCACTCCGCTAGACCCAAACCCACTCGGCTAGACACAAACCCACTCCGCTAGACCCAAACCCACTCGGCAAACCCAAACCCACTCGGCTAGACCCAAACCCACTCGGCTAGACCCAAACCCACTCTGCTAGACCCAAACCCACTCCGCTAGACCCAAACCCACTCCGATAGACCCAAACCCACTCCGCTAGACCCAAACCCACTCGGCTGCACCCAAACCCCCTCGGCTAGACCCAAACCCACTCGGCTAGACCCAAACGCTCTCGGCTAGGCCCAAACCCACTCGGCTACACCCAAACAAACTCGGCTAGACCCAAACCCACTCGGTAGATCCAAACCCACTTCGCTAGACCCAAACCCACTCGGCTTGACCCAAACCCACTCGGCTAGACCGAAACCCACTCGGCTAAACCCAAACCCACTCCGCTGGACCCAAACCCACTCGGCCAGACCCAAATCCAGTTGGCTAGACCCAAGCCCACTCGGCTGGACCCAAACCCTCTCCGCTAGATCCAAACCCAGTCCGCTAGACCCAACCCCACTCTGCTAGACCCAAACCCACTCCGCTAGATGCAAACCCACTCCGCTAGACCCAAACCCACTCGGCTAGATCCAAACCCACTCCGCTAGACCCAAACCCACTCGGCTAGTCCCAAACCCACTCCGCTAGACACAAACCCACTCGGCTAGACCAAAACCCACTCGGCCAGACACAAGCCCACTCGGCTAGAACCAAACCCACTCGGCTAGGCCCAAACCCACTCTGCTAGACCCAAACCCACTCGGCTAGACCCAAACCCACTCGGCTAGACCCAAACCCACTCCGCTAGACCCAAACCCACTCGGTTAGACCCAAACCCACTCGGCTACACCCAAACCCACTCGACTAGACCCAAACCCACTCCGCTAGACACAAACCCACTCGGCTAGACCCAAACCCACTCGGCTAGACCCAAACCCACTCGGCCAGACCCAAACCCACTCGGCTAGACCCAACCCCAATCCGATAGACCCAAACCCACTCGGCTAGACACAAACCCACTCCGCTAGACCCAAACCCACTCGGCAAACCCAAACCCACTCGGCTAGACCCAAACCCACTCGGCTAGACCCAAACCCACTCCGCTAGACCCAAACCCACTCCGCTAGACCCAAACCCACTCCGCTAGACCCAAACCCACTCGGCTAGATCCAAACCCACTCCGCTAGCCCCAAACCCACTCGGCTAGACCCAAACCCACTCGGCTAGACCCAAACCCACTCGGCAAGACCCAAACCCACTCGGCCAGATCCAAACCCACTCCGCTAGACCCCAACCCACTCAGCTAGTCCCAAACCCACTCAGCTAGTCCCAAACCCACTCCGCTAGACACAAACCCACTCGGCTAGACCCAAACCCACTCGACTAGACCCAAACCCACTCCGCTAGACACAAACCCACTCGGCTAGATCCAAACCCACTCGGCTAGACCCAACCCCACTCCGCTAGACCCAAACCCACTCGGCAAACCCAAACCCACTCGGCTAGACCCAAACCCACTCGGCTAGACCCAAACCCACTCGGCTAGACCCAAACCCACTCGGCTAGACCGAAACCCACCCGGCTAGACCCAACCCCACTCCGCTAGACCCAAACCCACTCGGCTAGACACAAACCCACTCCGCTAGACCCAAACCCACTCGGCAAACCCAAACCCACTCGGCTAGACCCAAACCCACTCGGCTAGACCCAAACCCACTCTGCTAGACCCAAACCCACTCCGCTAGACCCAAACCCACTCCGATAGACCCAAACCCACTCCGCTAGACCCAAACCCACTCGGCTGCACCCAAACCCCCTCGGCTAGACCCAAACCCACTCGGCTGGACCCAAACGCTCTCGGCTAGGCCCAAACCCACTCGGCTACACCCAAACAAACTCGGCTAGACCCAAACCCACTCGGTAGATCCAAACCCACTTCGCTAGACCCAAACCCACTCGGCTTGACCCAAACCCACTCGGCTAGACCGAAACCCACTCGGCTAAACCCAAACCCACTCCGCTGGACCCAAACCCACTCGGCCAGACCCAAATCCAGTTGGCTAGACCCAAGCCCACTCGGCTGGACCCAAACCCTCTCCGCTAGATCCAAACCCAGTCCGCTAGACCCAACCCCACTCCGCTAGACCCAAACCCACTCCGCTAGATGCAAACCCACTCCGCTAGACCCAAACCCACTCGGCTAGATCCAAACCCACTCCGCTAGACCCAAACCCACTCGGCTAGTCCCAAACCCACTCCGCTAGACACAAACCCACTCGGCTAGACCAAAACCCACTCGGCCAGACACAAGCCCACTCGGCTAGAACCAAACCCACTCGGCTAGGCCCAAACCCACTCTGCTAGACCCAAACCCACTCGGCTAGACCCAAACCCACTCGGCTAGACCCAAACCCACTCCGCTAGACCCAAACCCACTCGGTTAGACCCAAACCCACTCGGCTACACCCAAACCCACTCGACTAGACCCAAACCCACTCCGCTAGACACAAACCCACTCGGCTAGACCCAAACCCACTCGGCTAGACCCAAACCCACTCGGCCAGACCCAAACCCACTCGGCTAGACCCAACCCCAATCCGATAGACCCAAACCCACTCGGCTAGACACAAACCCACTCCGCTAGACCCAAACCCACTCGGCAAACCCAAACCCACTCGGCTAGACCCAAACCCACTCGGCTAGACCCAAACCCACTCCGCTAGACCCAAACCCACTCCGCTAGACCCAAACCCACTCCGCTAGACCCAAACCCACTCGGCTAGATCCAAACCCACTCCGCTAGCCCCAAACCCACTCGGCTAGACCCAAACCCACTCGGCTAGACCCAAACCCACTCGGCAAGACCCAAACCCACTCGGCCAGATCCAAACCCACTCCGCTAGACCCCAACCCACTCAGCTAGTCCCAAACCCACTCAGCTAGTCCCAAACCCACTCCGCTAGACACAAACCCACTCGGCTAGACCCAAACCCACTCAGCTAGACCCAAGCCCACTCGGCTAGAACCAAGCACACTCGACTAGACCCAAACCCACTCGGCTAGACACAAACCTACTCGGATAGCCCCAAACCCACTCGGCTAGACCCAAACCCACTCGGCTAGACCCAAACCACTCCGCTAGACCCAAACCCACTCGGCTAGACCCAAACCCACTCGGCTAGACCCAAACCCACTCGACTAGACCCAAACCCACTCCGCTAGACACAAACCCACTCGGCTAGATCCAAACCCACTCGGCAAGACCCAACCCCACTCCGCTAGACCCAAACCCACTCGGCAAACCCAAACCCACTCGGCTAGACCCAAACCCACTCGGCTAGACCCAAACCCACTCCGCTAGACCCAAACCCACTCCGCTAGACCCAAACCCACTCCGCTAGACCCAAACCCACTCCGCTAGTCCCAAAACCACTCCGCTAGACACAAACCCACTCGGCTAGACCCAAACCCACTCGGCCAGACCCAAGCCCACTCGGCTTGAACCAAACCCACTCGGCTAGGCCCAAACCCACTGGGCTAGCCCCAAACCCACTCGGCTAGACCCAAACCCACTCCGCTAGACCCAAATCCACTCGGCTAGACCCAAACCCACTCGACTAGACCCAAACCCATTCCGCTAGACACAAACCCACTCCGCTAGACCCAAGCCCACTCGGCTGGACCCAAACCCTCTCCGCTAGATCCAAACCCAGTCCGCTAGACCCAACCTCACTCCGCTAGACCCAAACCCACTCCGCTAGATGCAAACCCACTCCGCTAGACCCAAACCCACTCCGCTAGACCCAAACCCACTCGGCCAGACCCAAGCCCACTCGGCTAGACCCAAACCCACTCCGCTAGATCCAAACCCAGTCCGCTAGACCCAACCCCACTCCGCTAGACCCAAACCCACTCCGCTAGATGCAAACCCACTCGGCTAGACCCAAACCCACTCGGCTAGACCCAAACCCACTCGGCTAGCCCCAAACCCACTCCGCTAGAACCAAACCCACTCGGTTAGACCCAAATCCACTCGGCTACACCCAAACCCACTCGACTAGACCCAAACCCACTCCGCTAGACACAAACCCACTCCGCTAGACCCAAACCCACTCGGCTAGACCCAAACCCACTCGGCTAGACCCAAACCCACTCGACTAGACCCAAACCCGCTCCGCTAGACACAAACCCACTCGGCTAGACCCAAACCCACTCGGCTAGACCCAACCCCACTCCGCTAGACCCAAACCCACTCGGCAAACCCAAACCCACTCGGCTAGACCCAAACCCACTCGGCTAGACCCAAACCCACTCCGCTAGACCCAAACCCACTCCGCTAGACCCAAACCCACTCCGCTAGACCCAAACCCACTCCGCTAGACCCAAACCCACTCGGCAAACCCAAACCCACTCGGCTAGACCCAAACCGACTCGGCTAGACCCAAGCCCACTCGGCTAGACCCAAACCCACTCCGCTAGATCCAAACCCAGTCCGCTAGACCCAACCCCACTCCGCTAGACCCAAACCCACTCCGCAAGATGCAAACCCACTCCGCTAGACCCAAACCCACTCCGCTAGGCCCGAACCCACTCGGTTTGACCCAAACCCACTCGGCTAGACCCAAACCCACGCGGCTAGACCCAACCCCACTCGACTAGACCCAAACCCACTCGGCTAGACCCAAACCCACTCAGCTAGCCCCAAACCCACTCGGCTAGGCCCAAACCCACTCGGCTGGACCCGAACCCACTCCGCTAGATCCAAACCCAGTCCGCTAGACCCAACCCCACTCCGCTAGACCCAAACCCACTCCGCTAGATGCAAACCCACTCCTCTAGACCCAAACCCACTCCGCTAGACCCAAACCCACTCGGCAAACCCAAACCCACTCGGCTAGACCCAACCCCACTCGACTAGACCCAAACCCACTCGGCTAGACCCAAACCCACTCAGCTAGCCCCAAACCCACTCGGCTAGGCCCAAACCCACTCGGCTGGACCCAAACCCACTCGGCTAGACACAAACCCACTCGGCTAGATCCAAACCCACTCCGCTAGACACAAACCCACTCGGCTAGTCCCAAACCCACTCCGCTAGACACAAACCCACTCGGCTAGACCAAAACCCACTCGGCCAGACACAAGCCCACTCGGCTAGAACCTAACCCACTCGGCTAGGCCCAAACCCACTCTGCTAGACCCAAAACCACTTGGCTAGACCCAAACCCACTCGGCTAGACCCAAACCCACTCGGCTAGACCCAAACCCACTCGGCCAGACCCAAACCCACTCGGCTAGACCCAACCCCACTCCGCTAGACCCAAACCCACTCGGCTAGACACAAACACACTCCGCTAGACCCAAACCCTCTCGGCAAACCCAAACCCACTCGGCTAGACCCAAACCCACTCGGCTAGACCCAAACCCACTCCGCTAGACCCAAACCCACTCCGCTAGACCCAAACCCACTCCGCTAGACCCAACCCCACTCGACGAGACCCAAACCCACTCGGCTAGACCCAAACCCACTCGGCTAGCCCCAAACCCACTCGGCTAGGTCCAAACCCACTTGGCTAGACCCAAACCCACTCGGCTAGACCCAAACCCACTCGGCTAGATCCAGACCCACTCCGCTAGACCCAAACCCACTCCGCTAGTCCCAAAACCACTCCGCTAGACACAAACCCACTCGGCTAGACCCAAACCCACTCGGCCAGACCAAGCCCACTCGGCTAGAACCAAACCCACTCGGCTAGGCCCAAACCCACTCGGCTAGCCCCAAACCCACTCGGCTAGACCCAAACCCACTTGGCTAGACCCAAACCCACTCCGCTAGACCCAAACCCACTCGGCTAGACCCAAACCCACTCGGCTAGACCCAAACCCACTCGACTAGACCCAAACCCATTCCGCTAGACACAAACCCACTCGGCTAGACCCAAACCCACTCGGCTAGACCTAAACCCACTCAGCTAGACCCACACCCACTTGGCTAGACCCAACCCCACTCGGCTAGACCCAAACCCACTCCGCTAGATCCTAACCCAGTCCGCTAGACCCAACCCCACTCCGCTAGACCCAAACCCACTCCGCTAGATGCAAACCCACTCCGCTAGACCCAAACCCACTCCGCTAGGCCCAAACCCACTCGGCTAGACACAAACCCACTCGGCTAGACCCAAACCCAGTCCGCTAGACCCACCCCCACTCGACTAGACCCAAACCCACTCCGCTAGACCCAAACCCACTCCGCTAGACCCAAACCCACTCGGCAAACCCAAACCCACTCGGCTAGACCCAAACCCACTCGGCTAGACCCAAGCCCACTCGGCTAGACCCAAACCCACTCCGCTAGATCCAAACCCAGTCCGCTAGACCCAACCCCACTCCGCTAGACCCAAACCCACTCCGCTAGATGCAAACCCACTCCGCTAGACCCAAACCCACTTCGCTAGACCCAAACCCACTCGGCAAACCCAAACCCACTCGGCTAGACCCAACCCCACTCGGCTAGAACCAAACCCACTCGGCTAGGCCCAAACCCACTCTGCTAGACCCAAACCCACTCGGCTAGACCCAAACCCACTCGGCTAGACCCAAACCCACTCCGCTAGACCCAAACCCACTCGGTTAGAACCAAACCCACTCGGCTACACCCAAACCCACTCGACTAGACCCAAACCCACTCCGCTAGACATAAACCCACTCGGCTAGACCCAAACCCACTCGGCTAGACCCAAACCCACTCGGCCAGACCCAAACCCACTCGGCTAGACCCAACCCCACTCCGCTAGACCCAAACCCACTCGGCTAGACACAAACCCACTCCGCTAGACCCAAACCCACTCGGCAAGATCCAAACCCACTCCGCTAGACCCAAACCCACTCAGCTAGTCCCAAACCCACTCCGCTAGACACAAACCCACTCGGCTGGACCCAAACCCACTCGGCTAGACCCAAGCCGACTCGGCTAGAACCAAGCCCACTCGACTAGACCCAAACCCACTCGGCTAGACACAAACCAACTCGGCTAGCCCCAAACCCACTCGGCTAGACCCAAACCCACTCGGCTGGACCCAAACCACTCCGCTAGACCCAAACCCACTCGGCTAGACCCAAACCCACTCGGCTAGACCCAATCCCACTCGACTAGACCCAAACCCACTCCGCTAGACACAAACCCACTCGGCTAGACCCAAACCCACTCGGCTAGACCCAAACCCACTCGGCTAGACCCAAACCCACTCGGCTAGACCCAACCCCACTCCGCTAGACCCAAACCCACTCGGCTAGACACAAACCCACTCCGCTAGACCCAAACCCACTCGGCAAACCCAAACCCACTCGGCTAGACCCAAACCCACTCGGCTAGACCCAAACCCACTCCGCTAGACCCAAACCCACTCCGCTAGACCCAAACCCACTCCGCTAGTCCCAAAACCACTCCGCTAGACACAAACCCACTTGGCTAGACCCAAACCCACTCGGCCAGACCCAAGCCCACTCGGCTAGAACCAAACCCACTCGGCTAGGCCCAAACCCACTCGGCTAGCCCCAAACACACTCGGCTAGACCCAAACCCACTCCGCTAGACCCAAACCCACTCCGCTAGACCCAAACCCACTCGGCTAGACCCAAACCCACTCGGCTAGACCCAATCCCACTCGACTAGACCCCAACCCATTCCGCTAGACACAAACCCACTCGGCTAGACCCAAACCCACTCGGCTAGACCTAAACCCACTCAGCTAGACCCAAACCCACTCGGCTAGACCCAACCCCACTCCGCTAGACCCAAACCCACTCGCCTAGACACAAACCCACTCCGCGAGACCCAAACCCACTCGGCAAACCCAAACCCACTCGGCTAGACCCAAACCCACTCGGCTAGACCCAAACCCACTCCGCTAGACCCAAACCCACTCCGCTAGACCCAAACCCACTCCGCTAGACCCAAACCCACTCAGCAAACCCAAACCCACTCGGCTAGACCCAAACCCACTCGGCTAGACCCAAGCCCACTCGGCTAGACCCAAACCCACTCCGCTAGATCCAAACCCAGTCCGCTAGACCCAACCCCACTCCGCTAGACCCAAACCCACTCCGCTAGATGCAAACCCACTCCGCTAGACCCAAACCCACTCCGCTAGGCCCAATCCCACTCGGCTAGACCCAAACCCACTCAGCTAGACCCAACCCCACTCGACTAGACCCAAACCCACTCGGCTAGACCCAAACCCACTCGGCTAGACACAAACCTACTCGGCAAGGCCGAAACCCACTCGGCTAGACCCAAACCCACTCGGCTAGACCCAAACCCACTCGGCTAGATCCAAACCCACTCCGCTAGACCCAAACCCACTCGGCTAGTCCCAAACGCACTCCGCTAGACCCAAACCCACTCGGCTAGACCCAAACCCAATCCGCTAGACCCAAGCCCACTCGGCTAGACCCAAACCCACTCGGCTAGACCCAAACCCACTCGACTAGACCCAGACCCAATCCGCTAGACACAAACCCACTCGGCTAGACCCAAACCCACTCGGCTAGACCCAAACCCACTCGGCTGGACCCAAACCCACTCGGCTAGACCCAACCCCACTCCGCTAGACCCAAACCCACTCGGCTAGACACAAACCCACTCCGCTAGACCCAAACCCACTCGGCAAACCCAAACCCACTCGGCTAGACCCAAACCCACTCGGCTAGACCCAAACCCACTCGGCTAGATCCAAACCCACTCCGCTAGACCCAAACCCACTCGGCTAGTCCCAAACGCACTCCGCTAGACCCAAACCCACTCGGCTAGACCGAAACCCACTCTGCTAGACCCAAGCCCACTCGGCTAGACCCAAACCCACTCGGCTAGACCCAAACCCACTCGACTAGACCCAAACCCACTCCGCTAGACACAAACCCACTCGGCTAGACCCAAACCCACTCGGCTAGACCCAAACCCACTCGGCTAGACCCAAACCCACTCGGCTAGACCCAACCCCACTCCGCTAGACCCAAACCCACTCGGCTAGACCCAAACCCACTCAGCTAGACCCAAACCCACTCGGCTAGACCCAAACCCACTCGGCTAGACCCAACCCCACTCCGCTAGACCCAAACCCACTCGGCAAGACCCAAACCCACTCGGCTAGACCCAAACCCACTCGACTAGACCCAAACCCACTCCGCTCGACCCAAACCCACTGGGCTAGACCCAATCCCACTCGGCTAGACCCAAACCCACTCGGCTAGACCCAACCCCACTCGACTAGACCCAAACCCACTCGGCTAGACCCAAACCCACTCGGCTAGACACAAACCTACTCGGCAAGGCCGAAACCCACTCGGCTAGACCCAAACCCACTCGGCTAGACCCAAACCCACTCGGCTAGATCCAAACCCACTCCGCTAGACCCAAACCCACTCGGCTAGTCCCAAACGCACTCCGCTAGACCCAAACCCACTCGGCTAGACCCAAACCCACTCCGCTAGACCCAAGCCCACTCGGCTAGACCCAAACCCACTCGGCTTGACCCAAACCCACTCGACTAGACCCAAACCCACTCCGCTAGACACAAACCCACTCGGCTAGACCCAAACCCACTCGGCTAGACCCAAACCCACTCGGCTAGACCCAAACCCACTCGGCTAGACCCAACCCCACTCCGCTAGACCCAAACCCACTCGGCTGGACACAAACCCACTCCGCTAGACCCAAACCCACTCGGCAAACCCAAACCCACTCGGCTAGACCCAAACCCATTCGGCTAGACCCAAACCCACTCCGCTAGACCCAAACCCACTCCGCTAGACCCAAACCCACTCCGCTAGACCCAAACCCACTCCGCTAGACCCAAACCCACTCGGCTACACCCAAACCCACTCAGCTAGACCCAAACCCACTCGGCTAGACCCAAACGCACTCGGCTAGGCCCAAACCCACTCGGCTACACCCAAACCCACTCGGCAAGACCCAAACCCACTCGGTAGATCCAAACCCACTCCGCTAGACCCAAACCCACTCGGCTTGACCCAAACCCACTCGGCTAGACCCAAACCCACTCGGCTAAACCCAAACCCACTCCGCTAGACCCAAACCCACTCGGCTAGACCCAAATCCACTCAGCTAGACCCAAGCCCACTCGGCTAGACCCAAACCCACTCGGCTAGTCCCAAACGCACTCCGCTAGACCCAAACCCACTCGGCTAGACCCAAACCCACTCGGCTAGACCCAAGCCCACTCCGCTAGACCCAAACCCACTCGGCTAGACCCAAACCCACTCGGCTAGACCCAAACCCACTCGGCTAGACCCAAACCCAATCGGCTAGACGCAAACCCACTCCGCTAGACAGAAACCCACTCGGCTAGACCCAAACCCACTCGGCTAGACTCAAACACACTGCGCTAGATCGAAACCCAGTCCGCTAGACCCAACCCCACTCCGCTAGACCCAAACCCACTCCGGTAGATGCAAACCCACTCCGCTAGACCCAAACCCACTCCGCTAGACCCAAACCCACTCGGCTAGACCCAAACCCACTCGGCTAGACCCAAACCCACTCGGATAGACCCCACCCCACTCGACTGGACCCAAACCCACTCGGCTAGACCCAAACCCACTCGGCTAGCCCCAAACCCACTCGGCAAGGCCCAAACCCACTCGGCTAGACCCAAACCCACTCGGCTAGACCCAAACCCACTCGGCTAGCCCCAAACCCACTCGGCAAGGCCCAAACCCACTCGGCTAGACCCAAACCCACTCGGCTAGACCCAAACCCACTCGGCTAGATCCAAACCCACTCCGCTAGACCCAAACCCACTCGGCTAGTCCCAAACGCACTCCGCTAGACCCAAACCCACTCGGCTAGACCCAAACCCACTCGGCTAGACCCAAGCCCACTCGGCTAGAACCAAGCCCACTCGGCTAGGCCCAAACCCACTCGGCTAGACCCAAACCCACTCGGCTAGACCCAAACCCACTCCGCTAGACCCAAATCCACTCGGCTAGACCCAAACCCACTCGGCTAGACCCAAACCCACTCGGCTAGGTCCAAACCCACTCCGCTAGACCCAAACCCACTCGGCTAGTCCCAAACCCACTCCGCTAGACACAAACCCACTCGGCTAGACCAAAACCCACTCGGCCAGACACAAGCCCACTCGGCTAGAACCAAACCCACTCGGCTAGGCCCAAACCCACTCTGCTAGACCCAAACCCACTCGGCTAGACCGAAACCCACTCGGCTAGACCCAAACCCACTCCGCTAGACCCAAACCCACTCGGTTAGACCCAAACCCACTCGGCTAGACCCAAACCCACTCGACTAGACCCAAACCCACTCCGCTAGACACAAACCCACTCGGCAAGACCCAAACCCACTCGGCTAGACGAAAACCCACTCGGCCAGACCCAAACCACTCCGCTAGACACAACCCCACTCCGCTAGACCCAAACCCACTCGGCTAGACACAAACCCACTCCGCTAGACCCAAACCCACTCGGCAAACCCAAACCCACTCGGCTAGACCCAAACCCACTCGGCTAGATCCAAACCCACTCGGCTATTCCCAAACCCACTCCGCTAGACCCAAACCCACTCCGCTAGACCCAAACCCACTCGGCTAGATCCAAACCCACTCCGCTAGACCCAAACCCACTCGGCTATTCCCAAACGCACTCCGCTAGACCCAAACCCGCTCGGCTAGACCCAAACCCACTCGGCTAAACCCAAGCACACTCGGCTAGAACCAAGCCCACTCGACTAGACCCAAACCCACTCGGCTAGGCCCAAACCCACTCGGCTAGACCCAAACCCACTCGGCTAGACCCAAACCCACTCGGCTAGACCCAAACCACTCCGCTAGACCCAAACCCACTCGGCTAGACCAAAACCCACTCGGCTAGACCCAAACCCACTCGACTAGACCCAAACCCACTCCGCTAGACACAAACCCACTCGGCTAGACCCAAACCCACTCGGCTAGACCCAAACCCACTCGGCTAGACCCAAACCCACTCGGTTAGACCCAACCCCACTCCGCTAGACCCAAACCCACTCCGCTAGACCCAAACCCACTGGGCAAACCCAAACCCACTCGGCTAGACCCAAACCCATTCGGCTAGACCCAAACCCACTCCGCTAGACCCAAACCCACTCCGCTAGACCCAAACCCACTCCGCAAGACCCAAACCCACTCCGCTAGACCCAAACCCACTCGGCTACACCCAAACCCACTCGGCTAGATCCAAACCCACTCGGCTAGACCCAAACCCACTAGGCTACACCCAACCCCACTCCCCTAGACCCAAACCCACTCGGCTTGACCCAAACCCACTCGGCTAGACCCAAACCCACTCGGCTAAACCCAAACCCACTCCGCTAGACCCAAACCCACACGGCTAGACCCAAATCCACTCGGCTAGACCCAAGCCCACTCGGCTAGACCCAAATCCACTCGGCTAGTCCCAAACGCACTCCGCTAGACCCAAACCCACTCGGCTAGACCCAAACCCACTCGGCTAGACCCAAGCCCACTCCGCTAGACCCAAACCCACTCCGCTAGACCCAAACCCACTCGGCTAGACCCAAACCCACTCGGCTAGACCCAAACCCACTCGGCTAGACCCAAACCCACTCGGCTAGACCCAAACCCAGTCGGCTAGACGCAAACCCACTCCGCTAGACCCAAACCCACTCGGCTAGACCCAAACCCACTCGGCTAGACCCAAACCCACTCGGCTAGACCCCAACCCACTCGGCTAGACCCAACCCCACTCCGCTAGACCCAAAGCCACTCGGCAAGACCCAAACCCACTCGGCTAGACCCAAACCCACTCGACTAGACCCAAACCCACTCCGCTCGACCCAAACCCACTCGGCTAGACCCAATCCCACTCGGCTAGACCCAAACCCACTCGGCTAGACCCAACCCCACTCGACTAGACCCAAACCCACTCGGCTAGACCCAAACCCACTCGGCTAGACACAAACCCACTCGGCAAGGCCCAAACCCACTCGGCTAGACCCAAACCCACTCGGCTAGACCCAAACCCACTCGGCTAGATCCAAACCCACTCCGCTAGACCCAAACCCACTCGGCTAGTCCCAAACGCACTCCGCTAGACCCAAACCCACTCGGCTAGACCCAAACCCACTCCGCTAGACCCAAACCCACTCGGCTATTCCCAAACGCACTCCGCTAGACCCAAACCCGCTCGGCTAGACCCAAACCCACTCGGCTAAACCCAAACCCACTCCGCTAGACCCAAACCCACACGGCTAGACCCAAATCCACTCGGCTAGACCCAAGCCCACTCGGCTAGACCCAAATCCACTCGGCTAGTCCCAAACGCACTCCGCTAGACCCAAACCCACTCGGCTAGACCCAAGCCCACTCGGCTAGACCCAAATCCACTCGGCTAGTCCCAAACGCACTCCGCTAGACCCAAATCCACTCGGCTAGTCCCAAACGCACTCCGCTAGACCCAAACCCACTCGGCTAGACCCAAACCCACTCGGCTAGACCCAAACCCACTCGGCTAGACCCAAACCCACTCGGCTAGACCCAAACCCACTCGGCTAGACCCAAACCCAGTCGGCTAGACGCAAACCCACTCCGCTAGACCCAAACCCACTCGGCTAGACCCAAACCCACTCGGCTAGACCCAAACCCACTCGGCTAGACCCCAACCCACTCGGCTAGACCCAACCCCACTCCGCTAGACCCAAAGCCACTCGGCAAGACCCAAACCCACTCGGCTAGACCCAAACCCACTCGACTAGACCCAAACCCACTCGGCTAGACCCAAACCCACTCGGCTAGACCCAAACCCACTCGGCTAGACCCAAACCCACTCGGCTAGACCCAAACCCAGTCGGCTAGACGCAAACCCACTCCGCTAGACCCAAACCCACTCGGCTAGACCCAAACCCACTCGGCTAGACCCAAACCCACTCGGCTAGACCCCAATCCACTCGGCTAGACCCAACCCCACTCCGCTAGACCCAAAGCCACTCGGCAAGACCCAAACCCACTCGGCTAGACCCAAACCCACTCGACTAGACCCAAACCCACTCCGCTCGACCCAAACCCACTCGGCTAGACCCAATCCCACTCGGCTAGACCCAAACCCACTCGGCTAGACCCAACCCCACTCGACTAGACCCAAACCCACTCGGCTAGACCCAAACCCACTCGGCTAGACACAAACCCACTCGGCAAGGCCCAAACCCACTCGGCTAGACCCAAACCCACTCGGCTAGACCCAAACCCACTCGGCTAGATCCAAACCCACTCCGCTAGACCCAAACCCACTCGGCTAGTCCCAAACGCACTCCGCTAGACCCAAACCCACTCGGCTAGACCCAAACCCACTCCGCTAGACCCAAACCCACTCGGCTATTCCCAAACGCACTCCGCTAGACCCAAACCCGCTCGGCTAGACCCAAACCCACTCGGCTAAACCCAAACCCACTCCGCTAGACCCAAACCCACACGGCTAGACCCAAATCCACTCGGCTAGACCCAAGCCCACTCGGCTAGACCCAAATCCACTCGGCTAGTCCCAAACGCACTCCGCTAGACCCAAACCCACTCGGCTAAACCCAAACCCACTCGGCTAGACCCAAGCCCACTCCGCTAGACCCAAACCCACTCCGCTAGACCCAAACCCACTCGGCTAGACCCAAACCCACTCGGCTAGACCCAAACCCACTCGGCTAGACCCAAACCCACTCGGCTAGACCCAAACCCAGTCGGCTAGACGCAAACCCACTCCGCTAGACCCAAACCCACTCGGCTAGACCCAAACCCACTCGGCTAGACCCAAACCCACTCGGCTAGACCCCAACCCACTCGGCTAGACCCAACCCCACTCCGCTAGACCCAAAGCCACTCGGCAAGACCCAAACCCACTCGGCTAGACCCAAACCCACTCGACTAGACCCAAACCCACTCCGCTCGACCCAAACCCACTCGGCTAGACCCAATCCCACTCGGCTAGACCCAAACCCACTCGGCTAGACCCAACCCCACTCGACTAGACCCAAACCCACTCGGCTAGACCCAAACCCACTCGGCTAGACACAAACCCACTCGGCAAGGCCCAAACCCACTCGGCTAGACCCAAACCCACTCGGCTAGACCCAAACCCACTCGGCTAGATCCAAACCCACTCCGCTAGACCCAAACCCACTCGGCTAGTCCCAAACGCACTCCGCTAGACCCAAACCCACTCGGCTAGACCCAAACCCACTCCGCTAGACCCAAACCCACTCGGCTATTCCCAAACGCACTCCGCTAGACCCAAACCCGCTCGGCTAGACCCAAACCCACTCGGCTAAACCCAAGCACACTCGGCTAGAACCAAGCCCACTCGACTAGACCCAAACCCACTCGGCTAGGCCCAAACCCACTCGGCTAGACCCAAACCCACTCGGCTAGACCCAAACCCACTCGGCTAGACCCAAACCACTCCGCTAGACCCAAACCCACTCGGCTAGACCAAAAACCACTCGGCTAGACCCAAACCCACTCGACTAGACCCAAACCCACTCCGCTAGACACAAACCCACTCGGCTAGACCCAAACCCACTCGGCTAGACCCAAACCCACTCGGCTAGACCCAAACCCACTCGGCTAGACCCAAACCCACTCGGTTAGACCCAACCCCACTCCGCTAGACCCAAACCCACTCGGCTAGATACAAACCCACTCCGCTAGACCCAAACCCACTGGGCAAACCCAAACCCACTCGGCTAGACCCAAACCCATTCGGCTAGACCCAAACCCACTCCGCTAGACCCAAACCCACTCCGCTAGACCCAAACCCACTCCGCAAGACCCAAACCCACTCCGCTAGACCCAAACCCACTCGGCTACACCCAAACCCACTCGGCTAGATCCAAACCCACTCGGCTAGACCCAAACCCACTCGGCTACACCCAACCCCACTCCGCTAGACCCAAACCCACTCGGCTTGACCCAAACCCACTCGGCTAGACCCAAACCCACTCGGCTAAACCCAAACCCACTCCGCTAGACCCAAACCCACACGGCTAGACCCAAATCCACTCGGCTAGACCCAAGCCCACTCGGCTAGACCCAAATCCACTCGGCTAGTCCCAAACGCACTCCGCTAGACCCAAACCCACTCGGCTAGACCCAAACCCACTCGGCTAGACCCAAGCCCACTCCGCTAGACCCAAACCCACTCCGCTAGACCCAAACCCACTCGGCTAGACCCAAACCCACTCGGCTAGACCCAAACCCACTCGGCTAGACCCAAACCCACTCGGCTAGACCCAAACCCAGTCGGCTAGACGCAAACCCACTCCGCTAGACCCAAACCCACTCGGCTAGACCCAAACCCACTCGGCTAGACCCAAACCCACTCGGCTAGACCCCAACCCACTCGGCTAGACCCAACCCCACTCCGCTAGACCCAAAGCCACTCGGCAAGACCCAAACCCACTCGGCTAGACCCAAACCCACTCGACTAGACCCAAACCCACTCCGCTCGACCCAAACCCACTCGGCTAGACCCAATCCCACTCGGCTAGACCCAAACCCACTCGGCTAGACCCAACCCCACTCGACTAGACCCAAACCCACTCGGCTAGACCCAAACCCACTCGGCTAGACACAAACCCACTCGGCAAGGCCCAAACCCACTCGGCTAGACCCAAACCCACTCGGCTAGACCCAAACCCACTCGGCTAGATCCAAACCCACTCCGCTAGACCCAAACCCACTCGGCTAGTCGCAAACGCACTCCGCTAGACCCAAACCCACTCGGCTAGACCCAAACCCACTCCGCTAGACCCAAACCCACTCCGCTAGACCCAATCCCACTCGGCTAGACCCAAACCCACTCGGCTAGGCCCAAACCCACTCGGCTACACCCAAACCCACTCGGCAAGACCCAAACCCACTCGGTAGATCCAAACCCACTCCGCTAGACCCAAACCCACTCGGCTTGACCCAAACCCACTCGGCTAGACCCAAACCCACTCGGCTAAACCCAAACCCACTCCGCTAGACCCAAACCCACTCGGCTAGACCCAAATCCACTCGGCTAGACCCAAGCCCACTCGGCTAGACCCAAACCCACGCGGCTAGTCCCAAACGCAATCCGCTGGACCCAAACCCACTCGGCTAGACCCAAACCCACTCGGCTAGACCCAAGCCCACTCCGCTAGACCCAAACCCACTCCGCTGGACCCAAACCCACTCGGCTAGACCCAAACCCATTCGGCTAGACCCAAACCCACTCGGCTAGACCCAAACCCACTCGGCTAGACCCAAACCCACTCGGCTAGACGCAAACCCACTCCGCTAGACAGAAACCCACTCGGCTAGACCCAAACCCACTCGGCTAGACTCAAACACACTCCGCTAGATTGAAACCCAGTCCGCTAGACCCAACCCCACTCCGCTAGACCCAAACCCACTCCGGTAGATGTAAACCCACTCGGCTAGACCCAAACCCACTCGGCTAGACCCAAACCCACTCGGCTAGACCCAAACCCACTCGGCTAGCCCCAAACCCACTCGGCAAGGCCCAAACCCACTCGGCTAGACCCAAACCCACTCGGCTAGACCCAAACCCACTCGGCTAGATCTAAACCCACTCCGCTAGACCCAAACCCACTTGTCTATTCCCAAACGCACTCCGCTAGACCCAAACCCACTCGGCTAGACCCAAACCCACTCGGCTAGACCCAAGCCCACTCGGCTAGAACCAAGCCCACTCGGCTAGGCCCAAACCCACTCGGCTAGACCCAAACCCACTCGGCTAGACCCAAACCCACTCCGCTAGACCCAAATCCACTCGGCTAGACCCAAACCCACTCGGCTAGACCCAAACCCACTCGACTAGACCCAAACCCACTCCGCTAGACCCAAACCCACTCCGCTAGACCCAAACCCACTCGGCTAGACCCAAACCCACTCGGCTGGACCCAAACCCACTCGGCTAGACCCAAACCCACTCCGCTAGACCCAAACCCACTCCGCTAGACCCAAACCCACTCGGCTAGATGCAAACCCACTCGGCTAGACCCAAACCCACTCGGCCAGACACAAACCCACTCGGCTAGAACCAAACCCACTCGGCTATGCCCAAACCCACTTGGCTAGACACAAACCAACTCAGCTAGACCCAAACCCACTCGGCTAGACCCAAACCCACTCAGCTAGACCCAAACCAACTCGGCTAGACCCAAACCCACTCGGCTAGACGTAAACCCACTCGCCTAGACCCAAACCCACTCCGCTAGACCCAAACACACTCGGCTAGACCCAAACCCACTCGGCTAGACCCAAGCCCACTCGGCTACAACCAAACCCACTAGGCTAGGCCCAAACCCACTCGGCTAGACCCAAACCCACTCGGCTAGACGCAAACCCAGTCGGCTAGACCCAAACCCACTCCGCTAGACCCAAACCCACTCGGCAAGACCCAAACCCACTCGGCTAGACCCAAACCCACTCGACTAGACCCAAACCCACTCCGCTAGACCCAAACCCACTCGGCTAGACCCAAACCCACTCCGCTAGACCAAAACCCACTCGGCTAGACCAAAACCCACTCGGTTAGACCCAACCCTACTCCGCTAGACCCAAACCCACTCGGCTAGACACAAACCCACTCCGCTAGACCCAAACCCACGCGGCAAACCCAAACCCACACGGCTAGACCGAAACCCACTCGGCTTGACCCAAACCCACTCCGCTAGACCCAAACCCACTCCGCTAGACCCAAACCCACTCGGCTAGACCCAAACCCACTCGGCTAGACGCAAACCCACTCCACTAGACCGAAACCCACTCGGCTGTACCCAAACCCACTCGGCTTGACCCAAACACACTCCGCTAGATCGAAACCCAGTCCGCTAGACCCAACCCCACTCCGCTAAACCGAAACCCACTCCGCTAGATGCAAACCCACACCGCTGGACCCAAACCCACTCCGCTAGACCCAAACCCACTCGGCTAGACCCAAACCCACTCGGCTAGACCCAAATCCACTCGGCTAGACCCAACCCCACTCGACTAGACCCAAACAAACTTGGCTAGACCCAAACCCACTCGGCTAGCCCCAAACCCACTCGGCTGGGCCCAAACCCACTCGGCTAGACCCAAACACACTCGGCTAGACCCAAACCCACTCCACTAGACCCAAACCCACTCGGCTAGACCCAAACCCACTCGGCTCGACCCAAACCCACTCGGCTAGACCCAAACCCACTCGGCTAGACCCAAACCCACTCGGCTAGACGCAAACCCACTCCGCGAGACCGAAACCCACTCGGCTAGACCCAAACACACTCGGCCAGACTCAAACACACTCCGCTAGATCGAAACCCAGTCCGCTAGACCCAACCCCACTCCACTAGACCCAAACCCACTCCGGTAGATGCAAACCCACTCCGCTAGACCCAAACCCACTCCGCTAGACCCAAACTCACTCGGCTAGACCCAAACCCACTCGGCTAGACCCAAACCCACTCGGCTAGCCCCAAACCCACTCGGCAAGGCCCAAACCCACTCGGCTAGACCCAAACCCACTCGGCTAGGCCCAAACCCACTCGGCTAGACCCAAACCCACTCGGTTAGACCCAAACCCACTCGGCTGGGCCCAAACCCACTCGGCTAGACCCAAACCCACTCGGCTAGACCCAAACCCACTCCACTAGACCCAAACCCACTCGGCTGGACCCAAACCCACTCGGCTAAACCCAAACCCACTCGGCTAGACCCAAACCCACTCGGCTAGACCCAAACCCACTCCGCTAGATCGAAACCCAGTCCGCTAGACCCAACCCCACTCCGCTAAACCGAAACCCACTCCGCTAGATGCAAACCCACACCGCTGGACCCAAACCCACTCCGCTAGACCCAAACCCACTCGGCTAGACCCAAACCCACTCGGCTAGACCCAAACCCACTCGGCTAGACCCAAACCCACTCGGCTAGACCCAAACCCACTCGGCTAGACGTAAACCCACTCGCCTAGACCCAAACCCACTCCGCCAGACCCAAACACACTCGGCTAGACCCAAACCCACTCGGCTAGACCCAAGCCCACTCGGCTACAACCAAACCCACTCGGCTAGGCCCAAACCCACCCGGCTAGACCCAAACCCACTCGGCTAGACGCAAACCCAGTCGGCTAGACCCAAACCCACTCCGCTAGACCCAAACCCACTCGGCAAGACCCAAACCCACTCGGCTAGACCCAAACCCACTCGACTAGACCCAAACCCACTCCGCTAGACCCAAACCCACTCGGCTAGACCCAAACCCACTCCGCTAGACCAAAACCCACTCGGCTAGACCCAAACCCACTCGGTTAGACCCAACCCTACTCCGCTAGACCCAAACCCACTCGGCAAACCCAAACCCACACGGCTAGACCGAAACCCACTCGGCTTGACCCAAACCCACTCCGCTAGACCCAAACCCACTCCGCTAGACCCAAACCCACTCGGCTAGACCCAAACCCACTCGGCTAGACGCAAACCCACTCCACTAGTCCGAAACCCACTCGGCTGTACCCAAACCCACTCGGCTTGACCCAAACACACTCCGCTAGATCGAAACCCAGTCCGCTAGACCCAACCCCACTCCGCTAAACCGAAACCCACTCCGCTAGATGCAAACCCACACCGCTGGACCCAAACCCACTCCGCTAGACCCAAACCCACTCGGCTAGACCCAAACCCACTCGGCTAGACCCAAACCCACTCGGCTAGACCCAACCCCACTCGACTAGACCCAAACAAACTCGGCTAGACCCAAACCCACTCGGCTAGCCCCAAACCCACTCGGCCGGGCCCAAACCCACTCGGCTAGACCCAAACCCACTCGGCTAGACCCAAACCCACTCCACTAGACCCAAACCCACTCGGCTAGACCCAAACCCACTCGGCTCGACCCAAACCCACTCGGCTAGACCCAAATCCACTCGGCTAGACCCAAACCCACTCGGCTAGACGCAAACCCACTCCGCGAGACCCAAACCCACTCGGCTAGACCCAACCCCACTCGACCAGACTCAAACCCACTCGGCTAGACCCAAACCCACTCGGCTAGCCCCAAACCCACTCGGCAAGGCCCAAACCCACTCGGCTAGACCCAAACCCACTCGGCTAGACCCAAACCCACTCGGCTAGATCCAAACCCACTCCGCTAGACCCAAACCCACTCGGCTAGTCCCAAACGCACTCCGCTAGACCCAAACCCACTCGGCTAGACCCAAACCAACTCGGCTAGACCCAAGCCCACTCGGCTAGAACCAAGCCCACTCGGCTAGGCCCAAACCCACTCGGCTAGACCCAAACCCACTCGGCTAGACCCAAACCCACTCGGCTGGGCCCAAACCCACTCGGCTAGACCCAAACCCACTCGGCTAGACCCAAACCCACTCCACTAGACCCAAACCCACTCGGCTAGACCCAAACCCACTCGGCCAGACTCAAACACACTCCGCTAGATCGAAACCCAGTCCGCTAGACCCAACCCCACTCCGCTAGACCCAAACCCACTCTGGTAGATGCAAACCCACTCCGCTAGACCCAAACCCACTCCGCTAGACCCAAACCCACTCGGCTAGACCCAAACCCACTCGGCTAGACCCAAACCCACTCGGCTAGACCCAACCCCACTCGACTAGACTCAAACCCACTCGGCTAGACCCAAACCCACTCGGCTAGCCCCAAACCCACTCGGCAAGGCCCAAACCCACTCGGCTAGACCCAAACCCACTCGGCTAGACCCAAACCCACTCGGCTAGATCCAAACCCACTCCGCTAGACCCAAACCCACTCGGCTAGTCCCAAACGCACTCCGCTAGACCCAAACCCACTCGGCTAGACCCAAACCAACTCGGCTAGACCCAAGCCCACTCGGCTAGAACGAAGCCCACTCGGCTAGGCCCAAACCCACTCGGCTAGACCCAAACCCACTCGGCTAGACCCAAACCCACTCGGCTGGGCCCAAACCCACTTTGCTAGACCCAAACCCACTCGGCTAGACCCAAACCCACTCCACTAGACCCAAACCCACTCGGCTGGACCCAAACCCACTCGGCTAAACCCAAACCCACTCGGCTAGACCCAAACCCACTCGGCTAGACCCAAACCCACTCGGCTAGACGCAAACCCACTCCGCTAGACCGAAACCCACTCGGCTAGACCCAAACCCACTCGGCTAGACTCAAACGCACTCCGCTAGATCGAAACCCAGTCCGCTAGACCCAACCCCACTCCGCTAGACCCAAACCCACTCCGGTAGATGCAAACCCACTCCGCTAGACCCAAACCCACTCTGCTAGACCCAAACCCACTCGGCTAGACCCAAACCCACTCGGCTAGACCCAAACCCACTCGGCTAGACCCAACCCCACTCGACTAGACCCAACCCCACTCGACTAGACTCAAACCCACTCGGCTAGACCCAAACCCACTCGGCTAGCCCCAAACCCACTCGGCAAGGCCCAAACCCACTCGGCTAGACCCAAACCCACTCGGCTAGACCCAAACCCACTCGGCTAGATCCAAACCCACTCCGCTAGACCCAAACCCACTCGGCTAGTCCCAAACGCACTCCGCTAGACCCAAACCCACTCGGCTAGACCCAAACCAACTCGGCTAGACCCAAGCCCACTCGGCTAGAACGAAGCCCACTCGGCTAGGCCCAAACCCACTCGGCTAGACCCAAACCCACTCGGCTAGACCCAAACCCACTCGGCTGGGCCCAAACCCACTTTGCTAGACCCAAACCCACTCGGCTAGACCCAAACCCACTCCACTAGACCCAAACCCACTCGGCTGGACCCAAACCCACTCGGCTAAACCCAAACCCACTCGGCTAGACCGAAACCCACTCGGCTAGACCGAAACCCACTCGGCTAGACGCAAACCCACTCCGCTAGACCGAAACCCACTCGGCTAGACCCAAACCCACTCGGCTAGACTCAAACGCACTCCGCTAGATCGAAACCCAGTCCGCTAGACCCAACCCCACTCCGCTAGACCCAAACCCACTCCGGTAGATGCAAACCCACTCCGCTAGACCCAAACCCACTCTGCTAGACCCAAACCCACTCGGCTAGACCCAAACCCACTCGGCTAGACCCAAACCCACTCGGCTAGACCCAACCCCACTCGACTAGACCCAAACCCACTCGGCTAGACCCAAACCCACTCGGCTAGCCCCAAACCCACTCGGCAAGGCCCAAACCCACTCGGCTAGACCCAAACCCACTCGGCTAGACCCAAACCCACTCGGCTAGATCCAAACCCACTCCGCTAGACCCAAACCCACTCGGCTAGACCCAAACCCACTCGGCTAGACCCAAGCCCACTCGGCTAGAACCAAGCCCACTCGGCTAGGCCCAAACCCACTCGGCTAGACCCAAACCCACTCGGCTAGACCCAAACCCACTCGGCTAGTCCCAAACCCACTCCGCTAAACCCAAACCCACTCCGCTAGATGCAAACCCACTCCGCTGGACCCAAACCCACTCCGCTAGACCCAAACCCACTCGGCTAGACCCAAACCCACTCGGCTAGACCCAAACCTACTCGGCTAGACCCAACCCCACTCGACTAGACCCAAACAAACTCGGCTAGACCATAACCCACTCGGCTAGCCCCAAACCCACTTGGCTGGGCCCAAACCCACTCGGCTAGACCCAAACCCACTCGGCTAGACCCAAACCCACTCCACTAGACCCAAACCCACTCGGCTGGGCCCAAACCCACTCGGCTAGACCCAAACCCACTCGGCTAGACCCAAACCCACTCCACTAGACCCAAACCCACTCGGCTAGACCCAAACCCACTCGGCTCGACCCAAACCCACTCGGCTAGACCCAAACCCACTCGGCTAGACCCAAACCCACTCGGCTAGACGCAAACCCACTCCGCGAGACCGAAACCCACTCGGCTAGACTCAAACCCACTCGGCTAGACCCAAACCCACTCGGCTAGATCGAAACCCAGTCCGCTAGACCCAAACCCACTCCACTAGACCCAAACCCACTCGGCTAGACCCAAACCCACTCGGCTCGACCCAAACCCACTCGGCTAGACCCAAACCCACTCGGCTAGACCCAAACCCTCTCCGGTAGATGCAAACCCACTCCGCTAGACCCAAACCCACTCCGCTAGACCCAAACCCACTCGGCTAGACCCAAACCCACTCGGCTCGACCCAAACCCACTCGGCTTGACCCAACCCCACTCGGCTAGACCCAAACCCACTCGGCTAGTCCCAAACGCAATCCGCTGGACCCAAACCCACTCGGCTAGACCCAAACCCACTCGGCTAGACCCAAGCCCACTCGGCTAGAACCAAGCCCACTCGGCTAGGCCCAAACCCACTCGGCTAGACCCAAACCCACTCGGCTAGACCCAAACCCACTCCGCTAGACCCAAATCCACTCGGCTAGACCCAAACCCACTCGGCTAGACCCAAACCCACTAGACTAGACCCAAACCCACTCCGCTAGACCCAAACCCACTCCGCTAGACCCAAACCCACTCGGCTAGACCCAAACCCACTCGGCTGGACCCAAACCCACTCGGCTAGACCCAAACCCACTCCGCTAGACCCAAACCCACTCCGCTAGACCCAAACCCACTCGGCTAGACGCAAACCCACTCGGCTAGACCCAAACCCACTCGGCCAGACACAAACCCACTCGGCTAGAACCAAACCCACTCGGCTACGCCAAAACCCACTTGGCTAGACACAAACCAACTCAGCTAGACCCAAACCCACTCGGCTAGACCCAAACCCACTCAGCTAGACCCAAACCAACTCGGCTAGACCCAAACCCACTCGGCTAGACATAAACCCACTCGCCTAGACCCAAACCCACTCCGCTAGACCCAAACACACTCGGCTAGACCCAAACCCACTCGGCTAGACCCAAGCCCACTCGGCTACAACCAAACCCACTAGGCTAGGCCCAAACCCACTCGGCTAGACCCAAACCCACTCGGCTAGACGCAAACCCAGTCGGCTAGACCCAAACCCACTCCGCTAGACCCAAACCCACTCGGCAAGACCCAAACCCACTCGGCTAGACCCAAACCCACTCGACTAGACCCAAACCCACTCCGCTAGACCCAAACCCACTCGGCTAGACCCAAACCCACTCCGCTAGACCAAAACCCACTCGGCTAGACCCAAACCCACTCGGTTAGACCCAACCCTACTCCGCTAGACCCAAACCCACTCGGCTAGACACAAACCCACTCCGCTAGACCCAAACCCACGCGGCAAACCCAAACCCACACGGCTAGACCGAAACCCACTCGGCTTGACCCAAACCCACTCCGCTAGACCCAAACCCACTCCGCTAGACCCAAACCCACTCGGCTAGACCCAAACCCACTCGGCTAGACGCAAACCCACTCCACTAGACCGAAACCCACTCGGCTGTACCCAAACCCACTCGGCTTGACCCAAACACACTCCGCTAGATCAAAACCCAGTCCGCTAGACCCAACCCCACTCCGCTAAACCGAAACCCACTCCGCTAGATGCAAACCCACACCGCTGGACCCAAACCCACTCCGCTAGACCCAAACCCACTCGGCTAGACCCAAACCCACTCGGCTAGACCCAAATCCACTCGGCTAGACCCAACCCCACTCCACTAGACCCAAACCCACTCGGCTAGACCCAAACCCACTCGGCTCGACCCAAACCCACTCGGCTAGACCCAAACCCACTCGGCTAGACCCAAACCCACTCGGCTAGACGCAAACCCACTCCGCGAGACCGAAACCCACTCGGCTAGACCCAAACACACTCGGCCAGACTCAACCACACTCCGCTAGATCGAAACCCAGTCCGCTAGACCCAACCCCACTCCGCTAGACCCAAACCCACTCCGCTAGATCGAAACCCAGTCCGCTAGACCCAACCCCACTCCGCTAAACCGAAACCCACTCCGCTAGATGCAAACCCACACCGCTGGACCCAAACCCACTCCGCTAGACCCAAACCCACTCGGCTAGACCCAAACAAACTCGGCTAGACCCAAACCCACTCGGCTAGACCCAAACCCACTCGGCTAGACCCAAACCCACTCGGCTAGACGTAAACCCACTCGCCTAGACCCAAACCCACTCCGCCAGACCCAAACACACTCGGCTAGACCCAAACCCACTCGGCTAGACCCAAGCCCACTCGGCTACAACCAAACCCACTCGGCTAGGCCCAAACCCACCCGGCTAGACCCAAACCCACTCGGCTAGACGCAAACCCAGTCGGCTAGACCGAAATCCACTCGGCTGTACCCAAACCCACTCGGCTTGACCCAAACACACTCCGCTAGATCGAAACCCAGTCCGCTAGACCCAACCCCACTCCGCTAAACCGAAACCCACTCCGCTAGATGCAAACCCACACCGCTGGACCCAAACCCACTCCGCTAGACCCAAACCCACTCGGCTAGACCCAAACCCACTCGGCTAGACCCAAACCCACTCGGCTAGACCCAACCCCACTCGACTAGACCCAAACAAACTCGGCTAGACCCAAACCCACTCGGCTAGCCCCAAACCCACTCGGCTGGGCCCAAACCCACTCGGCTAGACCCAAACCCACTCGGCTAGACCCAAACCCACTCCACTAGACCCAAACCCACTCGGCTAGACCCAAACCCACTCGGCTCGACCCAAACCCACTCGGCTAGACCCAAATCCACTCGGCTAGACCCAAACCCACTCGGCTAGACGCAAACCCACTCCGCGAGACCCAAACCCACTCGGCTAGACCCAACCCCACTCGACCAGACTCAAACCCACTCGGCTAGACCCAAACCCACTCGGCTAGCCCCAAACCCACTCGGCAAGGCCCAAACCCACTCGGCTAGACCCAAACCCACTCGGCTAGACCCAAACCCACTCGGCTAGATCCAAACCCACTCCGCTAGACCCAAACCCACTCGGCTAGTCCCAAACGCACTCCGCTAGACCCAAACCCACTCGGCTAGACCCAAACCAACTCGGCTAGACCCAAGCCCACTCGGCTAGAACCAAGCCCACTCGGCTAGGCCCAAACCCACTCGGCTAGACCCAAACCCACTCGGCTAGACCCAAACCCACTCGGCTGGGCCCAAACCCACTCGGCTAGACCCAAACCCACTCGGCTAGACCCAAACCCACTCCACTAGACCCAAACCCACTCGGCTGGACCCAAACCCACTCGGCTAAACCCAAACCCACTCGGCTAGACCCAAACCCACTCCGCGAGACCGAAACCCACTCGGCTAGACCCAAACCCACTCGGCCAGACTCAAACACACTCCGCTAGATCGAAACCCAGTCCGCTAGACCCAACCCCACTCCGCTAGACCCAAACCCACTCTGGTAGATGCAAACCCACTCCGCTAGACCCAAACCCACTCCGCTAGACCCAAACCCACTCGGCTAGACCCAAACCCACTCGGCTAGACCCAAACCCACTCGGCTAGACCCAACCCCACTCGACTAGACTCAAACCCACTCGGCTAGACCCAAACCCACTCGGCTAGCCCCAAACCCACTCGGCAAGGCCCAAACCCACTCGGCTAGACCCAAACCCACTCGGCTAGACCCAAACCCACTCGGCTAGATCCAAACCCACTCCGCTAGACCCAAACCCACTCGGCTAGTCCCAAACGCACTCCGCTAGACCCAAACCCACTCGGCTAGACCCAAACCAACTCGGCTAGACCCAAGCCCACTCGGCTAGAACGAAGCCCACTCGGCTAGGCCCAAACCCACTCGGCTAGACCCAAACCCACTCGGCTAGACCCAAACCCACTCGGCTGGGCCCAAACCCACTCGGCTAGACCCAAACCCACTCGGCTAGACCCAAACCCACTCCACTAGACCCAAACCCACTCGGCTGGAGCCAAACCCACTCGGCTAAACCCAAACCCACTCGGCTAGACCCAAACCCACTCGGCTAGACCCAAACCCACTCGGCTAGACGCAAACCCACTCCGCTAGACCGAAACCCACTCGGCTAGACCCAAACCCACTCGGCTAGACTCAAACGCACTCCGCTAGATCGAAACCCAGTCCGCTAGACCCAACCCCACTCCGCTAGACCCAAACCCACTCCGGTAGATGCAAACCCACTCCGCTAGACCCAAACCCACTCTGCTAGACCCAAACCCACTCGGCTAGACCCAAACCCACTCGGCTAGACCCAAACCCACTCGGCTAGACCCAACCCCACTCGACTAGACCCAAACCCACTCGGCTAGACCCAAACCCACTCGGCTAGCCCCAAACCCACTCGGCAAGGCCCAAACCCACTCGGCTAGACCCAAACCCACTCGGCTAGACCCAAACCCACTCGGCTAGATCCAAACCCACTCCGCTAGACCCAAACCCACTCGGCTAGTCCCAAACGCAATCCGCTAGACCCAAACCCACTCGGCTAGACCCAAACCCACTTGGCTAGTCCCAAACCCACTCCGCTAAACCCAAACCCACTCCGCTAGATGCAAACCCACTCCGCTGGACCCAAACCCACTCCGCTAGACCCAAACCCACTCGGCTAGACCCAAACCCACTCGGCTACACCCAAACCTACTCGGCTAGACCCAACCCAACTCGACTAGACCCAAACAAACTCGGCTAGACCATAACCCACTCGGCTAGCCCCAAACCCACTTGGCTGGGCCCAAACCCACTCGGCTAGACCCAAACCCACTCGGCTAGACCCAAACCCACTCCACTAGACCCAAACCCACTCGGCTGGGCCCAAACCCACTCGGCTAGACCCAAACCCACTCGGCTAGACCCAAACCCACTCCACTAGACCCAAACCCACTCGGCTAGACCCAAACCCACTCGGCTAGACCCAAACCCACTCGGCTAGACCCAAACCCACTCGGCTAGACCCAAACCCACTCGGCTAGACGCAAACCCACTCCGCGAGACCGAAACCCACTCGGCTAGACTCAAACCCACTCGGCTAGACCCAAACCCACTCGGCTAGATCGAAACCCACTCCGCTAGACCCAAACCCACTCCGGTAGATGCAAACCCACTCCGCTAGACCCAAACCCACTCCGCTAGACCCAAACCCACTCCGCTAGACCCAAACCCACTCGGCTAGACCCAAACCCACTCGGCTAGACCCAAACCCACACGGCTAGACCCAACCCCACTCGACTAGACTCAAACCCACTCGGCTAGACCCAAACCCACTCGGCTAGCCCCAAACCCACTCGGCAAGGCCCAAACCCACTCGGCTAGACCCAAACCCACTCGGCTAGACCCAAACCCACTCGGCTAGATCCAAACCCACTCCGCTAGACCCAAACCCACTCGGCTAGTCCCAAACGCACTCCGCTAGACCCAAACCCACTCGGCTAGACCCAAACCAACTCGGCTAGACCCAAGCCCACTCGGCTAGAACCAAGCCCACTCGGCTAGGCCCAAACCCACTCGGCTAGACCCAAACCCACTCGGCTAGACCCAAACCCACTCGGCTGGGCCCAAACCCACTCGGCTAGACCCAAACCCACTTGGCTAGACCCAAACCCACTCCACTAGACCCAAACCCACTCGGCTGGACCCAAACCCACTCGGCTAAACCCAAACCCACTCGGCTAGACCCAAACCCACTCGGCTAGACCAAAACCCACTCGGCTAGACGCAAACCCACTCCGCTAGATCGAAACCCAGTCCGCTAGACCCAACCCCACTCCGCTAGACCCAAACCCACTCCGGTAGATGCAAACCCACTCCGCTAGACCCAAACCCACTCGGCTAGACCCAAACCCACTCGGCTAGACCCAAACCCACTCGGCTAGACCCAAACCCACTCGGCTAGACCCAACCCCACTCGACTAGACCCAAACCCACTCGGCTAGACCCAAACCCACTCGGCTAGCCCCAAACCCACTCGGCAAGGCTGAAACCCACTCGGCTAGACCCAAACCCACTCGGCTAGACCCAAACCCACTCGGCTAGATCCAAACCCACTCCGCTAGACCCAAACCCACTCAGCTAGTCCCAAACGCACTCCGCTAGACCCAAACCCACTCGGCTAGACCCAAACCCACTCGGCTAGACCCAAGCCCACTCGGCTAGAACCAAGCCCACTCGGCTAGGCCCAAACCCACTCGGCTAGACCCAAACCCACTCGGCTAGACCCAAACCCACTCGGCTAGACCCAAACCCACTCCGCTAAACCCAAACCCACTCCGCTAGATGCAAACCCACTCCGCTGGACCCAAACCCACTCCGCTAGACCCAAACCCACTCGGCTAGACCCAAACCCACTCGGCTAGACCCAAACCTACTCGGCTAGACCCAACCCCACTCGGCTAGACCCAAACCCACTCGACTAGACCCAAACCCACTCGGCTAGACCCAAACCCACTCGGCTAGCCCCAAACCCACTCGGCTGGGCCCAAACCCACTCGGCTAGACCCAAACCCACTCGGCTAGACCCAAACCCACTCCGCTAGACCCAAACCCACTCCCCTAGACCCAAACCCACTCGGCTAGACCCAAACCCACTCGGCTAGACCCAAACCCACTCGGCTAGACCCAACCCCACTCGACTAGACCCAAACCCACTCGGCTAGACCCAAACCCACTCGGCTAGCCCCAAACCCACTCGGCAAGGCCCAAACCCACTCGGCTAGACCCAAACCCACTCGGCTAGACCCAAACCCACTCGGCTAGATCCAAACCCACTCCGCTAGACCCAAACCCACTCGGCTACTCCCAAACGCACTCCGCTAGACCCAAACCCACTCGGCTAGACCCAAACCCACTCGGCTAGACCCAAGCCCACTCGTCTAGAACCAAGCCCACTCGGCTAGGCCCAAACCCACTCGGCTAGACCCAAACCCACTCGGCTAGACCCAAACCCACTCGGCTAGACCCAAACCCACTCCGCTAGACCCAAATCCACTCGGCTAGACCCAAACCCACTCGACTAGACCCAAACCCACTCGGCTAGACCCAAACCCACTCGGCAAGGCCCAAACCCACTCGGCTAGACCCAAACCCACTCGGCTAGACCCAAACCCACTCGGCTAGTTCCAAACCCGCTCCGCTAGACCCAAACCCACTCGGCTAGTCCCAAAAGCACTCCGCTAGACCCAAACCCACTCGGCTAGACCCAAACCAACTCGGCTAGACCCAAGCCCACTCGGCTAGAACCAAGCCCACTCGGCTAGGCCCAAACCCACTCGGCTAGACCCAAACCCACTCGGCTAGACCCAAACCCACTTGGCTAGACCCAAACCCACTCGGCTAGACTCAAACACACTGCGCTAGATCGAAACCCAGTCTGCTAGACCCAACCCCACTCCGCTAGACCCAAACCCACTCCGGTAGATGCAAACCCACTCCGCTAGACCCAAACCCACTCTACTAGACCCAAACCCACTCGGCTAGACCCAAACCCACTCGGCTAGACCCAAACCCACTCGGCTAGACCCAACCCCGCTCGACTAGACCCAAACCCACTCGGCTAGACCCAAACCCACTCGGCTAGCCCCAAACCCACTCGGCAAGGCCCAAACCCACTCGGCTAGACCCAAACCCACTCGGCTAGACCCAAACCCACTCGGCTAGATCCAAACCCACTCCGCTAGACCCAAACCCACTCGGCTACTCCCAAACGCACTCCGCTAGACCCAAACCCACTCGGCTAGACCCAAACCCACTCGGCTAGACCCAAGCCCACTCGTCTAGAACCAAGCCCACTCGGCTAGGCCCAAACCCACTCGGCTAGACCCAAACCCACTCGGCTAGACCCAAACCCACTCGGCTAGATCCAAACCCACTCCGCTAGACCCAAACCCACTCGGCTAGTCCCAAACGCACTCCGCTAGACCCAAACCCACTCGGCTAGACCCAAACCAACTCGGCTAGACCCAAGCCCACTCGGCTAGAACCAAGCCCACTCGGCTAGGCCCAAACCCACTCGGCTAGACCCAAACCCACTCGGCTAGACCCAAACCCACTCGGCTGGGCCCAAACCCACTCGGCTAGACCCAAACCCACTTGGCTAGACCCAAACCCACTCCACTAGACCCAAACCCACTCGGCTGGACCCAAACCCACTCGGCTAAACCCAAACCCACTCGGCTAGACCCAAACCCACTCGGCTAGACCAAAACCCACTCGGCTAGACGCAAACCCACTCCGCTAGATCGAAACCCAGTCCGCTAGACCCAACCCCACTCCGCTAGACCCAAACCCACTCCGGTAGATGCAAACCCACTCCGCTAGACCCAAACCCACTCGGCTAGACCCAAACCCACTCGGCTAGACCCAAACCCACTCGGCTAGACCCAAACCCACTCGGCTAGACCCAACCCCACTCGACTAGACCCAAACCCACTCGGCTAGACCCAAACCCACTCGGCTAGCCCCAAACCCACTCGGCAAGGCTGAAACCCACTCGGCTAGACCCAAACCCACTCGGCTAGACCCAAACCCACTCGGCTAGATCCAAACCCACTCCGCTAGACCCAAACCCACTCAGCTAGTCCCAAACGCACTCCGCTAGACCCAAACCCACTCGGCTAGACCCAAACCCACTCGGCTAGACCCAAGCCCACTCGGCTAGAACCAAGCCCACTCGGCTAGGCCCAAACCCACTCGGCTAGACCCAAACCCACTCGGCTAGACCCAAACCCACTCGGCTAGACCCAAACCCACTCCGCTAAACCCAAACCCACTCCGCTAGATGCAAACCCACTCCGCTGGACCCAAACCCACTCCGCTAGACCCAAACCCACTCGGCTAGACCCAAACCCACTCGGCTAGACCCAAACCTACTCGGCTAGACCCAACCCCACTCGGCTAGACCCAAACCCACTCGACTAGACCCAAACCCACTCGGCTAGACCCAAACCCACTCGGCTAGCCCCAAACCCACTCGGCTGGGCCCAAACCCACTCGGCTAGACCCAAACCCACTCGGCTAGACCCAAACCCACTCCGCTAGACCCAAACCCACTCCCCTAGACCCAAACCCACTCGGCTAGACCCAAACCCACTCGGCTAGACCCAAACCCACTCGGCTAGACCCAACCCCACTCGACTAGACCCAAACCCACTCGGCTAGACCCAAACCCACTCGGCTAGCCCCAAACCCACTCGGCAAGGCCCAAACCCACTCGGCTAGACCCAAACCCACTCGGCTAGACCCAAACCCACTCGGCTAGATCCAAACCCACTCCGCTAGACCCAAACCCACTCGGCTACTCCCAAACGCACTCCGCTAGACCCAAACCCACTCGGCTAGACCCAAACCCACTCGGCTAGACCCAAGCCCACTCGTCTAGAACCAAGCCCACTCGGCTAGGCCCAAACCCACTCGGCTAGACCCAAACCCACTCGGCTAGACCCAAACCCACTCGGCTAGACCCAAACCCACTCCGCTAGACCCAAATCCACTCGGCTAGACCCAAACCCACTCGACTAGACCCAAACCCACTCGGCTAGACCCAAACCCACTCGGCAAGGCCCAAACCCACTCGGCTAGACCCAAACCCACTCGGCTAGACCCAAACCCACTCGGCTAGTTCCAAACCCGCTCCGCTAGACCCAAACCCACTCGGCTAGTCCCAAAAGCACTCCGCTAGACCCAAACCCACTCGGCTAGACCCAAACCAACTCGGCTAGACCCAAGCCCACTCGGCTAGAACCAAGCCCACTCGGCTAGGCCCAAACCCACTCGGCTAGACCCAAACCCACTCGGCTAGACCCAAACCCACTTGGCTAGACCCAAACCCACTCGGCTAGACTCAAACACACTGCGCTAGATCGAAACCCAGTCTGCTAGACCCAACCCCACTCCGCTAGACCCAAACCCACTCCGGTAGATGCAAACCCACTCCGCTAGACCCAAACCCACTCTACTAGACCCAAACCCACTCGGCTAGACCCAAACCCACTCGGCTAGACCCAAACCCACTCGGCTAGACCCAACCCCGCTCGACTAGACCCAAACCCACTCGGCTAGACCCAAACCCACTCGGCTAGCCCCAAACCCACTCGGCAAGGCCCAAACCCACTCGGCTAGACCCAAACCCACTCGGCTAGACCCAAACCCACTCGGCTAGATCCAAACCCACTCCGCTAGACCCAAACCCACTCGGCTACTCCCAAACGCACTCCGCTAGACCCAAACCCACTCGGCTAGACCCAAACCCACTCGGCTAGACCCAAGCCCACTCGTCTAGAACCAAGCCCACTCGGCTAGGCCCAAACCCACTCGGCTAGACCCAAACCCACTCGGCTAGACCCAAACCCACTCGGCTAGACCCAAACCCACTCCGCTAGACCCAAATCCACTCGGCTAGACCCAAACCCACTCGACTAGACCCAAACCCACTCGGCTAGACCCAAACCCACTCGGCAAGGCCCAAACCCACTCGGCTAGACCCAAACCCACTCGGCTAGACCCAAACCCACTCGGCTAGATCCAAACCCGCTCCGCTAGACCCAAACCCACTCGGCTAGTCCCAAAAGCACTCCGCTAGACCCAAACCCACTTGGCTAGACCCAAACCAACTCGGCTAGACCCAAGCCCACTCGGCTAGAACCAAGCCCACTCGGCTAGGCCCAAACCCACTCGGCTAGACCCAAACCCACTCGGCTAGACCCAAACCCACTCGGCTGGGCCCAAACCCACTCGGCTAGACCCAAACCCACTCGGCTAGACCCAAACCCACTCCACTAGACCCAAACCCACTTGGCTGGACCCAAACCCACTCGGCTAAACCCACACCCACTCGGCTAGACCCAAACCCACTCGGCTAGACCCAAACCCACTCGGCTAGACGCAAACCCACTCCGCTAGACCGAAACCAACTCGGCTAGACCCAAACCCACTCGGCTAGACTCAAACACACTCCGCTAGATCGAAACCCAGTCCGCTAGACCCAACCCCACTCCGCTAGACCCAAACCCACTCCGGTAGATGCAAACCCACACCGCTAGACCCAAACCCACTCTGCTAGACCCAAACCCACTCGGCTGGACCCAAACCCACTCGGCTCGACCCAAACCCACTCGGCTAGACCCAACCCCACTCGACTAGACCCAAACCCACTCGGCTAGACCCAAACCCACTCGGCTAGCCCCAAACCCACTCGGCAAGGCCCAAACCCACTCGGCTAGACCCAAACCCACTCGGCTAGACCCAAACCCACTCGGCTAGATCCAAACCCACTCCGCTAGACCCAAACCCACTCGGCTAGTCCCAAACGCACTCCGCTAGACCCAAACCCACTCGGCTAGACCCAAACCCACTCGGCTAGACCCAAGCCCACTCGGCTAGAACCAAGCCCACTCGGCTAGGCCCAAACCCACTCGGCTAGACCCAAATCCACTCGGCTAGACCCAACCCCACTCCGCTAGACCCAAACCCACTCCGGTAGATGCAAACCCACTCCGCTAGACCCAAACCCACTCTGCTAGACCGAAACCCACTCGGCTAGACCCAAACCCACTCGGCTAGACCCAAACCCACTCGGCTAGACCCAACCCCACTCGACTAGACCCAAACCCACTCGGCTAGACCCAAACCCACTCGGCTAGCCCCAAACCCACTCGGCAAGGCACAAACCCACTCGGCTAGACCCAAACCCACTCGGCTAGACCCAAACCCACTCGGCTAGATCCAAACCCACTCCGCTAGACCCAAACCCACTCGGCCAGTCCCAAACGCACTCCGCTAGACCCAAACCCACTCGGCTAGACCCAAACCCACTCGGCTAGACCCAAGCCCACTCGGCTAGAACCAAGCCCACTCGGCTAGGCCCAAACCCACTCGGCTAGACCCAAACCCACTCGGCTAGACCCAAACCCACTCGGCTAGACCCAAACCCACTCGGCTAGACCCAAACCCACTCCACTAGATCCAAACCCACTCGGCTAGACCCAAACCCACTCGGCTAGACCCAAACCCACTCGGCTAGACCCAAACCCACTCGGCTAGACCCAAACCCACTCGGCTAGACGCAAACCCACTCCGCGAGACCGAAACCCACTCGGCTAGACCCAAACCCACTCGGCTAGACTCAAACACACTCCGCTAGATCGAAACCCAGTCCGCTAGACCCAACCCCACTCCGCTAGACCCAAACCCACTCCGGTAGATGCAAACCCACTCCGCTAGACCCAAACCCGCTCCGCTAGACCCAAACCCACTCGGCTAGACGCAAACCCACTCGGCTAGACCCAAACCCACTCGGCTAGACCCAACCCCACTCGACTAGACTCAAACCCACTCGGCAAGACCCAAACCCACTCGGCTAGCCCCAAACCCACTCGGCAAGGCCCAAACCCACTCGGCTAGACCCAAACCCACTCGGCTAGACCCAAACCCACTCGGCTAGATCCAAACCCACTCCGCTAGACCCAAACCCACTCGGCTAGCCCCAAACGCACTCCGCTAGACCCAAACCCACTCGGCAAGACCCAAACCAACTCGGCTAAACCCAAGCCCACTCGGCTGGAACCAAGCCCACTCGGCTAGGCCCAAACCCACTCGGCTAGACCCAAACCCACTCGGCTAGACCCAAACCCACTCGGCTAGACCCAACCCCACTCGACTAGACCCAAACCCACTCGGCTAGACCCAAACCCACTCGGCTAGCCCCAAACCCACTCGGCTGGGCCCAAACCCACTCGGCTAGACCCAAACCCACTCGGCTAGACCCAAACCCACTCCACTAGACCCAAACCCACTCGGCTAGACCCAAACCCACTCGGCTAGACCCAAACCCACTCGGCTAGACCCAAACCCACTCGGCTAGACCCAAACCCACTCGGCTAGACCCAAACCCACTCCGCTAGACCGAAACCCACTCGGCTAGACCCAAACCCACTCGGCTAGACTCAAACACACTGCGCTAGATCGAAACCCAGTCTGCTAGACCCAACCCCACTCCGCTAGACCCAAACCCACTCCGGTAGATGCAAACCCACTCCGCTAGACCCAAACCCACTCTACTAGACCCAAACCCACTCGGCTAGACCCAAACCCACTCGGCTAGACCCAAACCCACTCGGCTAGACCCAACCCCACTCGACTAGACCCAAACCCACTCGGCTAGACCCAAACCCACTCGGTTAGTCCCAAACGCACTCCGCTAGACCCAAACCCACTCGGCTAGACCCAAACCCACTCGGCTAGACCCAAGCCCACTCGGCTAGAACCAAGCCCACTCGGCTAGGCCCAAACCCACTCAGCTAGACCCAAACCCACTCGGCTAGACCCAAACCCACTCGGCTAGACCCAAACCCACTCCGCTAGACCCAAATCCACTCGGCTAGACCCAAACCCACTCGACTAGACCCAAACCCACTCGGCTAGACCCAAACCCACTCGGCAAGGCCCAAACCCACTCGGCTAGACCCAAACCCACTCGGCTAGACCCAAACCCGCTCCGCTAGACCCAAACCCACTCGGCTAGTCCCAAACGCACTCCGCTAGACCCAAACCCACTCGGCTAGACCCAAACCAACTCGGCTAGACCCAAACCCACTCGGCTAGACCCAAACCCACTCGGCTAGACCCAAACCTACTCGGCTAGACCCAAACCCACTCGGCTAGACGGAAACCCACTCCGCTAGACCGAAACCCACTCGGCTAGACCCAAACCCACTCGGCTATACTCAAACACACTCCGCTAGATCGAAACCCAGTCCGCTAGACCCAACCCCACTCCGCTAGACCCAAACCCACTCCGGTTGATGCAAACCCACTCCGCTAGACCCAAACCCACTCTGCTAGACCCAAACCCACTCGGCTAGACCCAAACCCACTCCACTAGACCCAAACCCACTCGGCTAGACCCAAACCCACTCGGCTAGACCCAAACCCACTCGGCTAGACCCAAACCCACTCGGCTAGACCCAAACCCACTCGGCTAGACCAAAACCCACTCCGCTAGACCGAAACCCACTCGGCTAGACCCAAACCCACTCGGCTAGACTCAAACACACTGCGCTACATCGAAACCCAGTCTGCTAGACCCAACCCCACTCCGCTAGACCCAAACCCACTCCGGTAGATGCAAACCCACTCCGCTAGACCCAAACCCACTCTACTAGACCCAAACCCACTCGGCTAGACCCAAACCCACTCGGCTAGACCCAAACCCACTCGGCTAGACCCAACCCCACTCGACTAGACCCAAACCCACTCGGCTAGACCCAAACCCACTCGGCTAGCCCCAAACCCACTCGGCAAGGCCCAAACCCACTCGGCTAGACCCAAACCCACTCGGCTAGACCCAAACCCACTCGGCTAGATCCAAACCCACTCCGCTAGACCCAAACCCACTCGGCTAGTCCCAAACGCACTCCGCTAGACGCAAACCCACTCGGCTAGACCCAAACCCACTCGGCTAGACCCAAGCCCACTCGGCTAGAACCAAGCCCACTCGGCTAGGCCCAAACCCACTCGGCTAGACCCAAACCCACTCGGCTAGACCCAAACCCACTCGGCTAGACCCAAACCCACTCCGCTAGACCCAAATCCACTCGGCTAGACCCAAACCCACTCGACTAGACCCAAACCCACTCGGCTAGACCCAAACCCACTCGGCAAGGCCCAAACCCACTCGGCTAGACCCAAACCCACTCGGCTAGACCCAAACCCACTCGGCTAGATCCAAACCCGCTCCGCTAGACCCAAACCCACTCGGCTAGTCCCAAACGCACTCCGCTAGACCCAAACCCACTCGGCTAGACCCAAACCAACTCGGCTAGACCCAAACCCACTCGGCTAGACCCAAACCCACTCGGCTAGACCCAAACCTACTCGGCTAGACCCAAACCCACTCGGCTAGACGGAAACCCACTCCGCTAGACCGAAACCCACTCGGCTAGACCCAAACCCACTCGGCTATACTCAAACACACTCCGCTAGATCGAAACCCAGTCCGCTAGACCCAACCCCACTCCGGTAGACCCAAACCCACTCCGGTTGATGCAAACCCACTCCGCTAGACCCAAACCCACTCTGCTAGACCCAAACCCACTCGGCTAGTCCCAAACCCACTCGGCTAGACCCAAACCCACTCGGCTAGACCCAACCCCACTCGACTAGACCCAAACCCACTCGGCTAGACCCAAACCCACTCGGCTAGCCCCAAACCCACTCGGCAAGGCCCAAACCCACTCGGCTAGACCCAAACCCACTCGGCTAGTCCCAAACGCACTCCGCTAGACCCAAACCCACTCGGCGAGACCCAAACCCACTCGGCTAGACCCAAGCCCACTCGGCTAGAACCAAGCCCACTCAGCTAGGCCCAAACCCACTCGGCTAGACCCAAACCCACTCGGCTAGACCCAAACCCACTCGGCTAGACCCAAACCCACTCCGCTAGACCCAAATCCACTCGGCTAGACCCAAACCCACTCGACTAGACCCAAACCCACTCCACTAGACCCAAACCCACTCGGCTAGACCCAAACCCACTTGGCTAGACCCAAACCCACTCGGCTGGACCCAAACCCACTCGGCTAGACCCAACCGCACTCCGCTAGACCCAAACCCACTCAGCTAGACACAAACCTATTCGGCTAAAACCAAACCCACTCGGCTAGCCCCAAACCCACTCGGCTAGACCCAAACCCACTCGGCTAGATCCAAACCCACTCCGCTAGACCCAAACCCACTCGGCTAGTCCCAAACCCACTCCGCTAGACACAATCCCACTCGGCTGGACCCAAACCCACTCGGCAAGACCCAAGCCCACTCGGCTAGAACCAAACCCACTGGGCTAGGCCCAAACCCACTCGGCTAGACCCAACCCCACTCGACTAGACCCAAACAAACTCGGCTAGACCCAAACCCACTCGGCTAGCCCCAAATCCACTCGGCTGGGCCCAAACCCACTCGGCTAGACCCAAACCCACTCGGCTAGACCCAAACCCACTCCACTAGACCCAAACCCACTCGGCTAGACCCAAACCCACTCGGCTAGACCCAACCCCACCGGACTAGACTCAAACCCACTCGGCTAGACCCAAACCCACTCGGCTAGCCCCAAACCCACTCGGCAAGGCCCAAACCCACTCGGCTAGACCCAAACCCACTCGGCTAGACCCAAACCCACTCGGCTAGATCCAAACCCACTCCGCTAGACCCAAACCCACTCGGCTAGTCCCAAACGCACTCCGCTAGACCCAAACCCACTCGGATAGACCCAAACCAACTCGGCTGGACCCAAGCCCACTCGGCTAGAACCAAGCCCACTCGGCTAGGCCCAAACCCACTCGGCTAGACCCAAACCCACTCGGCTAGACCCAAACCCACTTGGCTGGGCCCAAACCCACTCGGCTAGACCCAAACCCACTCGGCTAGACCCAAACCCACTCCACTAGACCCAAACCCACTCGGCTAGACCCAAACCCACTCGGCTAGACCCAAACCCACTCGACTAGACCCAACCCCACTCGACTAGACAGAAACCCACTCGGCTAGACCCAAACCCACTCGGCTAGCCCCAAACCCACTCGGCAAGGCCCAAACCCACTCGGCTAGACCCAAACCCACTCGTCTAGACCCAAACCCACTCGGCTAGATCCAAACCCACTCCGCTAGACCCAAACCCACTCGGCTAGTCCCAAACGCACTCCGCTAGACCCAAACCCACTCGGCTAGTCCCAAACCCACTCGGCTAGACCCAAGCCCACTCGGCTAGAACCAAGCCCACTCGGCTAGGCCCAAACCCACTCGGCTAGACCCAAACCCACTCGGCTAGACCCAAACCCACTCGGCTAGACCCAAACCCACTCCGCTAAACCAAAACCCACTCCGCTAGATGCAAACCCACTCCGCTGGACCCAAACCCACTCCGCTAGACCCAAACCCACTCGGCTAGACCCAAACCCACTCGGCTAGACCCAAACCTACTCGGCTAGACCGAACCCCACTCGACTAGACCCAAACAAACTCGGCTAGACCCAAACCCACTCGGCTAGCCCCAAACCCACTTGGCTGGGCCCAAACCCACTCGGCAAGACCCAAACCCACTCGGCTAGACCCAAACCCACTCCACTAGACCCAAACCCACTCGGCTGGGCCCAAACCCACTCGGCTAGACCCAAACCCACTCGGCTAGACCCAAACCCACTCCACTAGACCCAAACCCACTCGGCTAGACCCAAACCCACTCGGCTAGACCCAAACCCACTCGGCTAGACCCAAACCCACTCGGCTAGACCCAAACCCACTCGGCTAGACGCAAACCCACTCCGCGAGACCGAAACCCACTCAGCTAGACCCAAACCCACTCGGCTAGACTCAAATACACTCCGCTAGATCGAAACCCAGTCCGCTAGACCCAACCCCACTCCGCTAGACCCAAACCCACTCCGGTAGATGCAAACCCACTCCGCTAGACCCAAACCCACTCTGCTAGACCCAAACCCACTCGGCTAGACCCAAACCCACTCGGCTAGACCCAAACCCACTCGGCTAGACCCAACCCCACTCGACTAGACTCAAACCCACTCGGCAAGACCCACACCCACTCGGCTAGCCCCAAACCCACTCGGCAAGGCCCAAACCCACTCGGCTAGACCCAAACCCACTCGGCTAGACCCAAACCCACTCGGCAAGATCCAAACCCACTCCGCTAGACCCAAACCCACTCGGCTAGTCCCAAACGCACTCCGCTAGACCCAAACCCACTCGGCTAGACCCAAACCAACTCGGCTAGACCCAAGCCCACTCGGCTGGAACCAAGCCCACTCGGCTAGGCCCAAACCCACTCGGCTAGACCCAAACCCACTCGGCTAGACCCAAACCCACTCGGCTAGACCCAACCTCACTCGACTAGACCCAAACCCACTCGGCTAGACCCAAACCCACTCGGCTAGCCCCAAACCCACTCGGCTGGGCCCAAACCCACTCGGCTAGACCCAAACCCACTCGGCTAGACCCAAACCCAGTCCACTAGACCCAAACCCTCTCGGCTAGACCCAAACCCACTCGGCTAGACCCAAACCCACTCGGCTAGACCCAAACCCACTCGGCTAGACCCAAACCCACTCGGCTAGACCCAAACCCACTCCGCTAGACCGAAACCCACTCGGCTAGACCCAAACCCACTCGGCTAGACTCAAACACACTGCGCTAGATCGAAACCCAGTCCGCTAGACCCAACCCCACTCCGCTAGACCCAAACTCACTCCGGTAGATGCAAACCCACTCCGCTAGACCCAAACCCACTCTACTAGACCCAAACCCACTCGGCTAGACCCAAACCCACTCGGCTAGACCCAAACCCACTCGGCTAGACCCAACCCCACTCGACTAGACGCAAACCCACTCGGCTAGACCCAAACCCACTCGGCTAGCCCCAAACCCACTCGGCAAGGCCCAAACCCACTCGGCTAGACCCAAACCCACTCGGCTAGACCCAAACCCACTCGGCTAGATCCAAACCCACTCCGCTAGACCCAAACCCACTCGGCTAGTCCCAAACGCACTCCGCTAGACCCAAACCCACTCGGCTAGACCCAAACCCACTCGGCTAGACCCAAGCCCACTCGGCTAGAACCAAGCCCACTCGGCTAGGCCCAAACCCACTCGGCTAGACCCAAACCCACTCGGCTAGACCCAAACCCACTCGGCTAGACCCAAACCCACTCCGCTAGACCCAAATCCACTCGGCTAGACCCAAACCCACTCGACTAGACCCAAACCCAATCGGCTAGACCCAAACCCACTCGGCTAGATCCAAACCCGCTCCGCTAGACCCAAACCCACTCGGCTAGTCCCAAACGCACTCCGCTAGACCCAAACCCACTCGGCTAGACCCAAACCAACTCGGCTAGACCCAAACCCACTCGGCTAGACCCAAACCCACTCGGCTAGACCCAAACCTACTCGGCTAGACCCAAACCCACTCGGCTAGACGCAAACCCACTCCGCTAGACCGAAACCCACTCGGCTAGACCCAAACCCACTCGGCTATACTCAAACACACTCCGCTAGATCGAAACCCAGTCCGCTAGACCCAACCCCACTCCGCTAGACCCAAACCCACTCCGGTTGATGCAAACCCACTCCGCTAGACCCAAACCCACTCTGCTAGACCCAAACCCACTCGGCTAGTCCCAAACCCACTCGGCTAGACCCAAACCCACTCGGCTAGACCCAACCCCACTCGACTAGACCCAAACCCACTCGGCTAGACCCAAACCCACTCGGCTAGCCCCAAACCCACTCGGCAAGGCCCAAACCCACTCGGCTAGACCCAAACCCACTCGGCTAGTCCCAAACGCACTCCGCTAGACCCAAACCCACTCGGCGAGACCCAAACCCACTCGGCTAGACCCAAGCCCACTCGGCTAGAACCAAGCCCACTCGGCTAGGCCCAAACCCACTCGGCTGGACCCAAACCCACTCGGCTAGACCCAAACCCACTCGGCTAGACCCAAACCCACTCCGCTAGACCCAAATCCACTCGGCTAGACCCAAACCCACTCGGCTAGATCCAAACCCACTCCGCTAGACCCAAACCCACTCGGCTAGTCCCAAACCCACTCCGCTAGACACAATCCCACTCGGCTGGACCCAAACCCACTCGGCAAGACCCAAGCCCACTCGGCTAGAACCAAACCCACTGGGCTAGGCCCAAACCCACTCGGCTAGACCCAACCACACTCGACTAGACCCAAACAAACTCGGCTAGACCCAAACCCACTCGGCTAGCCCCAAACCCACTCGGCTGGGCCCAAACCCACTCGGCTAGACCCAAACCCACTCCACTAGACCCAAACCCACTCGGCTGGACCCAAACCCACTCGGCTAAACCCAAACCCACTCGGCTAGACCCAAACCCACTCGGCTAGACCCAAACCCACTCGGCTAGACGCAAACCCACTACGCTAGACCGAAACCCACTCGGCTAGACCCAAACCCACTCCGCTAGACTCAAACACACTCCGCTAGATCGAAACCCAGTCCGCTAGACCCAACCCCACTCCGCTAGACCCAAACCCACTCCGGTAGATGCAAACCCACTCCGCTAGACCCAAACCCACTCTGCTAGACCCAAACCCACTCGGCTAGACCCAAACCCACTCGGCTAGACCCAAACCCACTCGGCTAGACCCAACCCCACTCGACTAGACCCAAACCCACTCGGCTAGACCCAAACCCACTCGGCTAGCCCCAAACCCACTCGGCTAGACCCAAACGCACTCCGCTAGACCCAAACCCACTCGGCGAGACCCAAACCCACTCGGCTAGACCCAAGCCCACTCGGCTAGAACCAAGCCCACTCGGCTAGGCCCAAACCCACTCGGCTGGACCCAAACCCACTCGGCTAGACCCAAACCCACTCGGCTAGACCCAAACCCACTCCGCTAGACCCAAATCCACTCGGCTAGACCCAAACCCACTCGGCTAGATCCAAACCCACTCCGCTAGACCCAAACCCACTCGGCTAGTCCCAAACCCACTCCGCTAGACACAATCCCACTCGGCTGGACCCAAACCCACTCGGCAAGACCCAAGCCCACTCGGCTAGAACCAAACCCACTGGGGTAGGCCCAAACCCACTCGGCTAGACCCAACCACACTCGACTAGGCCCAAACAAACTCGGCTAGACCCAAACCCACTCGGCTAGCCCCAAACCCACTCGGCTGGGCCCAAACCCACTCGGCTAGACCCAAACCCACTCCACTAGACCCAAACCCACTCGGCTGGACCCAAACCCACTCGGCTAAACCCAAACCCACTCGGCTAGACCCAAACCCACTCGGCTAGACCCAAACCCACTCGGCTAGACGCAAACCCACTACGCTAGACCGAAACCCACTCGGCTAGACCCAAACCCACTCGGCTAGACTCAAACACACTCCGCTAGATCGAAACCCAGTCCGCTAGACCCAACCCCACTCCGCTAGACCCAAACCCACTCCGGTAGATGCAAACCCACTCCGCTAGACCCAAACCCACTCTGCTAGACCCAAACCCACTCGGCTAGACCCAAACCCACTCGGCTAGACCCAAACCCACTCGGCTAGACCCAACCCCACTCGACTAGACCCAAACCCACTCGGCTAGACCCAAACCCACTCGGCTAGCCCCAAACCCACTCGGCAAGGCCCAAACCCACTCGGCTAGACCCAAACCCACTCGGCTAGACCCAAACCCACTCGGCTAGATCCAAACCCACTCCGCTAGACCCAAACCCACTCGGCTAGTCCCAAACGCACTCCGCTAGACCCAAACCCACTCGGCTAGACCCAAACCCACTCGGCTAGACCCAAGCCCACTCGGCTAGAACCAAGCCCACTCGGCTAGGCCCAAACCCACTCGGCTAGACCCAAACCCACTCGGCTAGACCCAAACCCACTCGGCTAGACCCAAACCCACTCCGCTAAACACAAACCCACTCCGCTAGATGCAAACCCACTCCGCTGGACCCAAACCCACTCCGCTAGACCCAAACCCACTCGGCTAGACCCAAACCCACTCGGCTAGACCCAAACCTACTCGGCTAGACCCAACCCCACTCGACTAGACCCAAACAAACTCAGCTAGACCCAAACCCACTCGGCTAGCCCCAAACCCACTTGGCTGGGCCCAAACCCACTCGGCAAGACCCAAACCCACTCGGCTAGACCCAAACCCACTCCACTAGACCCAAACCCACTCGGCTGGGCTCAAACCCACTCGGCTAGACCCAAACCCACTCGGCTAGACCCAAACCCACTCCGCTAGACCCAAACCCACTCGGCTAGACCCAAACCCACTCGGCTAGACCCAAACCCACTCGGCTAGACCCAAACCCACTCGGCTAGACCGAAACCCACTCGGCTAGACGCAAACCCACTCCGCGAGACCGAAACCCACTCGGCTAGACCCAAACCCACTCGGCTAGACTCAAACACACTCCGCTAGATCGAAACCCAGTCCGCTAGACCCAACCCCACTCCGCTAGACCCAAACCCACTCCGGTAGATGCAAACCCACTCCGCTAGACCCAAACCCACTCCGCTAGACCCAAACCCACTCGGCTAGACCCAAACCCACTCGGCTAGACCCAAACCCACTCGGCTAGACCCAACCCCACTCGACTAGACTCAAACCCACTCGGCTAGACCCAAACCCACTCGGCTAGCCCCAAACCCACTCGGCAAGGCCCAAACCCACTCGGCTAGACCCAAACCCACTCGGCTAGACCCAAACCCACTCGGCTAGATCCAACCCCACTCCGCTAGACCCAAACCCACTCGGCTTGTCCCAAACGCACTCCGCTAGACCCAAACCCACTCGGCTAGACCCAAACCAACTCGGCTAGACCCAAGCCCACTCGGCTGGAACCAAGCCCACTCGGCTAGGCCCAAACCCACTCCGCTAGACCCAAACCCACTCGGCTAGACCCAAACCCACTCGGCTAGACCCAACCCCACTCGACTAGACCCAAACCCACTCGGCTAGACCCAAACCCACTCGGCTAGACCCAACCCCACTCGACTAGACTCAAACCCACTCGGCTAGACCCAAACCCACTCGGCTAGCCCCAAACCCACTCGGCAAGGCCCAAACCCACTCGGCTAGACCCAAACCCACTCGGCTAGACCCAAACCCACTCGGCTAGATCCAACCCCACTCCGCTAGACCCAAACCCACTCAGCTTGTCCCAAACGCACTCCGCTAGACCCAAACCCACTCGGCTAGACCCAAACCAACTCGGCTAGACCCAAGCCCACTCGGCTGGAACCAAGCCCACTCGGCTAGGCCCAAACCCACTCCGCTAGACCCAAACCCACTCGGCTAGACCCAAACCCACTCGGCTAGACCCAACCCCACTCGACTAGACCCAAACCCACTCGGCTAGACCCAAACCCACTCGGCTAGCCCCAAACCCACTCGGCTGGGCCCAAACCCACTCGGCTAGACCCAAACCCACTCGGCTAGACCCAAACCCACTCCACTAGACCCAAACCCACTCGGCTAGACCCAAACCCACTCGGCTAGACCCAAACCCACTCGGCTAGACCCAAACCCACTCGGCTAGACCCAAACCCACTCGGCTAGACCCAAACCCACTCCGCTAGACCGAAACCCACTCGGCTAGACCCAAACCCACTCGGCTAGACTCAAACACACTGCGCTAGATCGAAACCCAGTCCGCTAGACCCAACCCCACTCGACTAGACTCAAACCCACTCGGCTAGACCCAAACCCACTCGGCTAGCCCCAAACCCACTCGGCAAGGCCCAAACCCACTCGGCTAGACCCAAACCCACTCGGCTAGACCCAAACCCACTCGGCTAGATCCAAACCCACTCCGCTAGACCCAAACCCACTCGGCTTGTCCCAAACGCACTCCGCTAGACCCAAACCCACTCGGCTAGACCCAAACCAACTCGGCTAGACCCAAGCCCACTCGGCTGGAACCAAGCCCACTCGGCTAGGCCCAAACCCACTCCGCTAGACCCAAACCCACTCGGCTAGACCCAAACCCACTCGGCTAGACCCAACCCCACTCGACTAGACCCAAACCCACTCGGCTAGACCCAAACCCACTCGGCTAGCCCCAAACCCACTCGGCTGGGCCCAAACCCACTCGGCTAGACCCAAACCCACTCGGCTAGACCCAAACCCACTCCACTAGACCCAAACCCACTCGGCTAGACCCAAACCCACTCGGCTAGACCCAAACCCACTCGGCTAGACCCAAACCCACTCGGCTAGACCCAAACCCACTCGGCTAGACCCAAACCCACTCCGCTAGACCGAAACCCACTCGGCTAGACCCAAACCCACTCGGCTAGACTCAAACACACTGCGCTAGATCGAAACCCAGTCCGCTAGACCCAACCCCACTCCGCTAGACCCAAACCCACTCCGGTAGATGCAAACCCACTCGGCTAGCCCCAAACCCACTCGGCAAGGCCCAAACCCACTCGGCTAGACCCAAACCCACTCGGCTAGCCCCAAACCCACTCGGCTGGGCCCAAACCCACTCCGCTAGACCCAAACCCACTCGGCTAGACCCAAACCCACTCGGCTAGACCCAAACCCACTCGGCTAGACCCAAACCCACTCGGCTAGACCCAAACCCACTCGGCTAGACGCAAACCCACTCCGCGAGACCGAAACCCACTCGGCTAGACCCAAACCCACTCGGCTAGACTCAAACACACTCCGCTAGATCGAAACCCAGTCCGCTAGACCCAACCCCACTCCGCTAGACCCAAACCCACTCCGGTAGATGCAAACCCACTCCGCTAGACCCAAACCCACTCCGCTAGACCCAAACCCACTCGGCTAGACCCAAACCCACTCGGCTAGACCCAAACCCACTCGGCTAGACCCAACCCCACTCGACTAGACTCAAACCCACTCGGCTAGACCCAAACCCACTCGGCTAGCCCCAAACCCACTCGGCAAGGCCCAAACCCACTCGGCTAGACCCAAACCCACTCGGCTAGACCCAAACCCACTCGGCTAGATCCAACCCCACTCCGCTAGACCCAAACCCACTCGGCTTGTCCCAAACGCACTCCGCTAGACCCAAACCCACTCGGCTAGACCCAAACCAACTCGGCTAGACCCAAGCCCACTCGGCTGGAACCAAGCCCACTCGGCTAGGCCCAAACCCACTCCGCTAGACCCAAACCCACTCGGCTAGACCCAAACCCACTCGGCTAGACCCAACCCCACTCGACTAGACCCAAACCCACTCGGCTAGACCCAAACCCACTCGGCTAGCCCCAAACCCACTCGGCTGGGCCCAAACCCACTCGGCTAGACCCAAACCCACTCGGCTAGACCCAAACCCACTCCACTAGACCCAAACCCACTCGGCTAGACCCAAACCCACTCGGCTAGACCCAAACCCACTCGGCTAGACCCAAACCCACTCGGCTAGACCCAAACCCACTCGGCTAGACCCAAACCCACTCCGCTAGACCGAAACCCACTCGGCTAGACCCAAACCCACTCGGCTAGACTCAAACACACTGCGCTAGATCGAAACCCAGTCCGCTAGACCCAACCCCACTCGACTAGACTCAAACCCACTCGGCTAGACCCAAACCCACTCGGCTAGCCCCAAACCCACTCGGCAAGGCCCAAACCCACTCGGCTAGACCCAAACCCACTCGGCTAGACCCAAACCCACTCGGCTAGATCCAAACCCACTCCGCTAGACCCAAACCCACTCGGCTTGTCCCAAACGCACTCCGCTAGACCCAAACCCACTCGGCTAGACCCAAACCAACTCGGCTAGACCCAAGCCCACTCGGCTGGAACCAAGCCCACTCGGCTAGGCCCAAACCCACTCCGCTAGACCCAAACCCACTCGGCTAGACCCAAACCCACTCGGCTAGACCCAACCCCACTCGACTAGACCCAAACCCACTCGGCTAGACCCAAACCCACTCGGCTAGCCCCAAACCCACTCGGCTGGGCCCAAACCCACTCGGCTAGACCCAAACCCACTCGGCTAGACCCAAACCCACTCCACTAGACCCAAACCCACTCGGCTAGACCCAAACCCACTCGGCTAGACCCAAACCCACTCGGCTAGACCCAAACCCACTCGGCTAGACCCAAACCCACTCGGCTAGACCCAAACCCACTCCGCTAGACCGAAACCCACTCGGCTAGACCCAAACCCACTCGGCTAGACTCAAACACACTGCGCTAGATCGAAACCCAGTCCGCTAGACCCAACCCCACTCCGCTAGACCCAAACCCACTCCGGTAGATGCAAACCCACTCCGCTAGACCCAAACCCACTCTACTAGACCCAAACCCACTCGGCTAGACCCAAACCCACTCGGCTAGACCCAAACCCACTCGGCTAGACCCAACCCCACTTGACTAGACCCAAACCCACTCGGCTAGACCCAAACCCACTCGGCTAGCCCCAAACCCACTCGGCAAGGCCCAAACCCACTCGGCTAGACCCAAACCCACTCGGCTAGACCCAAACCCACTCGGCTAGATCCAAACCCACTCCGCTAGACCCAAACCCACTCGGCTAGTCCCAAACCCACTCCGCTAGACACAATCCCACTCGGCTGGACCCAAACCCACTCGGCAAGACCCAAGCCCACTCGGCTAGAACCAAACCCACTGGGCTAGGCCCAAAACCACTCGGCTAGACCCAACCCCACTCGACTAGACCCAAACAAACTCGGCTAGACCCAAACCCACTCGGCTAGCCCCAAACCCACTCGGCTGGGCCCAAACCCACTCGGCTAGACCCAAACCCACTCCACTAGACCCAAACCCACTCGGCTGGACCCAAACCCACTCGGCTAAACCCAAACCCACTCGGCTAGACCCAAACCCACTCGGCTAGACCCAAACCCACTCGGCTAGACGCAAACCCACTCCGCTAGACCGAAACCCACTCGGCTAGACCCAAACCCACTCGGCTAGACTCAAACACACTCCGCTAGATCGAAACCCAGTCCGCTAGACCCAACCCCACTCCGCTAGACCCAAACCCACTCCGGTAGATGCAAACCCACTCCGCTAGACCCAAACCCACTCTGCTAGACCCAAACCCACTCGGCTAGACCCAAACCCACTCGGCTAGACCCAAACCCACTCGGCTAGACCCAACCCCACTCGACTAGACCCAAACCCACTCGGCTAGACCCAAACCCACTCGGCTAGCCCCAAACCCACTCGGCAAGGCCCAAACCCACTCGGCTAGACCCAAACCCACTCGGCTAGACCCAAACCCACTCGGCTAGATCCAAACCCACTCCGCTAGACCCAAACCCACTCGGCTAGACCCAAACCCACTCGGCTAGACCCAAACCCACTCGGCTAGACCCAAACCCACTCGGCTAGACGCAAACCCACTCCGCGAGACCGAAACCCACTCGGCTAGACCCAAACCCACTCGGCTAGACTCAAACACACTCCGCTAGATCGAAACCCAGTCCGCTAGACCCAACCCCACTCCGCTAGACCCAAACCCACTCCGGTAGATGCAAACCCACTCCGCTAGACCCAAACCCACTCCGCTAGACCCAAACCCACTCGGCTAGACCCAAACCCACTCGGCTAGACCCAAACCCACTCGGCTAGACCCAACCCCACTCGACTAGACTCAAACCCACTCGGCTAGACCCAAACCCACACGGCTAGCCCCAAACCCACTCGGCAAGGCCCAAACCCACTCGGCTAGACCCAAACCCACTCGGCTAGACCCAAACCCACTCGGCTAGATCCAAACCCACTCCGCTAGACCCAAACCCACTCGGCTTGTCCCAAACGCACTCCGCTAGACCCAAACCCACTCGGCTAGACCCAAACCAACTCGGCTAGACCCAAGCCCACTCGGCTGGAACCAAGCCCACTCGGCTAGACCCAAACCCACTCCGCTAGACCCAAACCCACTCGGCTAGACCCAAACCCACTCGGCTAGACCCAACCCCACTCGACTAGACCCAAACCCACTCGGCTAGACCCAAACCCACTCGGCTAGCCCCAAACCCACTCGGCTGGGCCCAAACCCACTCGGCTAGACCCAAACCCACTCGGCTAGACCCAAACCCACTCCACTAGACCCAAACCCACTCGGCTATACCCAAACCCACTCGGCTAGACCCAAACCCACTCGGCTAGACCCAAACCCACTCGGCTAGACCCAAACCCACTCCGCTAGACCGAAACCCACTCGGCTAGACCCAAACCCACTCGGCTAGACTCAAACACACTGCGCTAGATCGAAACCCAGTCCGCTAGACCCAACCCCACTCGACTAGACTCAAACCCACTCGGCTAGACCCAAACCCACTCGGCTAGCCCCAAACCCACTCGGCAAGGCTCAAACCCACTCGGCTAGACCCAAACCCACTCGGCTAGACCCAAACCCACTCGGCTAGATCCAAACCCACTCCGCTAGACCCAAACCCACTCGGCTTGTCCCAAACGCACTCCGCTAGACCCAAACCCACTCGGCTAGACCCAAACCAACTCGGCTAGACCCAAGCCCACTCGGCTGGAACCAAGCCCACTCGGCTAGGCCCAAACCCACTCCGCTAGACCCAAACCCACTCGGCTAGACCCAAACCCACTCGGCTAGACCCAACCCCACTCGACTAGACCCAAACCCACTCGGCTAGACCCAAACCCACTCGGCTAGCCCCAAACCCACTCGGCTGGGCCCAAACCCACTCGGCTAGACCCAAACCCACTCGGCTAGACCCAAACCCACTCCACTAGACCCAAACCCACTCGGCTAGACCCAAACCCACTCGGCTAGACCCAAACCCACTCGGCTAGACCCAAACCCACTCGGCTAGACCCAAACCCACTCGGCTAGACCCAAACCCACTCCGCTAGACCGAAACCCACTCGGCTAGACCCAAACCCACTCGGCTAGACTCAAACACACTGCGCTAGATCGAAACCCAGTCCGCTAGACCCAACCCCACTCCGCTAGACCCAAACCCACTCCGGTAGATGCAAACCCACTCCGCTAGACCCAAACCCACTCTACTAGACCCAAACCCACTCGGCTAGACCCAAACCCACTCGGCTAGACCCAAACCCACTCGGCTAGACCCAACCCCACTTGACTAGACCCAAACCCACTCGGCTAGACCCAAACCCACTCGGCTAGCCCCAAACCCACTCGGCAAGGCCCAAACCCACTCGGCTAGACCCAAACCCACTCGGCTAGACCCAAACCCACTCGGCTAGATCCAAACCCACTCCGCTAGACCCAAACCCACTCGGCTAGTCCCAAACCCACTCCGCTAGACACAATCCCACTCGGCTGGACCCAAACCCACTCGGCAAGACCCAAGCCCACTCGGCTAGAACCAAACCCACTGGGCTAGGCCCAAAACCACTCGGCTAGACCCAACCCCACTCGACTAGACCCAAACAAACTCGGCTAGACCCAAACCCACTCGGCTAGCCCCAAACCCACTCGGCTGGGCCCAAACCCACTCGGCTAGACCCAAACCCACTCCACTAGACCCAAACCCACTCGGCTGGACCCAAACCCACTCGGCTAAACCCAAACCCACTCGGCTAGACCCAAACCCACTCGGCTAGACCCAAACCCACTCGGCTAGACGCAAACCCACTCCGCTAGACCGAAACCCACTCGGCTAGACCCAAACCCACTCGGCTAGACTCAAACACACTCCGCTAGATCGAAACCCAGTCCGCTAGACCCAACCCCACTCCGCTAGACCCAAACCCACTCCGGTAGATGCAAACCCACTCCGCTAGACCCAAACCCACTCTGCTAGACCCAAACCCACTCGGCTAGACCCAAACCCACTCGGCTAGACCCAAACCCACTCGGCTAGACCCAACCCCACTCGACTAGACCCAAACCCACTCGGCTAGACCCAAACCCACTCGGCTAGCCCCAAACCCACTCGGCAAGGCCCAAACCCACTCGGCTAGACCCAAACCCACTCGGCTAGACCCAAACCCACTCGGCTAGATCCAAACCCACTCCGCTAGACCCAAACCCACTCGGCTAGTCCCAAACGCACTCCGCTAGACCCAAACCCACTCGGCTAGACCCAAACCCACTCGGCTAGACCCAAGCCCACTCGGCTAGAACCAAGCCCACTCGGCTACGCCCAAACCCACTCGGCTAGACCCAAACCCACTCGGCTAGACCCAAACCCACTCGGCTAGACCCAAACCCACTCCGCTAAACACAAACCCACTCCGCTAGATGCAAACCCACTCCGCTGGGCCCAAACCCACTCGGCAAGACCCAAACCCACTCGGCTAGACCCAAACCCACTCCACTAGACCCAAACCCACTCGGCTGGGCCCAAACCCACTCGGCTAGACCCAAACCCACTCGGCTTGACCCAAACCCACTCCACTAGACCCAAACCCACTCGGCTAGACCCAAACCCACTCGGCTAGACCCAAACCCACTCGGCTAGACCCAAACCCACTCGGCTAGACCCAAACCCACTCGGCTAGACGCAAACCCACGCCGCGAGACCGAAACCCACTCGGCTAGACCCAAACCCACTCGGCTAGACTCAAACGCACTCCGCTAGATCGAAACCCAGTCCGCTAGACCCAACCCCACTCCGCTAGACCCAAACCCACTCCGGTAGATGCAAACCCACTCCGGCAGATGCAAACCCACTCGGCTAGACCCAAACCCACTCGGCTAGACCCAAACCCACTCGGCTAGACCCAACCCCACTCGACTAGACCCAAACCCACTTGGCTAGACCCAAACCCACTCGGCTAGCCCCAAACCCACTCGGCTGGGCCCAAACCCACTCGGCTAGACCCAAACCCACTCGGCTAGACCCAAACCCACTTCGGTAGATGCAAACCCACTCCGCTAGACCCAAACCCACTCTACTAGACCCAAACCCACTCGGCTAGACCCAAACCCACTCGGCTAGACCCAAACCATTGTGAGAGGTACGGACAGGGGTTTTTGCGGCAACAGACGGGATTCCAGGATGGTGTGCTGCCTTCCTGGTGCCAGGATCCAGGATGTTACGGACAGAGTGCAGACAATCCTCAAGGGCGAAGGTGACCAGCCGGAAGTGGTCGTGCATGTTGGCACAAATGATGTTGGAAAGAAGGAGATGATTTTTTTGCAGCAGGACTTCAGAGAGCTCGGAAAAATGCTGAAAAGCAGGACTTCCAGGGTTGTTATCTCCGGTTTGCTTCCAGTTCCTCGTGCTGGCGAGAGCAGGAACAGGGAGATATGGGACCTGAATGTGTGGCTGAGGAACTGGTGCAGGGGGCAGGGATTTAGATTCTTAGATCACTGGGATTTTTTTTATATTAAGGGGGAACTGTACAAAAGGGACGGATTGCATCTTAACAGGTGGGGGACCAGCATTCTGGCCGGCAGGTTTGCCACTGCTACACGGATGGTTTTAAACTGAATAAGGGGGGTGGGGTATCAAATGGGATAGTCGAGGACGGAGTTAGAGGGAAAGAGAGTAAAGCGATGGTTAATGACCCCAGAATTAACGGGGAAGAAAGCTCACAAAGGGATAGGAGAGTATGGCCAAGTGTAATAGGGATCGATGTGAAAGGGGCCACTTGTCAACATAATTGTATAAGGAGTAAGAGTGTTGTAAAAACAAGCCTGAAGGCTTTGTGTCTCAATGCGAGGAGCATTCGTAATAAGGTGGATGAGTTGAAGGTGCAGATAGCGATTAATGACTATGCTATAGTTGGAATCACGGAGACTTGGCTCCAGGATGACCAAGGCTGGGAGCTGAACATCCAGGGATATTCAATATTCAGGAGGGATAGACGAAAAGGAAAAGGAGGTGGGGTAGCGTTGCTGGTGAGAGAGGAGATTAATGCAATAGAAAGGAAGGACATTAGCGTGGAGGATGTGGAATCGATATGGGTAGAGCTGCGAAACTCTAAGGGGCAGAAAACGCTAGTGGGAACTGTGTACAGGCCACCTAACAGTAGTATTGGAGTTGGGGATGGCATCAAACAGGAAATTAGAAATGCGTGCAACAAGGGTAACACGGTTATAATGGGTGACTTCAATCTGCATGTAGATTGGGTGAATCAAATTGGCAGGGGTGCTGAGGAAGAGGATTTCCTGGAATGTATGCGGGATAGTTTTCTCAACCAACATGTGGAGGAACCAACGAGAGAGCAGGCTATTCTAGACTGGGTATTGAGTAATGAGGAAGGGTTAGTTAGCAGTCTTGTTGTGCGTGGCCCCTTGGGCAAGAGTGACCATAATATGGTTGAGTTCTTCATTAGGATGGAGAGTGACAAAATTAAGTCAGAAACAAGGGTTCTGAACTTGAACAAAGGTAACTTTGAAGGTATGAGATGTGAATTGGCCAAGATAGACTGGCAGGTGATTCTTAAAGGGTTGACAGTGGATGTGCAATGGAAGGTATTTAAAGACTGCATGGATGAAGTACAAAAGTTGTTCATACCAGTTTGGCTAAAGAATAAATCGGGGAAGGTGGTGCATCCATGGATAACAAGGGAAATCAGGGATAGTATAAAAACAAAAGATGAGGCATACAAATTTGCCAGAAAAAGCAGCCTACCGGAGGACTGGGAGAAATTCAGAATCCAGCAGAGGAGGACAAAGGGCTTAATTAGGAAAGGGAAAATAGATTATGAAAGGAAACTGGCAGGGAACATAAAAACTGACTGCAAAAGTTTTTATAGATATGTAAAGAGAAAGAGACTAGTTAAAACAAATGTTGGTCCCTTGCAGTCAGAAACAGGTGAATTGATCATGGGGAACAAGGACATGGCAGACCAATTGAATAACTACTTTGGTTCTGTCTTCACTAAGGAAGACATAAATAATCTGCCGGAAATAGCAGTGGAACGGGGGTCAAATAAGATGGAGGAACTGAGTGAAATCCAGGTTAGCCGGGAGGTGGTGTTGGGTAAATTGAACGGATTGAAGGCCGATAAATCCCCAGGGCCAGATAGTCTGCATCCCAGAGTACTCAAGGAGGTAGCCACAGAAATAGTGGATGCATTAGTGATAATTTTTCAAAATTCCTTAGATTCTGGAGTAGTTCCTGAGGATTGGAGGGTAGCTAATGTAACCCCACTTTTTAAAAAAGGAGGGAGAGACAAAGCGGGGAATTACAGACCAGTTAGTCTAACATCGGTAGTGGGGAAACTGCTAGAGTCAGTTATTAAAGATGGGATAGCAGCGCATTTGGAAAGTGGTGAAATCATTGGACAAAGTCAGCATGGATTTACGAAAGGTAAATCATGTCTGACAAATCTGATAGAATTTTTCGAGGATGTAACTAGTAGAGTGGATAAGGGAGAACCAGTGGATGTGTTATATCTAGACTTTCAGAAGGCTTTCGACAAGGTCCCGCATAAGAGATTAGCATACAAACTTAAAGCACACGGTATTGGGGGTTCAGTATTTATGTGGATAGAGAACTGGCTAGCAGACAGGAGGCAAAGGGTAGGAGTAAACGGGTCCTTTTCAGAATGGCAGGCAGTGACTAGTGGGGTGCCGCAAGGCTCAGTGCTGGGACCCCAGCTATTTACAATATATATTAATGATTTGGACGAGGGAATTCAATGCAACATCTCCAAATTTGCAGATGATACCAAGCTGGGGGGTATAGTTAGGTGTGAGGAGGATGCTTGGAGGCTGCAGGGTGATTTGGATAGGCTGAGTGAATGGGCAGATGCATGGCAGATGCAGTACAATGTGGATAAATGTGAGGTTATCCACTTTGGTGGCAAAAACATGAGGGTAGACTATTATCTGAATGGTGGCAGATTAGGTAAGGGGGAGATGCAACGAGACCTGGGTGTCATGGTACACCAGTCATTGAAAGTAGGCATGCAGGTGCAGCAGGCAGTGAAGAAAGCAAATGGTATGTTAGCATTCATAGCGAAAGGATTTGAGTATAGGAGCAGGGAGGTTCTACTGCAGTTGTACAGGGTTTTGGTGAGGCCACACCTGGAGTACTGCGTACAGTTTTGGTCTCCAAATCTGAGGAAAGACATCCTTGCCATAGAGGGGGTACAGAGAAGATTCACCAGACTGATTCCTGGGATGTCAGGACTTTCATATGAGGAAAGATTGGATAGACTCGGTTTGTACTCGATGGAATTTAGAAGATTGAGGGGGGATCTTATAGAAACCTACAAAATTCTTAAGGGGTTGGACAAGCTAGATGCTGGAAGATTGTTCCCGATGTTGGGGGAGTCCAGAACAAGGGGTCACAGTCTAAGGATAAGGGGGAATTCCTTTAGGACCGAAATGAGGAAAACATTCTTTACACAGAGAGTGGTGAGTCTCTGGAATTCTCTGCCACAGAAGGTAGTTGAGGCCAGTTCATTGGCTATATTTAAGAGGGCGTTAGATGTGGCACTTGTGGCTAAAGGGATCAGGGGGTATGGAGAGAAGGCAGGTGCGGGATACTGAGTTGGATGATCAGCCATGATCACATTGAATGGCGGTGCAGGCTCGAAGGGCCGAATGGCCTACTCCTGCACCTATTTTCTATGTTTCTATGTTTCTAAACCCACTCGGCTAGACCCAACCCCACTCGACTAGACCCAAACCCACTCGGCTAGACCCAAACCCACTCGGCTAGACCCAAACCCACTCGGCTATATCCAAACCCACTCCGCTAGACCCAAACCCACTCGGCTAGTTCCAAACGCACTCCGCTAGACCCAAACCCACTCGGCTAGACCCAAACCAACTCGGCTAGACCCAAGCCCACTCGGCTAGAACCAAGCCCACTCGGCTGGGCCCAAACCCACTCGGCTAGACCCAAACCCACTCGGCTAGACCCAAACCCACTCGGCTGGGCCCAAACCCACTCGGCTAGACCCAAACCCACTCGGCTAGACCCAAACCCACTCCACTAGACCCAAACCCACTCGGCTGGACCCAAACCCACTCGGCTAAACCCAAACCCACTCGGCTAGACCCAAACCCACTCGGCTAGACCCAAACCCACTCGGCTAGACGCAAACCCACTCCGCTAGACCGAAACCCACTCGGCTAGACCCAAACCCACTCGGCTAGACTCAAACACACTCCGCTAGATCGAAACCCAGTCCGCTAGACCCAACCCCACTCCGCTAGACCCAAACCCACTCCGGTAGATGCAAACCCACTCCGCTAGACCCAAACCCACTCAGCTAGACCCAAACCCACTCGGCTAGACCCAAACCCACTCGGCTAGACCCAAACCCACTCGGCTAGACCCAACCCCACTCGACTAGACCCAAACAAACTCGGCTAGACCCAAACCCACTCGGCTAGCCCCAAACCCACTCGGCTGGGCCCAAACCCACTCGGCTAGACCCAAACCCACCCGGCTAGACCCAAACCCACTCCACTAGACCCAAACCCACTCGGCTAGACCCAAACCCACTCGGCTAGACCCAAACCCACTCGGCTAGACGCAAACCCACTCCGCGAGACCGAAACCCACTCGGCTAGACCCAAACCCACTCGGCCAGACTCAAACACACTCCGCTAGATCGAAACCCAGTCCGCTAGACCCAACCCCACTCCGCTAGACCCAACCCCACTCCGGTAGATGCAAACCCACTCCGCTAGACCCAAACCCACTCCGCTAGACCCAAACCCACTCGGCTAGACCCAAACCCACTCGGCTAGACCCAAACCCACTCGGCTAGAACCAAGCCCACTCGGCTGGGCCCAAACCCACTCGGCTAGACCCAAACCCACTCGGCTAGACCCAAACCCACTCGGCTGGGCCCAAACCCACTCGGCTAGACCCAAACCCACTCGGCTAGACCCAAACCCACTCCACTAGACCCAAACCCACTCGGCTGGACCCAAACCCACTCGGCTAAACCCAAACCCACTCGGCTAGACCCAAACCCACTCGGCTAGACCCAAACCCACTCGGCTAGACGCAAACCCACTCCGCTAGACCGAAACCCAATCGGCTAGACCCAAACCCACTCGGCTAGACTCAAACACACTCCGCTAGATCGAAACCCAGTCCGCTAGACCCAAACCCACTCAGCTAGACCCAAACCCACTCGGCTAGACCCAAACCCACTCCGCTGGACCCAAACCCACTCGGCTAGACCCAAACCCACTCGGCTAGACCCAAACCCACTCGGCTAGACCCAACCCCACTCGACTAGACTCAAACCCACTCGGCTAGACCCAAACCCACTCGGCTAGCCCCAAACCCACTCGGCAAGGCCCAAACCCACTCGGCTAGACCCAAACCCACTCGGCTAGACCCAAACCCACTCGGCTATATCCAAACCCACTCCGCTAGACCCAAACCCACTCGGCTAATTCCAAACGCACTCCGCTAGACCCAAACCCACTCGGCTAGACCCAAACCAACTCGGCTAGACCCAAGCCCACTCGGCTAGAACCAAGCCCACTCGGCTGGGCCCAAACCCACTCGGCTAGACCCAAACCCACTCGGCTAGACCCAAACCCAATCCACTAGACCCAAACCCACTCGGCTGGACCCAAACCCACTCGGCTAAACCCAAACCCACTCGGCTAGACCCAAACCCACTCGGCTAGACCCAAACCCACTCGGCTAGACGCAAACCCACTCCGCTAGACCGAAACCCACTCGGCTAGACCCAAACCCACTCGGCTAGACTCAAACACACTCCGCTAGATCGAAACCCAGTCCGCTAGACCCAACCCCACTCCGCTAGATGCAAACCCACTCCGCTAGACCCAAACCCACTCAGCTAGACCCAAACCCACTCGGCTAGACCCAAACCCACTCGGCTAGACCCAAACCCACTCGGCTAGACCCAACCCCACTCGACTAGACCCAAACCCACTCGGCTAGACCCAAACCCACTCGGCTAGCCCCAAACCCACTCGGCAAGGCCGAAACCCACTCGGCTGGACCCAAACCCACTCGGCTGGACCCAAACCCACTCGGCTAGATCCAAACTCACTCCGCTAGACCCAAACCCACTCGGCTAGACCCAAACCCACTCGGCTAGACCCAAGCCCACTCGGCTAGAACCAAGCCCACTCGGCTAGGCCCAAACCCACTCGGCTAGACCCAAACCCACTCGGCTAGACCCAAGCCCACTCGGCTAGAACCAAGCCCACTCGGCTAGTCCCAAACGCACTCCGCTAGACCCAAACCCACACGGCTAGACCCAAACCAACTCGGCTAGACCCAAGCCCACTCGGCTGGAACCAAGCCCACTCGGCTAGGCCCAAACCCACTCGGCTAGACCCAAACCCACTCGGCTAGACCCAAACCCACCCGGCTAGACCCAACCCCACTCAACTAGACCCAAACCCACTCGGCCAGACCCAAACCCACTCGGCTAGCCCCAAACCCACTCGGCTGGGCCCAAACCCACTCGGCTAGACCCAAACCCACTCGGCTAGACCCAAACCCACTCCACTAGACCCAAACCCACTCGGCTAGACCCAAACCCACTCGGCTAGACCCAAACCCACTCGGCTAGACCCAAACCCACTCGGCTAGACCCAAACCCACTCCGCTAGACCGAAACCCACTCGGCTAGACCCAAACCAACTCGGCTAGACTCAAACACACTGCGCTAGATCGAAACCCAGTCCGCTAGACCCAAACCCACTCGGCTAGTCCCAAACGCACTCCGCTAGACCCAAACCCACTCGGCTAGACCCAAGCCCACTCGGCTAGAACCAAGCCCACTCGGCTAGGCCCAAACCCACTCGGCTAGACCCAAACCCACTCGGCTAGACCCAAACCCACTCGGCTAGACCCAAACCCACTCCGCTAAACCCAAACCCACTCCGCTAGATGCAAACCCACTCCGCTGGACCCAAACCCACTCCGCTAGACCCAAACCCACTCGGCTAGACCCAAACCCACTCGGCTAGACCCAAACCTACTCGGCTAGACCCAACCCCACTCGACTAGACCCAAACAAACTCGGCTAGACCCAAACCCACTCGGCTAGCCCCAAACCCACTTGGCTGGGCCCAAACCCACTCGGCTAGATCCAAACCCACTCGGCTAGACCCAAACCCACTCCACTAGACCCAAACCCACTCGGCTGGGCCCAAACCCACTCGGCTAGACCCAAACCCACTCGGCTAGACCCAAACCCACTCCACTAGACCCAAACCCACTCGGCTAGACCCAAACCCACTCGGCTAGACCCAAACCCACTCGGCTAGACCCAAACCCACTCCGCTAGACCCAAACCCTCTCCGGTAGATGCAAACCCACTCCGCTAGACCCAAACCCACTCAGCTAGACCCAAACCCACTCGGCTAGACCCAAACCCACTCCGCTAGACCCAAACCCACTCGGCTAGACCCAAACCCACTCGGCTAGACCCAAACCCACTCGGCTAGACCCAACCCCACTCGACTAGACTCAAACCCACTCGGCTAGACCCAAACCCACTCGGCTAGCCCCAAACCCACTCGGCAAGGCCCAAACCCACTCGGCTAGACCCAAACCCACTCGGCTAGACCCAAACCCACTCGGCTATATCCAAACCCACTCCGCTAGACCCAAACCCACTCGGCTAATTCCAAACGCACTCCGCTAGACCCAAACCCACTCGGCTAGACCCAAACCAACTCGGCTAGACCCAAGCCCACTCGGCTAGAACCAAGCCCACTCGGCTGGGCCCAAACCCACTCGGCTAGACCCAAACCCACTCGGCTAGACCCAAACCCAATCCACTAGACCCAAACCCACTCGGCTGGACCCAAACCCACTCGGCTAAACCCAAACCCACTCGGCTAGACCCAAACCCACTCGGCTAGACCCAAACCCACTCGGCTAGACGCAAACCCACTCCGCTAGACCGAAACCCACTCGGCTAGACCCAAACCCACTCGGCTAGACTCAAACACACTCCGCTAGATCGAAACCCAGTCCGCTAGACCCAACCCCACTCCGCTAGACCCAAACCCACTCCGGTAGATGCAAACCCACTCCGCTAGACCCAAACCCACTCAGCTAGACCCAAACCCACTCGGCTAGACCCAAACCCACTCGGCTAGACCCAAACCCACTCGGCTAGACCCAACCCCACTCGACTAGACCCAAACCCACTCGGCTAGACCCAAACCCACTCGGCTAGCCCCAAACCCACTCGGCAAGGCCCAAACCCACTCGGCTGGACCCAAACCCACTCGGCTAGACCCAAACCCACTCGGCTAGATCCAAACTCACTCCGCTAGACCCAAACCCACTCGGCTAGACCCAAACCCACTCGGCTAGACCCAAGCCCACTCGGCTAGAACCAAGCCCACTCGGCTAGGCCCAAACCCACTCGGCTAGACCCAAACCCACTCGGCTAGACCCAAGCCCACTCGGCTAGAACCAAGCCCACTCGGCTAGTCCCAAACGCACTCCGCTAGACCCAAACCCACACGGCTAGACCCAAACCAACTCGGCTAGACCCAAGCCCACTCGGCTGGAACCAAGCCCACTCGGCTAGGCCCAAACCCACTCGGCTAGACCCAAACCCACTCGGCTAGACCCAAACCCACTCGGCTAGACCCAACCCCACTCGACTAGACCCAAACCCACTCGGCCAGACCCAAACCCACTCGGCTAGCCCCAAACCCACTCGGCTGGGCCCAAACCCACTCGGCTAGACCCAAACCCACTCGGCTAGACCCAAACCCACTCCACTAGACCCAAACCCACTCGGCTAGACCCAAACCCACTCGGCTAGACCCAAACCCACTCGGCTAGACCCAAACCCACTCGGCTAGACCCAAACCCACTCCGCTAGACCGAAACCCACTCGGCTAGACCCAAACCCACTCGGCTAGACTCAAACACACTGCGCTAGATCGAAACCCAGTCCGCTAGACCCAAACCCACTCGGCTAGTCCCAAACGCACTCCGCTAGACCCAAACCCACTCGGCTAGACCCAAGCCCACTCGGCTAGAACCAAGCCCACTCGGCTAGGCCCAAACCCACTCGGCTAGACCCAAACCCACTCGGCTAGACCCAAACCCACTCGGCTAGACCCAAACCCACTCCGCTAAACCCAAACCCACTCCGCTAGATGCAAACCCACTCCGCTGGACCCAAACCCACTCCGCTAGACCCAAACCCACTCGGCTAGACCCAAACCCACTCGGCTAGACCCAAACCTACTCGGCTAGACCCAACCCCACTCGACTAGACCCAAACAAACTCGGCTAGACCCAAACCCACTCGGCTAGCCCCAAACCCACTTGGCTGGGCCCAAACCCACTCGGCTAGATCCAAACCCACTCGGCTAGACCCAAACCCACTCCACTAGACCCAAACCCACTCGGCTGGGCCCAAACCCACTCGGCTAGACCCAAACCCACTCGGCTAGACCCAAACCCACTCCACTAGACCCAAACCCACTCGGCTAGACCCAAACCCAATCGGCTAGACCCAAACCCACTCGGCTAGACCCAAACCCACTCCGCTAGACCCAAACCCACTCCGGTAGATGCAAACCCACTCCGCTAGACCCAAACCCACTCAGCTAGACCCAAACCCACTCGGCTAGACCCAAACCCACTCCGCTAGACCCAAACCCACTCGGCTAGACCCAAACCCACTCGGCTAGACCCAAACCCACTCGGCTAGACCCAACCCCACTCGACTAGACTCAAACCCACTCGGCTAGACCCAAACCCACTCGGCTAGCCCCAAACCCACTCGGCAAGGCCCAAACCCACTCGGCTAGACCCAAACCCACTCGGCTAGACCCAAACCCACTCGGCTATATCCAAACCCACTCCGCTAGACCCAAACCCACTCGGCTAGTTCCAAACGCACTCCGCTAGACCCAAACCCACTCGGCTAGACCAAAACCAACTCGGCTAGACCCAAGCCCACTCGGCTAGAACCAAGCCCACTCGGCTGGGCCCAAACCCACTCGGCTAGACCCAAACCCACTCGGCTAGATCCAAACCCACTCGGCTGGGCCCAAACCCACTCGGCTAGACCCAAACCCACTCGGCTAGACCCAAACCCACTCCACTAGACCCAAACCCACTCGGCTGGACCCAAACCCACTCGGCTAAACCCAAACCCACTCGGCTAGACCCAAACCCACTCGGCTAGACCCAAACCCACTCGGCTAGACGCAAACCCACTCCGCTAGACCGAAACCCACTCGGCTAGACCCAAACCCACTCGGCTAGACTCAAACACACTCCGCTAGATCGAAACCCAGTCCGCTAGACCCAACCCCACTCCGCTAGACCCAAACCCACTCCGGTAGATGCAAACCCACTCCGCTAGACCCAAACCAACTCAGCTAGACCCAAACCCACTCGGCTAGACCCAAACCCACTCGGCTAGACCCAAACCCACTCCGGTAGATGCAAACCCACTCCGCTAGACCCAAACCCACTCAGCTAGACCCAAACCCACTCGGCTAGACCCAAACCCACTCGGCTAGACCCAAACCCACTCGGCTAGACCCAACCCCACTCGACTAGACCCAAACAAACTCGGCTAGACCCAAACCCACTCGGCTAGCCCCAAACCCACTCGGCTGGGCCCAAACCCACTCGGCTAGACCCAAACCCACCCGGCTAGACCCAAACCCACTCCACTAGACCCAAACCCACTCGGCTAGACCCAAACCCACTCGGCTAGACCCAAACCCACTAGGCTAGACCCAAACCCACTCGGCTAGGCCCAAACCCACTCGGCTAGACGCAAACCCACTCCGCGAGACCCAAACCCACTCGGCTAGACCCAAACCCACTCGGCCAGACTCAAACACACTCCGCTAGATCGAAACCCAGTCCGCTAGACCCAACCCCACTCCGCTAGACCCAACCCCACTCCGGTAGATGCAAACCCACTCCGCTAGACCCAAACCCACTCCGCTAGACCCAAACCCACTCGGCTAGACCCAAACCCACTCGGCTAGACCCAAACCCACTCGGCTAGAACCAAGCCCACTCGGCTGGGCCCAAACCCACTCGGCCAGACTCAAACACACTCCGCTAGATCGAAACCCAGTCCGCTAGACCCAACCCCACTCCGCTAGACCCAACCCCACTCCGGTAGATGCAAACCCACTCCGCTAGACCCAAACCCACTCCGCTAGACCCAAACCCACTCGGCTAGACCCAAACCCACTCGGCTAGACCCAAACCCACTCGGCTAGAACCAAGCCCACTCGGCTGGGCCCAAACCCACTCGGCTAGACCCAAACCCACTCGGCTAGACCCAAACCCACTCGGCTGGGCCCAAACCCACTCGGCTAGACCCAAACCCACTCGGCTAGACCCAAACCCACTCCACTAGACCCAAACCCACTCGGCTGGACCCAAACCCACTCGGCTAAACCCAAACCCACTCGGCTAGACCCAAACCCACTCGGCTAGACCCAAACCCACTCGGCTAGACGCAAACCCACTCCGCTAGACCGAAACCCAATCGGCTAGACCCAAACCCACTCGGCTAGACTCAAACACACTCCGCTAGATCGAAACCCAGTCCGCTAGACCCAAACCCACTCAGCTAGACCCAAACCCACTCGGCTAGACCCAAACCCACTCCGCTGGACCCAAACCCACTCGGCTAGACCCAAACCCACTCGGCTAGACCCAAACCCACTCGGCTAGACCCAACCCCACTCGACTAGACTCAAACCCACTCGGCTAGACCCAAACCCACTCGGCTAGCCCCAAACCCACTCGGCAAGGCCCAAACCCACTCGGCTAGACCCAAACCCACTCGGCTAGACCCAAACCCACTCGGCTATATCCAAACCCACTCCGCTAGACCCAAACCCACTCGGCTAATTCCAAACGCACTCCGCTAGACCCAAACCCACTCGGCTAGACCCAAACCAACTCGGCTAGACCCAAGCCCACTCGGCTAGAACCAAGCCCACTCGGCTGGGCCCAAACCCACTCGGCTAGACCCAAACCCACTCGGCTAGACCCAAACCCAATCCACTAGACCCAAACCCACTCGGCTGGACCCAAACCCACTCGGCTAAACCCAAACCCACTCGGCTAGACCCAAACCCACTCGGCTAGACCCAAACCCACTCGGCTAGACGCAAACCCACTCCGCTAGACCGAAACCCACTCGGCTAGACCCAAACCCACTCGGCTAGACTCAAACACACTCCGCTAGATCGAAACCCAGTCCGCTAGACCCAACCCCACTCCGCTAGACCCAAACCCACTCCGGTAGATGCAAACCCACTCCGCTAGACCCAAACCCACTCAGCTAGACCCAAACCCACTCGGCTAGACCCAAACCCACTCGGCTAGACCCAAACCCACTCGGCTAGACCCAACCCCACTCGACTAGACCCAAACCCACTCGGCTAGACCCAAACCCACTCGGCTAGCCCCAAACCCACTCGGCAAGGCCCAAACCCACTCGGCTGGACCCAAACCCACTCGGCTAGACCCAAACCCACTCGGCTAGATCCAAACCCACTCCGCTAGACCCAAACCCACTCGGCTAGTCCCAAACTCACTCCGCTAGACCCAAACCCACTCGGCTAGACCCAAACCCACTCGGCTAGACCCAAGCCCACTCGGCTAGAACCAAGCCCACTCGGCTAGGCCCAAACCCACTCGGCTAGACCCAAACCCACTCGGCTAGACCCAAGCCCACTCGGCTAGAACCAAGCCCACTCGGCTAGTCCCAAACGCACTCCGCTAGACCCAAACCCACACGGCTAGACCCAAACCAACTCGGCTAGACCCAAGCCCACTCGGCTGGAACCAAGCCCACTCGGCTAGGCCCAAACCCACTCGGCTAGACCCAAACCCACTCGGCTAGACCCAAACCCACTCGGATAGACCCATCCCCACTCGACTAGACCCAAACCCACTCGGCCAGACCCAAACCCACTCGGCTAGCCCCAAACCCACTCGGCTGGGCCCAAACCCACTCGGCTAGACCCAAACCCACTCGGCTAGACCCAAACCCACTCCACTAGACCCAAACCCACTCGGCTAGACCCAAACCCACTCGGCTAGACCCAAACCCACTCGGCTAGACCCAAACCCACTCGGCTAGACCCAAACCCACTCCGCTAGACCGAAACCCACTCGGCTAGACCCAAACCCACTCGGCTAGACTCAAACACACTGCGCTAGATCGAAACCCAGTCCGCTAGACCCAAACCCACTCGGCTAGTCCCAAACGCACTCCGCTAGACCCAAACCCACTCGGCTAGACCCAAACCCACTCGGCTAGAACCAAGCCCACTCGGCTAGGCCCAAACCCACTCGGCTAGACCCAAACCCACTCGGCTAGACCCAAACCCACTCGGCTAGACCCAAACCTACTCGGCTAGACCCAACCCCACTCGACTAGACCCAAACAAACTCGGCTAGACCCAAACCCACTCGGCTAGCCCCAAACCCACTTGGCTGGGCCCAAACCCACTCGGCTAGATCCAAACCCACTCGGCTAGACCCAAACCCACTCCACTAGACCCAAACCCACTCGGCTGGGCCCAAACCCACTCGGCTAGACCCAAACCCACTCGGCTAGACCCAAACCCACTCCACTAGACCCAAACCCACTCGGCTAGACCCAAACCCACTCGGCTAGACCCAAACCCACTCGGCTAGACCCAAACCCACTCGGCTAGACCCAAACCCACTCGGCTAGATGCAAACCCACTCCGCGAGACCGAAACCCACTCGGCTAGACCCAAACCCACTCGGCTAGACTCAAACACACTCCGCTAGATCGAAACCCAGTCCGCTAGACCCAACCCCACTCCGCTAGACCCAAACCCACTCCGGTAGACCCAAACCCACTCGGCTAGACCCAAACCCACTCGGCTAGAACCAAGCCCACTCGGCTAGGCCCAAACCCACTCGGCTAGACCCAAACCCACTCGGCTAGACCCAAACCCACTCGGCTAGACCCAAACCTATTCGGCTAGACCCAACCCCACTCGACTAGACCCAAACAAACTCGGCTAGACCCAAACCCACTCGGCTAGCCCCAAACCCACTTGGCTGGGCCCAAACCCACTCGGCTAGATCCAAACCCACTCGGCTAGACCCAAACCCACTCCACTAGACCCAAACCCACTCGGCTGGGCCCAAACCCACTCGGCTAGACCCAAACCCACTCGGCTAGACCCAAACCCACTCCACTAGACCCAAACCCACTCGGCTAGACCCAAACCCACTCGGCTAGACCCAAACCCACTCGGCTAGACCCAAACCCACTCGGCTAGACCCAAACCCACTCGGCTAGATGCAAACCCACTCCGCGAGACCGAAACCCACTCGGCTAGACCCAAACCCACTCGGCTAGACTCAAACACACTCCGCTAGATCGAAACCCAGTCCGCTAGACCCAACCCCACTCCGCTAGACCCAAACCCACTCCGGTAGATGCAAACCCACTCCGCTAGACCCAAACCCACTCCGCTAGACCCAAACCCACTCGGCTAGACCCAAACCCACTCGGCTAGACCCAAACCCACTCGGCTAGACCCAACCCCACTCGACTAGACTCAAACCCACTCGGCTAGACCCAAACCCACTCGGCTAGCCCCAAACCCACTCAGTAAGGCCCAAACCCACTCGGCTAGACCCAAACCCACTCGGCTAGACCCAAACCCACTCGGCTAGATCCAAACCCACTCCGCTAGACCCAAACCCACTCGGCTAGTCCCAAACGCACTCCGCCAGACCCAAACCCACACGGCTAGACCCAAACCAACTCGGCTAGACCCAAGCCCACTCGGCTGGAACCAAGCCCACTCGGCTAGGCCCAAACCCACTCGGCTAGACCCAAACCCACTCGGCTAGACCCAAACCCACTCGGCTAGACCCAACCCCACTCGACTAGACCCAAACCCACTCGGCTAGACCCAAACCCACTCGGCTAGCCCCAAACCCACTCGGCTGGGCCCAAACCCACTCGGCTAGACCCAAACCCACTCGGCTAGACCCAAACCCACTCCACTAGACCCAAACCCACTCGGCTAGACCCAAACCCACTCGGCTAGACACAAACCCACTCGGCTAGACCCAAACCCACTCGGCTAGACCCAAACCCACTCCGCTAGACCAAAACCCACTCGGCTAGACCCAAACCCACTCGGCTAGACTCAAACACACTGCGCTAGATCGAAACCCAGTCCGCTAGACCCAACCCCACTCCGCTAGACCCAAACCCACTCCGGTAGATGCAAACCCACTCCGCTAGACCCAAACCCACTCTACTAGACCCAAACCCACTCGGCTAGACCCAAACCCACTCGGCTAGACCCAAACCCACTCGGCTAGACCAAAACCCACTCGGCTAGACCCAAACCCACTCGGCTAGCCCCAAACCCACTCGGCAAGGCCCAAACCCACTCGGCTAGACCCAAACCCACTCGGCTAGACCCAAACCCACTCGGCTAGACCCAAACCCACTCGGCTAGACCCAAACCCACTCGGCTAGACCCAAGCCCACTCGGCTAGAACTAAGCCCACTCGGCTAGGCCCAAACCCACTCGGCTAGACCCAAACCCACTCGGCTAGACCCAAACCCACTCGGCTAGACCCAAACCCACTCCGCTAGACCCAAATCCACGCAGATAGACCCAAACCCACTCGACTAGACCCAAACCCACTCGGCTAGACCCAAACCCACTCGGCAAGGCCCAAACCCACTCGGCTAGACCCAAACCCACTCGGCTAGACCCAAACCCACTCGGCTAGATCCAAACCCGCTCCGCTAGACCCAAACCCACTCGGCTAGTCCCAAACGCACTCCGCTAGACCCAAACCCACTCGGCTAGACCCAAACCAACTCGGCTAGACCCAAACCCACTCGGCTAGACCCAAACCCACTCGGCTAGACCCAAACCTACTCGGCTAGACCCAAACCCACTCGGCTAGACGCAAACCCACTCTGCTAGACGGAAACCCACTCGGCTAGACCCAAACCCACTCGGCTATACTCAAACACACTCCGCTAGATCGAAACCCAGTCCGCTAGACCCAACCCCACTCCGCTAGACCCAAACCCACTCCGGTTGATGCAAACCCACTCCGCTAGACCCAAACCCACTCTGCTAGACCCAAACCCACTCGGCTAGTCCCAAACCCACTCGGCTAGACCCAAACCCACTCGGCTAGACCCAACCCCACTCGACTAGACCCAAACCCACTCGGCTAGACCCAAACCCACTCGGCTAGCCCCAAACCCACTCGGCAAGGCCCAAACCCACTCGGCTAGACCCAAACCCACTCGGCTAGTCCCAAACGCACTCCGCTAGACCCAAACCCACTCGGCGAGACCCAAACCCACTCGGCTAGACCCAAGCCCACTCGGCTAGAACCAAGCCCACTCGGCTAGGCCCAAACCCACTCGGCTAGACCCAAACCCACTCGGCTAGACCCAAACCCACTCGGCTAGACCCAAACCCACTCCGCTAGACCCAAATCCACTCGGCTAGACCCAAACCCACTCGACTAGACCCAAACCAACTCCACTAGACCCAAACCCACTCGGCTAGACCCAAACCCACTTGGCTAGACCCAAACCCAGTCGGCTGGACCCAAACCCACTCGGCTAGACCCAACCGCACTCCGCTAGACCCAAACCCACTCGGCTAGACACAAACCTATTCGGCTAGAACCAAACCCACTCGGCTAGCCCCAAACCCACTCGGCAAGACCCAAACCCACTCGGCTAGATCCAAACCCACTCCGCTAGACCCAAACCCACTCGGCTAGTCCCAAACCCTTCCGCTAGACACAATCCCACTCGGCTGGACCCAAACCCACTCGGCAAGACCCAAGCCCACTCGGCTAGAACCAAACCCACTGGGCTAGGCCCAAACCCACTCGGCTAGACCCAACCCCACTCGACTAGACCCAAACAAACTCGGCTAGACCCAAACCCACTCGGCTAGCCCCAAACCCACTCGGCTGGGCCCAAACCCACTCGGCTAGACCCAAACCCACTCGGCTAGACCCAAACCCACTCCACTAGACCCAAACCCACTCGGCTAGACCCAAACCCACTCGGCTAGACCCAAACCCACTTGGCTAGACTCAAACACACTCCGCTAGATCGAAACCCAGTCCGCTAGACCCAACCCCACTCCGCTAGACCCAAACCCACTCCGGTGGATGCAAACCCACTCCGCTAGACCCAAACCCACTCCGCTAGACGCAAACCCACTCGGCTAGACCCAAACCCACTCGGCTAGACCGAAACCCACTAGGCTAGACCCAACCCCACTCGACTAGACTCAAACCCACTCGGCTAGACCCAAACCCACTCGGCTAGCCCCAAACCCACTCGACAAGGCCCAAACCCACTCGGCTAGACTCAAACACACTGCGCTAGATCGAAACCCAGTCCGCTAGACCCAACCCCACTCCGCTAGACCCAAACCCACTCCGGTAGATGCAAACCCACTCCGCTAGACCCAAACCCACTCTACTAGACCCAAACCCACTCGGCTAGACCCAAACCCACTCGGCTAGACCCAAACCCACTCGGCTAGACCAAAACCCGCTCGGCTAGACCCAAACCCACTCGGCTAGCCCCAAACCCACTCGGCAAGGCCCAAACCCACTCGGCTAGACCCAAACCCACTCGGCTAGACCCAAACCCACTCGGCTAGACCCAAACCCACTCGGCTAGACCCAAACCCACTCGGCTAGACCCAAGCCCACTCGGCTAGAACTAAGCCCACTCGGCTAGGCCCAAACCCACTCGGCTAGACCCAAACCCACTCGGCTAGACCCAAACCCACTCGGCTAGACCCAAACCCACTCCGCTAGACCCAAATCCACGCAGATAGACCCAAACCCACTCGACTAGACCCAAACCCACTCGGCTAGACCCAAACCCACTCGGCAAGGCCCAAACCCACTCGGCTAGACCCAAACCCACTCGGCTAGACCCAAACCCACTCGGCTAGATCCAAACCCGCTCCGCTAGACCCAAACCCACTCGGCTAGTCCCAAACGCACTCCGCTAGACCCAAACCCACTCGGCTAGACCCAAACCAACTCGGCTAGACCCAAACCCACTCGGCTAGACCCAAACCCACTCGGCTAGACCCAAACCTACTCGGCTAGACCCAAACCCACTCGGCTAGACGCAAACCCACTCTGCTAGACCGAAACCCACTCGGCTAGACCCAAACCCACTCGGCTATACTCAAACACACTCCGCTAGATCGAAACCCAGTCCGCTAGACCCAACCCCACTCCGCTAGACCCAAACCCACTCCGGTTGATGCAAACCCACTCCGCTAGACCCAAACCCACTCTGCTAGACCCAAACCCACTCGGCTAGTCCCAAACCCACTCGGCTAGACCCAAACCCACTCGGCTAGACCCAACCCCACTCGACTAGACCCAAACCCACTCGGCTAGACCCAAACCCACTCGGCTAGCCCCAAACCCACTCGGCAAGGCCCAAACCCACTCGGCTAGACCCAAACCCACTCGGCTAGTCCCAAACGCACTCCGCTAGACCCAAACCCACTCGGCGAGACCCAAACCCACTCGGCTAGACCCAAGCCCACTCGGCTAGAACCAAGCCCGCTCGGCTAGGCCCAAACCCACTCGGCTAGACCCAAACCCACTCGGCTAGACCCAAACCCACTCGGCTAGACCCAAACCCACTCCGCTAGACCCAAATCCACTCGGCTAGACCCAAACCCACTCGACTAGACCCAAACCAACTCCACTAGACCCAAACCCACTCGGCTAGACCCAAACCCACTTGGCTAGACCCAAACCCAGTCGGCTGGACCCAAACCCACTCGGCTAGACCCAACCGCACTCCGCTAGACCCAAACCCACTCGGCTAGACACAAACCTATTCGGCTAGAACCAAACCCACTCGGCTAGCCCCAAACCCACTCGGCAAGACCCAAACCCACTCGGCTAGATCCAAACCCACTCCGCTAGACCCAAACCCACTCGGCTAGTCCCAAACCCTTCCGCTAGACACAATCCCACTCGGCTGGACCCAAACCCACTCGGCAAGACCCAAGCCCACTCGGCTAGAACCAAACCCACTGGGCTAGGCCCAAACCCACTCGGCTAGACCCAACCCCACTCGACTAGACCCAAACAAACTCGGCTAGACCCAAACCCACTCGGCTAGCCCCAAACCCACTCGGCTGGGCCCAAACCCACTCGGCTAGACCCAAACCCACTCGGCTAGACCCAAACCCACTCCACTAGACCCAAACCCACTCGGCTAGACCCAAACCCACTCGGCTAGACCCAAACCCACTTGGCTAGACTCAAACACACTCCGCTAGATCGAAACCCAGTCCGCTAGACCCAACCCCACTCCGCTAGACCCAAACCCACTCCGGTGGATGCAAACCCACTCCGCTAGACCCAAACCCACTCCGCTAGACGCAAACCCACTCGGCTAGACCCAAACCCACTCGGCTAGACCGAAACCCACTAGGCTAGACCCAACCCCACTCGACTAGACTCAAACCCACTCGGCTAGACCCAAACCCACTCGGCTAGCCCCAAACCCACTCGACAAGGCCCAAACCCACTCGGCTAGACCCAAACCCACTCGGCTAGACCCAAACCCACTCGGCTAGATCCAAACCCACTCCGCTAGACCCAAACCCACTCGGCTAGTCCCAAACGCACTCCGCTAGACCCAAACCCACTCGGCTAGACCCAAACCAACTCGGCTAGACCCAAGCCCACTCGGCTGGAACCAAGCCCACTCGGCTTGGCCCAAACCCACTCGGCTAGACCCAAACCCACGCGGCTAGACCCAAACCCACTCGGCTAGACCCAACCCCACTCGACTAGACCCAAACCCACTCGGCTAGACCCAAACCCACTCGGCTAGCCCCAAACCCACTCGGCTAGACCCAAACCCACTCCGCTAGACCGAAACCCACTCGGCTAGACCCAAACCCACTCGGCTAGACTGAAACACACTCCGCTAGATCGAAACCCAGTCCGCTAGACCCAACCCCACTCCGCTAGACCCAAACCCACTCCGGTTGATGCAAACCCACTCCGCTAGACCCAAACCCACTCTACTAGACCCAAACCCATTCGGCTAGACCCAAACCCACTCGGCTAGACCCAAACCCACTCGGCTAGACCCAACCCCACTCGACTAGACCCAAACCCACTCGGCTAGACCCAAACCCACTCGGCTAGCCCCAAACCCACTCGGCAAGGCCCAAACCCACTCGGCTAGACCCAAACCCACTCGGCTAGACCCAAACCCACTCGGCTAGATCCAAACCCACTCCGCTAGACCCAAACCCACTCGGCTAGTCCCAAACGCACTCCGCTAGACCCAAACCCACTCGGCAAGACCCAAACCCACTCGGCTAGACCCAAGCCCACACGGCTAGAACCAAGCCCACTCGGCTAGGCCCAAACCCACTCCACTAGACCCAAACCCACTCGGCTAGACCCAAACCCACTCGGCTAGACCCAAACCCACTCGGCTAGACCCAAACCCACTCGGCTAGACCGAAACCCACTCGGCTAGACGCAAACCCACTCCGCGAGACCGAAACCCACTCGGCTAGACCCAAACCCACTCGGCTAGACACAAACCTATTCGGCTAGAACCAAACCCACTCGGCTAGCCCCAAACCCACTCGACTAGACCCAAACCCACTCCGGTTGATGCAAACCCACTCCGCTAGACCCAAACCCACTCTGCTAGACCCAAACCCACTCGGCTAGTCCCAAACCCACTCGGCTAGACCCAAACCCACTCGGCTAGACCCAACCCCACTCGACTAGACCCAAGCCCACTCGGCTAGACCCAAACCCACTCGGCTAGACCCAAACCCACTCGGCTAGACCCAAACCCACTCCGCTAGACCCAAATCCACTCGGCTAGACCCAAACCCACTCGACTAGACCCAAACCCACTCCACTAGACCCAAACCCACTCGGCTAGACCCAAACCCACTTGGCTAGACCCAAACCCACTCGGCTGGACCCAAACCCACTCGGCTAGACCCAACCGCACTCCGCTAGACCCAAACCCACTCGGCTAGACACAAACCTATTCGGCTAGAACCAAACCCACTCGGCTAGCCCCAAACCCACTCGGCTAAACCCAAACCCACTCGGCTAGACTCAAACACACTCCGCTAGATCGAAACCCAGTCCGCTAGACCCAACCCCACTCCGCTAGACCCAAACCCACTCCGGTTGATGCAAACCCACTCCGCTAGACCCAAACCCACTCTACTAGACCCAAACCCATTCGGCTAGACCCAAACCCACTCGGCTAGACCCAAACCCACTCGGCTAGACCCAACCCCACTCGACTAGACCCAAACCCACTCGGCTAGACCCAAACCCACTCGGCTAGCCCCATACCCACTCGGCAAGGCCCAAACCCACTCGGCTAGACCCAAACCCACTCGGCTAGACCCAAACCCACTCGGCTAGATCCAAACCCACTCCGCTAGACCCAAACCCACTCGGCTAGTCCCAAACGCACTCCGCTAGACCCAAACCCACTCGGCTAGACCCAAACCCACTCGGCTAGACCCAAGCCCACACGGCAAGAACCAAGCCCACTCGGCTAGGCCCAAACCCACTCCACTAGACCCAAACCCACTCGGCTAGACCCAAACCCACTCGGCTAGACCCAAACCCACTCGGCTAGACCCAAACCCACTCGGCTAGACCCAAACCCACTCGGCTAGACGCAAACCCACTCCGCGAGACCGAAACCCACTCGGCTAGACCCAAACCCACTCGGCTAGACACAAACCTATTCGGCTAGAACCAAACCCACTCGGCTAGCCCCAAACCCACTCGACTAGACCCAAACCCACTCCGGTTGATGCAAACCCACTCCGCTAGACCCAAACCCACTCGGCTAGTCCCAAACCCACTCGGCTAGACCCAAACCCACTCGGCTAGACCCAACCCCACTCGACTAGACCCAAACCCACTCGGCTAGACCCAAACCCACTCGGCTAGCCCCAAACCCACTCGGCAAGGCCCAAACCCACTCGGCTAGACCCAAACCCACTCGGCTAGTCCCAAACGCACTCCGCTAAACCCAAACCCACTCGGCGAGACCCAAACCCACTCGGCTAGACCCAAGCCCACTCGGCTAGAACCAAGCCCACTCGGCTAGGCCCAAACCCACACGGCTAGACCCAAACCCACTCGGCTAGACCCAAACCCACTCGGCTAGACCCAAACCCACTCCGCTTGACCCAAATCCACTCGGCTAGACCCAAACCCACTCGACTAGACCCAAACCCACTCCACTAGACCCAAACCCACTCGGCTAGACCCAAACCCACTTGGCTAGACCCAAACCCACTCGGTTGGACCCAAACCCACTCGGCTAGACCCAACCCCACTCGACCAGACCCAAACAAACTCGGCTAGACCCAAACCCACTCGGCTAGCCCCAAACCCACTCGGCTGTGCCCAAACCCACTCGGCTAGACCCAAACCCACTCGGCTAGACCCAAACCCACTCCACTAGACCCAAACCCACTCGGCTAGACCCAAACCCACTCGGATAGACCCAAACCCACTCGGCTAGACCCAAACCCACTCGGCTAGACCCAAACCCACTCGGCTAGACGCAAACCCACTCCGCGAGACCGAAACCCCCTCGGCTAGACCCAAACCCACTCGGCTAGACTCAAACACACTCCGCGAGATCGAAACCCAGTCCGCTAGACCCAACCCCACTCCGCTAGACCCAAACCCACTCGGCTAGACCCAAACCAACTCGGCTAGACCCAAGCCCACTCGGCTGGAACCAAGCCCACTCGGCTAGGCCCAAACCCACTCGGCTAGACCCAAACCCACTCGGCTAGACCCAAACCCACTCGACTAGACCCAAACCCACTCGGCTAGACCCAAACCCACTCGGCTAGCCCCAAACCCACTCGGCTAGACCCAAACCCACTCCGCTAGACCGAAACCCACTCGGCTAGACCCAAACCCACTCGGCTAGACTCAAACACACTCCGCTAGATCGAAACCCAGTCCACTAGACCCAACCCCACTCCGCTAGACCCAAACCCACTCCGGTTGATGCAAACCCACTCCGCTAGACCCAAACCCACTCTACTAGACCCAAACCCACTCGGCTAGACCCAAACCCACTCGGCTAGACCCAAACCCACTCGGCTAGACCCAACCCCACTCGACTAGACCCAAACCCACTCGGCTAGACCCAAACCCACTCGGCTAGCCCCAAACCCACTCGGCAAGGCCCAAACCCACTCGGCTAGACCCAAACCCACTCGGCTAGACCCAAACCCACTCGGCTAGATCCAAACCCACTCCGCTAGACCCAAACCCACTCGGCTAGTCCCAAACACACTCCGCTAGACCCAAACCCACTCGGCTAGACCCAAACCCACTCGGCTAGACCCAAGCCCACACGGCTAGAACCAAGCCCACTCGGCTAGGCCCAAACCCACTCCACTAGACCCAAACCCACTCGGCTAGACCCAAACCCACTCGGCTAGACCCAAACCCACTCGGCTAGACCCAAACCCACTCGGCTAGACCCAAACCCACTCGGCTAGACGCAAACCCACTCCGCGAGACCGAAACCCACTCGGCTAGACCCAAACCCACTCCGCTAGACCCAAATCCACTCGGCTAGACCCAAACCCACTCGACTAGACCCAAACCCACTCCACTAGACCCAAACCCACTCGGCTAGACCCAAACCCACTTGGCTAGACCCAAACCCACTCGGCTGGACCCAAACCCACTCGGCTAGACCCAACCGCACTCCGCTAGACCCAAACCCACTCGGCTAGACACAAACCTATTCGGCTAGAACCAAACCCACTCGGCTAGCCCCAAACCCACTCGGCTAGACCCAAACCCACTCGGCTAGATCCAAACCCACTCCGCTAGACCCAAACCCACTCGGCTAGTCCCAAACCCACTCCGCTAGACACAATCCCACTCGGCTGGACCCAAACCCACTCGGCAAGACCCAAGCCCACTCGGCTAGAACCAAACCCACTGGGCTAGGCCCAAACCCACTCGGCTAGACCCAACCCCACTCGACTAGACCCAAACAAACTCGGCTAGACCCAAACCCACTCGGCTAGCCCCAAACCCACTCGGCTGGGCCCAAACCCACTCGGCTAGACCCAAACCCACTCGGCTAGACCCAAACCCACTCGGCTAGATCCAAACCCACTCCGCTAGACCCAAACCCACTCGGCTAGTCCCAAACGCACTCCACTAGACCCAAACCCACTCGGCTAGACCCAAACCAACTCGGCTAGACCCAAGCCCACTCGGCTGGAGCCAAGCCCACTCGGCTAGACCCAAACCCACTCGGCTAGACCCAAACCCACTCGGCTAGATCCAAACCCACTCCGCTAGACCCAAACCCACTCGGCTAGTCCCAAACGCACTCCGCTAGACCCAAACCCACTCGGCTAGACCCAAACCAACTCGGCTAGACCCAAGCCCACTCGGCTGGAACCAAGCCCACTCGGCTAGGCCCAAACCCACTCGGCTAGACCCAAACCCACTCGGCTAGACCCAAACCCACTCGGCTAGACCCAACCCCACTCGACTAGACCCAAACAAACTCGGCTAGACCCAAACCCACTCGGCTAGCCCCAAACCCACTCGGCTGGGCCCAAACCCACTCGGCTAGACCCAAACCCACTCGGCTAGACCCAAACCCACTCCACTAGACCCAAACCCACTCGGCTAGACCCAAACCCACTCGGCTAGACCCAAACCCACTCGGCTAGACCCAAACCCACTCGGCTAGACCCAAACCCACTCGGCTAGACGCAAACCCACTCCGCGAGACTGTAACCCACTCGGCTAGACCCAAACCCACTCGGCTAGACTCAAACACACTCCGCGAGATCGAAACCCAGTCCGCTAGACCCAACCCCACTCCGCTAGACCCAAACCCACTCCGGTGGATGCAAACCCACTCCGCTAGACCCAAACCCACTCCGCTAGACGCAAACCCACTCGGCTAGACCCAAACCCACTCGGCTAGACCCAAACCCACTAGGCTAGACCCAACCCCACTCGACTAGACTCAAACCCACTCGGCTAGACCCAAACCCACTCGGCTAGCCCCAAACCCACTCGGCAAGGCCCAAACCCACTCGGCTAGACCCAAACCCACTCGGCTGGACCCAAACCCACTCGGCTAGATCCAAACCCACTCCGCTAGACCCAAACCCACTCGGCTAGTCCCAAACGCACTCCGCTAGACCCAAACCCACTCGGCTAGACCCAAACCAACTCGGCTAGACCCAAGCCCACTCGGCTGGAACCAAGCCCACTCGGCTAGGCCCAAACCCACTCGGCTAGACCCAAACCCACTCGGCTAGACCCAAACCCACTCGGCTAGACCCAACCCCACTCGACTAGACCCAAACCCACTCGGCTAGACCCAAACCCACTCGGCTAGCCCCAAACCCACTCGGCTAGACCCAAACCCACTCCGCTAGACCGAAACCCACTCGGCTAGACCCAAACCCACTCGGCTAGACTCAAACACACTCCGCTAGATCGAAACCCAGTCCGCTAGACCCAACCCCACTCCGCTAGACCCAAACCCACTCCGGTTGATGCAAACCCACTCCGCTAGACCCAAACCCACTCTACTAGACCCAAACCCACTCGGCTAGACCCAAACCCACTCGGCTAGACCCAAACCCACTCGGCTAGACCCAACCCCACTCGACTAGACCCAAACCCACTCGGCTAGACCCAAACCCACTCGGCTAGCCCCAAACCCACTCGGCAAGGCCCAAACCCACTCGGCGAGACCCAAACCCACTCGGCTAGACCCAAACCCACTCGGCTAGATCCAAACCCACTCCGCTAGACCCAAACCCACTCGGCTAGTCCCAAACGCACTCCCCTAGACCCAAACCCACTCGGCTAGACCCAAACCCACTCGGCTAGACCCAAGCCCACACGGCTAGAACCAAGCCCACTCGGCTAGGCCCAAACCCACTCCACTAGACCCAAACCCACTCGGCTAGACCCAAACCCACTCGGCTAGACCCAAACCCACTCGGCTAGACCCAAACCCACTCGGCTAGACCCAAACCCACTCGGCTAGACGCAAACCCACTCCGCGAGACCGAAACCCACTTGGCTAGACCCAAACCCACTCCGCTAGACCCAAATCCACTCGGCTAGACCCAAACCCACTCGACTAGACCCAAACCCACTCCACTCGACCCAAACCCACTCGGCTAGACCCAAACCGACTTGGCTAGACCCAAACCCACTCGGCTGGACCCAACCCCACTCGACTAGACCCAACCGCACTCCGCTAGACCCAAACCCACTCGGCTACCCCCAAGCCCACTCGGCTAGACCCAAACCCACTCCGCTAGACCGAAACCCACTCGGCTAGACCCAAACCCACTCGGCTAGACTCAAACACACTCCGCTAGATCGAAACCCCGTCCGCTAGACCCAACCCCACTCCGCTAGACCCAAACCCACTCCGGTTGATGCAAACCCACTCCGCTAGACCCAACCCCACTCGACTAGACCCAAACCCACTCCGCTAGACCCAAACACACTCCGCTTGATCCAAACCCACTCCGCTAGACCCAAACCCACTCCGCTAGACGCAAACCCACTCCGCTAGACCCAAACCCACTCCGCTAGACCCAAACCCACTCCGCTAGACCCAAACCCACTCGGCTAGACCCAAACCCACTCGGCTAGACCCAAACCCACTCCGCTAGACCCAAACCCACTCCGCTAGACCCAAATCCACTCCGCTAGACCCAAACCCACTCCGGTTGACCCAAACCCACTCCGCTAGACCCAAACCCACTCCGCTAGACCATTTACAATCTCCGCTAGATCCAAACCCACTCCGCTAGACCCAAACCCACTCGGCTTGACCCAAACCCACTCCGCTAGACCCAAACCCACTCCGCTAGACCCAAACACACTCCGCTTGATCCAAACCCACTCCGCCAGACCCAAAGCCACTCCGCTAGACCCAAACCCACTCCGCTAGATGCAAACTCACTCCGCTAGACCCAAACCCACTCCGCTAGCCCCAAACCCACTCCGCTAGACGCAAACCCACTCCGCTAGACCCAAACCCACTCCGTTAGACCCAAACACACTCCGCCAGACGCAAACCCACTCGGCTAGACCCAAACCCACTCGGCAAGAACCAAACCCACTCGGCCAGACCAAACCCACTCCGCTAGACCCAAACCCACTCCGCTAGACGCAAACCCACTCCGCTAGACCCAAACCCACTCCGCTAGACCCAAACCCACTCGGCTAGACCCAAACCCACTCGGCTAGAACCAAACCCTCTCGGCCAGACCCAAACCCACTCGGCTAGACCCAAACCCACTCGGCTACACCCAAACCCACTCGGCTACACCCAAACCCACTCGGCTAGACCCAAACCCACTCGGCAAGACCCAAACCCACTCGGCTAAACCCAATCCCACTCGGCTAGACACATACCCACTCGGCTAGACCCAAACCCACTCGGCTGGACCCAAACCCTCCCCGCTAGGCCCAAACCCACTCCGCTAGACCAAACCCACTCCGCTAGACCCAAACCCACTCCGCTAGACCCAAACCCACTCCGCTAGACCCAAACCCACTCCGCTAGACCCAAACCCACTCTGATAGACCCAAACCCACTCGGCTAGAACCAAACCCACTCGGCCAGACCCAAACCCACTCGGCTAGACCCAAGCCCACTTGGCTAGACCCAAACCCACTCGGCCAGATCCAAACCCACTCGGCTAGACCCAAACCCACTCGGCTAGACCCAAACCCACTCGGCTAGACCCAATCCCACTCAGCTAGACCCAAACCCACTCGGCTAGACCCAAACCCACTCCGCTAGACCCAAACCCACTCGGCTAAACCCAAACCCACTCGGCTAGACCCAAACGCACTCGGCTAGAGCCAAACCCACTCGGCTAGATCCAAACCCACTCGGCTAGACCCAAACCCACTCCGCTAGACCCCAACCCACTCCGCTCGACCCAAACCCACTCCGCTAGACCCAAACCCACTCTGCTGGACCCAAACCCACTCGGCTGGACCCAAACCCACTCCGCTAGACTCAAACACACTCCGCTTGATCCAAACCCACTCCGCTAGACCCAACGCCACTCCGCTAGACCCAAACCCACTCCGCTAGACGCAAACCCACTCCGCTAGACCCAAACCCACTCCACTAGACCCAAACCCACTCCGCTAGACCCGAACCCACTCGGCTAGACCCAAACTCACTCGGCTAGAACCAAACCCACTCGGCCAGACCCAAACCCACTCGGCTAGACGCAAATCCACTCGGCTAGACCCAAACCCACTCGGCTAGACCCAAACCCACTCGGCTAGACCCAAACCCACTCGGCTAGACCCAAACCCACTCCGCTAGACCCAAACCCACTCGGCTAGACCCAAACGCACTCGGCTAGACCCAAACGCACTCGGCTAGAGCCAAACCCAATCGGCTAGAACCAAACCCACTCGGCTAGACCCAAACCCACTCCGCTAGACCCAAACCCACTCCGCTAGACCCAAACCCACTCCGCTAGACCCAAACCCACTCCGCTAGACCCAAACCCACTCCGCTAGACCCAAACACACTCCGCTTCATCCAAACCCACTCCGCTAGACCCAACGCCACTCCGCTAGACCCAAACCCACTCCGCTAGACGCAAACCCACTCCGCTAGACCCAAACCCACTCCACTAGACCCAAACCCACTCCGCTAGACCCAAACCCTCTCCGCCAGACCCAAACCCACTCGGCTAGACCCAAACTCACTCGGCTAGAACCAAACCCACTCGGCCAGAACAAACCCACTCGGCTAGACCCAAATCCACTCCGCTAGACCCAAACCCACTCCGGCAGACCCAAACCCACTCCGCTAGACCCAAACCCACTCCGCTAGACCATTTACAAACTCCGCTAGATCCAAACCCACTCCGCTAGACCCAAACCCACTCGGCTTGACCCAAACCCACTCCGCTAGACCCAAACCCACTCCGCTAGACCCAAACACACTCCGCTTGATCCAAACCCACTCCGCTAGACCCAAAGCCACTCCGCTAGACCCAAACCCACTCGGCTAGACGCAAACCCACTCCGCTAGACCCAAACCCACTCCGCTAGACCCAAACCCACTCCGCTAGACGCAAACCCACTCCGCTAGACCCAAACCCACTCCGTTAGACCCAAACCCACTCCGCCAGACGCAAACCCACTCGGCTAGACCCAAACCCACTCGGCAAGAACCAAACCCACTCGGCCAGACCAAACCCACTCCGCTAGACCCAAACCCACTCCGCTAGACCCAAACCCACTCCGCTAGACCCAAACCCACTCCGCTAGACCCAAACCCACTTGGCTAGACACAAACCCACTCGGCCAGATCCAAACCCACTCAGCTAGACCCAAACCCACTCGGCTAGACCCAAACCCACTCGGCTAGACCCAATCCCACTCAGCTAGACCCAAACCCACTCGGCTAGACCCAAACCCACTCCGCTAGACCCAAACCCACTCGGCTAAACCCAAACCCACTCGGCTAGACCCAAACGCACTCGGCTAGAGCCAAACCCACTCGGCTAGATCCAAACCCACTTGGCTAGACCCAAACCCACTCCTCTAGACCCCAACCCACTCCGCTAGACCCAAACCCACTCGGCTAGACCCAAACTCACTCGGCTAGAACCAAACCCACTCCGCCAAACCCAAACCCACTCGGCTAGACCCAATCCCACTCAGCTAGACCCAAACCCACTCGGCTAGACCCAAACCCACTCCGCTAGACCCAAACCCACTCGGCTAAACCCAAACCCACTCGGCTAGACCCAAACGCACTCGGCTAGAGCCAAACCCACTCGGCTAGATCCAAACCCACTCGGCTAGACCCAAACCCACTCCGCTAGACCCCAACCCACTCCGCTAGACCCAAACCCACTCCGCTAGACCCAAACCCACTCCGCTGGACCCAAACCCACTCGGCTGGACCCAAACCCACTCCGCTGGACTCAAACACACTCCGCTTGATCCAAACCCACTCCGCTAGACCCAACGCCATTCCGCTAGACCCAAACCCACTCCGCTAGACGCAAACCCACTCCGCTAGACCCAAACCCACTCCACTAGACCCAAACCCACTCCGGTAGACCCAAACCCACTCCGCTAGACCCGAACCCACTCGGCTAGACCCAAACTCACTCGGCTAGAACCAAACCCACTCGGCCAGACCCAAACCCACTCGGCTAGACGCAAATCCACTCGGCTAGACCCAAACCCACTCGGCTAGACCCAAACCCACTCGGCTAGACCCAAACCCACTCGGCTAGACCCAAACCCACTCCGCTAGACCCAAACCCACTCGGCTAGACCCAAACCCACTCGGCTAGACCCAAACGCACTCGGCTAGAGCCAAACCCAATCGGCTAGAACCAAACCCACTCGGCTAGACCCAAACCCACTCCGCTAGACCCAAACCCACTCCGCTAGAACCAAACCCACTCCGCTAGACCCAAACCCACTCCGCTAGACCCAAACCCACTCCGCTAGACCCAAACACACTCCGCTTGATCCAAACCCACTCGGCTAGACCCAAACTCACTCGGCTAGAACCAAACCCACTCGGCCAGAAGAAACCCACTCGGCTAGCCCCAAATCCACTCGGCTAGACCCAAATCCACTCCGCTAGACACAAACCCACTCCGGTAGACCCAAACCCACTCCGCTAGACCCAAACCCACTCCGCTAGACCATTTACAAACTCCGCTAGATCCAAACCCACTCCGCTAGACCCAAACCCACTCGGCTTGACCCAAACCCACTCCGCTAGACCCAAACCCACTCCGCTAGACCCAAACACACTCCGCTTGATCCAAACCCACTCCGCTAGACCCAAAGCCACTCCGCTAGACCCAAACCCACTCGGCTAGATGCAAACCCACTCCGCTGGACCCAAACCCACTCCGCTAGACCCAAACCCACTCCGCTAGACGCAAACCCACTCCGCTAGACCCAAACCCACTCCGTTAGACCCAAACCCACTCCGCCAGATGCAAACCCACTCGTCTAGACCCAAACCCACTCGGCAAGAACCAAACCCACTCGGCCAGACCAAACCCACTCCGCTAGACCCAAACCCACTCCGCTAGACCCAAACCCACTCTGCTAGACTCAAACCCACTCCGCTAGACCCACACCCACTTGGCTAGACCCAAACCCACTCGGCCAGATCCAAACCCACTCAGCTAGACCCAAACCCACTCGGCTAGACCCAAACCCACTCGGCTAGACCCAAACCCACTCCGCTAGACCCCAACCCACTCCGCTAGACCCAAACCACTCCGCTAGACCCAAACCCACTCCGCTGGACCCAAACCCACTCGGCTGGACCCAAACCCACTCCGCTAGACTCAAACACACTCCGCTTGATCCAAACCCACTCCGCTAGACCCAACGCCACTCCGCTAGACCCAAACCCACTCCGCTAGACGCAAACCCACTCCGCTAGACCCAAACCCACTCCACCAGACCCAAACCCACTCCGGTAGACCCAAACCCACTCCGCTAGACCCAAACCCACTCGGCTAGACCCAAACTCACTCGGCTAGAACCAAACCCACTCCGCCAGACCCAAACCCACTCGGCTAGACGCAAATCCACTCGGCTAGACCCAAACCCACTCGGCCAGACCCAAACCCACTCGGCTAGACCCAAACCCACTCGGCTAGACCCAAACCCACTCGGCTAGACCCAAACCCACTCGGCTAGACCCAAACCCACTCGGCTAGACCCAAACGCACTCGGCTAGAGCCAAACCCAGTCGGCTAGACCCAAACCCACTCGGCTAGACACAAACCCACTCCGCTAGACCCAAACCCACTCCGCTAGACCCAAACCCACTCCGCTAGACCCAAACCCACTCCACTAGACCCAAACCCACTCCGCTAGACCCAAACACACTCCGCTTGATCCAAACCCACTCCGCTAGACCCAACGCCACTCGGCTAGACCCAAACCCACTCCGCTAGACGCAAACCCACTCCGCTAGACCCAAACCCACTCCACTAGACCCAAACCCACTCCGCTAGACCCAAACCCACTCCGCCAGACCCAAACCCACTCGGCTAGACCCAAACTCACTAGGCCAGAACCAAACCCACTCGGCCAGACCCAAACCCACTCGGCTAGCCCCAAATCCACTCGGCTAGACCCAAACCCACTCCACTAGACCCAAACCCAATCCGCTAGACCCAAACCCACTCCGCAAGACCCAAACCCACTCCGCTAGACGCAAACCCACTCCGCTAGACCCAAACCCACTCCGCTAGAACCAAACCCACTCCGCTAGACCCAAACCCACTCCGCTAGACCCAAACCCACTCGGCTAGACCCAAACCCACTCGGCTAAAAACCAAACCCACTCGGCCAGACCCAAACCCACACGGCTAGACCCAAACCCACTCGGCTAGACCCAAACCCACTCCGCTAGACCCAAACCCACTCCGCTAGACCCAAACCCACTCGGCTAGACCCAAACCCACTCCGCTAGACCAAAACCCACTCGGCTAGACCCAAACCCACTCGGCTAGACCCAACCCCACTCGGCTAGAGCCAAACCCACTCGGCTAGACCCAAACCCACTCGGCTGGACCCAAACCCACTCCGCTAGACCCAAACCCACTCCGTTAGACCCAAACCCACTCGGCTAGACCCAAACCCACTCGGCTAGAACCAAACCCACTCGGCCAGACCCAAACCCACTCGGCTAGACCCAAACCTACTCGGCTAGACCCAAACCCACTCGGCCAGACCCAAACCCACTCCGCTTGACCCAAACCCACTTCGCTAGACCCAAACCCACTCCGCTAGACTCAAACCCACTCCGCTAGACCCAAACCCACTTGGCTAGACCCAAACCCACTCGGCCAGATCCAAACCCACTCAGCTAGACCCAAACCCACTCGGCTAGACCCAAACCCACTCCGCTAGACCCAAACCCACTCCGCTAGAGCCAAACCCACTCCGCTAGACCCAAACCCACTTGGCTAGACACAAACCCACTCGGCCAGATCCAAACCCACTCAGCTAGACCCAAACCCACTCGGCTAGACACAAACCCACTCGGCTAGACCCAATCCCACTCAGCTAGACCCAAACCCACTCGGCTAGACCCAAACCCACTCCGCTAGACCCAAACCCACTCGGCTAAACCCAAACCCACTCGGCTAGACCCAAACGCACTCGGCTAGAGCCAAACCCACTCGGCTAGATCCAAACCCACTTGGCTAGACCCAAACCCACTCCGCTAGACCCCAACCCACTCCGCTAGACCCAAACCCACTCGGCTAGACCCAAACTCACTCGGCTAGAACCAAACCCACTCCGCCAAACCCAAACCCACTCGGCTAGACCCAATCCCACTCAGCTAGACCCAAACCCACTCGGCTAGACCCAAACCCACTCCGCTAGACCCAAACCCACTCGGCTAAACCCAAACCCACTCGGCTAGACCCAAACGCACTCGGCTAGAGCCAAACCCACTCGGCTAGATCCAAACCCACTCGGCTAGACCCAAACCCACTCCGCTAGACCCCAACCCACTCCGCTAGACCCAAACCCACTCCGCTAGACCCAAACCCACTCCGCTGGACCCAAACCCACTCGGCTGGACCCAAACCCACTCCGCTGGACTCAAACACACTCCGCTTGATCCAAACCCACTCCGCTAGACCCAACGCCATTCCGCTAGACCCAAACCCACTCCGCTAGACGCAAACCCACTCCGCTAGACCCAAACTCACTCCACTAGACCCAAACCCACTCCGGTAGACCCAAACCCACTCCGCTAGACCCGAACCCACTCGGCTAGACCCAAACTCACTCGGCTAGAACCAAACCCACTCGGCCAGACCCAAACCCACTCGGCTAGACGCAAATCCACTCGGCTAGACCCAAACCCACTCGGCTAGACCCAAACCCACTCGGCTAGACCCAAACCCACTCGGCTAGACCCAAACCCACTCGGCTAGACCCAAACCTACTCGGCTAGACCCAAACCCACTCGGCCAGACCCAAACCCACTCGGCTAGAGCCAAACCCAATCGGCTAGAACCAAACCCACTCGGCTAGACCCAAACCCACTCCGCTAGACCCAAACCCACTCCGCTAGAACCAAACCTACTCCGCTAGACCCAAACCCACTCCGCTAGACCCAAACCCACTCCGCTAGACCCAAACACACTCCGCTTGATCCAAACCCACTCCGCTAGACCCAACGCCACTCCGCTAGACCCAAACCCACTCCGCTAGACGCAAACCCACTCCGCTAGACCCAAACCCACTCCACTAGACCCAAACCCACTCCGCTAGACCCAAACCCAATCCGCCAGACCCAAACCCACTCGGCTAGACCCAAACTCACTCGGCTAGAACCAAACCCACTCGGCCAGAACAAACCCACTCGGCTAGCCCCAAATCCACTCGGCTAGACCCAAATCCACTCCGCTAGACCCAAACCCACTCCGGTAGACCCAAACCCACTCCGCTAGACCCAAACCCACTCCGCTAGACCATTTACAAACTCCGCTAGATCCAAACCCACTCCGCTAGACCCAAACCCACTCGGCTTGACCCAAACCCACTCCGCTAGACCCAAACCCACTCCGCTAGACCCAAACACACTCCGCTTGATCCAAACCCACTCCGCTAGACCCAAAGCCACTCCGCTAGACCCAAACCCACTCGGCTAGACGCAAACCCACTCCGCTGGACCCAAACCCACTCCGCTAGACCCAAACCCACTCCGCTAGACGCAAACCCACTCCGCTAGACCCAAACCCACTCCGTTAGACCCAAACCCACTCCGCCAGATGCAAACCCACTCGGCTAGACCCAAACCCACTCGGCAAGAACCAAACCCACTCGGCCAGACCAAACCCACTCCGCTAGACCCAAACCCACTCCGCTAGACCCAAACCCACTCTGCTAGACTCAAACCCACTCCGCTAGACCCACACCGACTTGGCTAGACCCAAACCCACTCGGCCAGATCCAAACCCACTCAGCTAGACCCAAACCCACTCGGCTAGACCCAAACCCACTCGGCTAGACCCAAACCCACTCCGCTAGACCCCAACCCACTCCGCTAGACCCAAACCACTCCGCTAGACCCAAACCCACTCCGCTGGACCCAAACCCACTCGGCTGGACCCAAACCCACTCCGCTAGACTCAAACACACTCCGCTTGATCCAAACCCACTCCGCTAGACCCAACGCCACTCCGCTAGACCCAAACCCACTCCGCTAGACGCAAACCCACTCCGCTAGACCCAAACCCACTCCACCAGACCCAAACCCACTCCGGTAGACCCAAACCCACTCCGCTAGACCCAAACCCCCTCGGCTAGACCCAAACTCACTCGGCTAGAACCAAACCCACTCCGCCAGACCCAAACCCACTCGGCTAGACGCAAATCCACTCGGCTAGACCCAAACCCACTCGGCCAGACCCAAACCCACTCGGCTAGACCCAAACCCACTCGGCTAGACCCAAACCCACTCCGCTAGACCCAAACCCACTCGGCTAAACCCAAACCCACTCGGCTAGACCCAAACGCACTCGGCTAGAGCCAAACCCACTCGGCTAGATCCAAACCCACTCGGCTAGACCCAAACCCACTCCGCTAGACCCCAACCCACTCCGCTGGACCCAAACCCACTCCGCTAGACCCAAACCCACTCCGCTGGACCCAAACCCACTCGGCTGGACCCAAACCCACTCCGCTAGACTCAAACACACTCCGCTTGATCCAAACCCACTCCGCTGGACCCAACTCCACTCCGCTAGACCCAAACCCACTCCGCTAGACGCAAACCCACTCCGCTAGACCCAAACCCACTCCACTAGACCCAAACCCACTCCGCCAGACCCAAACACACTCCGCTTGATCCAAACCCACTCCGCTAGACCCAACGCCACTCCGCTAGACCCAAACCCACTCCGCTAGACGCAAACCCACTCCGCTAGACCCAAACCCAATCCACTAGACCCAAACCCACTCCGCTAGACCCAAACCCACTCCGCCAGACCCAAACCCACTCGGCTAGACCCAAACTCACTAGGCTAGAACCAAACCCACTCGGCCAGACCCAAACCCACTCGGCTCGCCCCGAATCCACTCGGCTAGACCCAAACCCACTCCACTAGACCCAAACCCACTCCGCTAGACCCAAACCCACTCCGCAAGACCCAAACCCACTCCGCTAGACGCAAACCCACTTCGCTAGCCCAAACCCACTCCGCTAGAACCAAACCCACTCCGCTAGACCCAAACCCACTCCGCTAGACCCAAACCCACTCGGCTAGACCCAAACCCACTCGGCTAAAAACCAAACCCACTCGGCCAGACCCAAACCCACACGGCTAGACCCAAACCCACTCGGCTAGACCCAAACCCACTCCGCTAGACCCAAACCCACTCCGCTAGACCCAAACCCACTCGGCCAGACCCAAACCCACTCGGCTAGACCCAAACCCACTCGGCTAGACTCAATCCCACTCGGCCAGACCCAAACCCACTCCGCTAGACCCAAACCCACTCGGCTAGACCCAAACCCACTCAGCTAGACCCAAACCCACTCGGCTAGAGCCAAACCCACTCGGCTACACCCAAACCCACTCGGCTAGACCCAAACCCACTCCGCTAGACGCAAACCCACTCCGCTAGACGCAAACCCACCCCGCTAGACCCAAACCCACTCCGCTAGACCCAAACCCACTCCGCTAGACCCAAACCCACTCCACTAGACCCAAACCCACTCCGCTAGACCCAAACCCACTCCGCCAGACCCAAACCCACTCGGCTAGACCCAAACTCACTAGGCTAGAACCAAACCCACTCGGCCAGACCCAAACCCACTCGGCTAGCCCCAAATCCACTCGGCTAGACCCAAACCCACTCCACTAGACCCAAACCCAATCCGCTAGACCCAAACCCACTCCGCAAGACCCAAACCCACTCCGCTAGACGCAAACCCACTCCGCTAGACCCAAACCCACTCCGCTAGAACCAAACCCACTCCGCTAGACCCAAACCCACTCCGCTAGACCCAAACCCACTCGGCTAGACCCAAACCCACTCGGCTAAAAACCAAACCCACTCGGCCAGACCCAAACCCACACGGCTAGACCCAAACCCACTCGGCCAGACCCAAACCCACTCCGCTAGACGCAAACCCACTCCGCTAGACCCAAACCCACTCCGCTAGAACCAAACCCACTCCGCTAGACCCAAACCCACTCCGCTAGACCCAAACCCACTCGGCTAGACCAAAACCCACTCGGCTAAAAACCAAACCCACTCGGCCAGACCCAAACCCACACGGCCAGACCCAAACCCACTCCGCTAGACCCAAACCCACTCCGCTAGACCCAAACCCACTCGGCTAGACCCAAACCCACTCCGCTAGACCAAAACCCACTCGGCTAGACCCAAACCCACTCGGCTAGACCCAAACCCACTCGGCTAGAGCCAAACCCACTCGGCTAGACCCAAACCCACTCGGCTGGACCCAAACCCACTCCGCTAGACCCAAACCCACTCCGTTAGACCCAAACCCACTCGGCTAGACCCAAACCCACTCGGCTAGAACCAAACCCACTCGGCCAGACCCAAACCCACTCGGCTAGACCCAAACCCACTCGGCTAGACCCAAACCCACTCGGCCAGACCCAAACCCACTCCGCTTGACCCAAACCCACTTCGCTAGACCCAAACCCACTCCGCTAGACTCAAACCCACTCCGCTAGACCCAAACCCACTTGGCTAGACCCAAACCCACTCGGCCAGATCCAAACCCACTCAGCTAGACCCAAACCCACTCGGCTAGACCCAAACCCACTCGGCTAGACCCAATCCCACTCAGCTAGACCCAAACCCACTCGGCTAGACCCAAACCCACTCCGCTAGACCCAAACCCACTCGGCTAAACCCAAACCCACTCGGCTAGACCCAAACGCACTCGGCTAGAGCCAAACCCACTCGGCTAGATCCAAACCCACTCGGCTAGACCCAAACCCACTCCGCTAGACCCCAACCCACTCCGCTGGACCCAAACCCACTCCGCTAGACCCAAACCCACTCCGCTGGACCCAAACCCACTCGGCTGGACCCAAACCCACTCCGCTAGACTCAAACACACTCCGCTTGATCCAAACCCACTCCGCTGGACCCAACTCCACTCCGCTAGACCCAAACCCACTCCGCTAGACGCAAACCCACTCCGCTAGACCCAAACCCACTCCGTTAGACCCAAACCCACTCGGCTAGACCCAAACCCACTCGGCTTGAACCAAACCCACTCGGCCAGACCCAAACCCACTCGGCTAGACCCAAACCCACTCGGCTAGACCCAAACCCACTCGGCCAGACCCAAACCCACTCCGCTTGACCCAAACCCACTTCGCTAGACCCAAACCCACTCCGCTAGACTCAAACCCACTCCGCTAGACCCAAACCCACTTGGCTAGACCCAAACCCACTCGGCCAGATCCAAACCCACTCAGCTAGACCCAAACCCACTCGGCTAGACCCAAACCCACTCGGCTAGACCCAATCCCACTCAGCTAGACCCAAACCCACTCGGCTAGACCCAAACCCACTCCGCTAGACCCAAACCCACTCGGCTAAACCCAAACCCACTCGGCTAGACCCAAACGCACTCGGCTAGAGCCAAACCCACTCGGCTAGATCCAAACCCACTCGGCTAGACCCAAACCCACTCCGCTAGACCCCAACCCACTCCGCTGGACCCAAACCCACTCCGCTAGACCCAAACCCACTCCGCTGGACCCAAACCCACTCGGCTGGACCCAAACCCACTCCGCTAGACTCAAACACACTCCGCTTGATCCAAACCCACTCCGCTGGACCCAACTCCACTCCGCTAGACCCAAACCCACTCCGCTAGACGCAAACCCACTCCGCTAGACCCAAACCTACTCCACTAGGCCCAAACCGACTCCGGTAGACCCAAACCCACTCCGCTAGACCCGAACCCACTCGGCTAGACCCAAACTCACTCGGCTAGAACCAAACACACTCCGCCAGACCCAAACCCACTCGGCTAGACGCAAATCCACTCGGCTAGACCCAAACCCACTCGGCCAGACCCAAACCCACTCGGCTAGACCCAAACCCACTCGGCTAGACCCAAACCCACTCGGCTAGACCCAAACCCACTCGGCTAGACCCAAACCCACTCGGCTAGACCCAAACGCACTCGGCTAGATCCAAACCCAGTCGGCTAGACCCAAACCCACGAGGCTAGACACAAACCAACTCCGCTAGACCCAAACCCACTCCGCTAGACCCAAACCCACTCCGCTAGACCCAAACCCACTCCACAAGACCCAAACCCACTCCGCCAGACCCAAACACACTCCGCTTGATCCAAACCCACTCCGCTAGACCCAACGCCACTCCGCTAGACCCAAACCCACTCCGCTAGACGCAAACCCACTCCGCTAGACCCAAACCCACTCCACTAGACCCAAACCCACTCCGCTAGACCCAAACCCACTCCGCCAGACCCAAACCCACTCGGCTAGACCCAAACTCACTAGGCTAGAACCAAACCCACTCGGCCAGACCCAAACCCACACGGCTCGCCCCGAATCCACTCGGCTAGAACCAAACCCACTCCACTAGACCCAAACCCACTCCGCTAGACCCAAACCCACTCCGCAAGACCCAAACCCACTCCGCTAGACGCAAACCCACTTCGCTAGCCCAAACCCACTCCGCTAGACCGAAACCCACTCGGCTAGACCCAAACCCACTCGGCTAAAAACCAAACCCACTCGGCCAGACCCAAACCCACACGGCTAGACCCAAACCCACTCGGCTAGACCCAAAGCCACTCCGCTAGACCCAAACCCACTCCGCTAGACCCAAACCCACTCGGCCAGACCCAAACCCACTCGGCTAGACCCAAACCCACTCGGCTAGACTCAATCCCACTCGGCCAGACCCAAACCCACTCCGCTAGACCCAAACCCACTCGGCTAGACCCAAACCCACTCAGCTAGACCCAAACCCACTCGGCTAGAGCCAAACCCACTCGGCTACACCCAAACCCACTCGGCTAGACCCAAACCCACTCCGCTAGACCCAAACCCACTCCGCTAGACGCAAACCCACCCCGCTAGACCCAAACCCACTCCGCTAGACCCAAACCCACTCCGCTAGACCCAAACCCACTCCGCTAGACCCAAACCCACTCCGCTAGACGCAAACCCACTTTGCTAGCCCAAACCCACTCCGCTAGAACCAAACCCACTCCGCTAGACCCAAACCCACTCCGCTAGACCCAAACCCACTCGGCTAGACCCAAACCCATTCTGCTAGACCCAAACCCACTCCGCTAGACCCAAACCCACTCGGCCAGACCCAAACCCACTCGGCTAGACCCAAACCCACTCGGCTAGAGCCAAACCCACTCGGCTACACCCAAACCCACTCGGCTAGACCCAAACCCACTCCGCTAGACCCAAACCCACTCCGCTAGACGCAAACCCACCCCGCTAGACCCAAACCCACTCCGCTAGACCCAAACCCACTCCGCTAGACCCAAACCCACTCCGCTAGACCCAAACCCACTCAGTTAGACCCAAACCCACTCGGCTACACCCAAACCCATTCGGCTAGACGCAAACCCACTCGGCTAGACCCAAACCCACTCGGCTAGACCCAAACCCACTCGGCTAGACCCAAACCCAGTCGGCTGGACCCAAACTCACTCGGTTAGACCCAAACCCACTCCGCTAGACCCAAACCGACTCGGCTAGACCCAAACCCACTCGGCTAGACCCAAACCCACTCGGCTAGACCCAAACCCACTCGGCTACACCCAAACCCACTCCGCTAGACCCAAACCCACTCGGCTAGACCTAAACCCACTCCGCTGGACCCAAACCCACTCGGCTAGACCCAATCCCACTCCGCTAGACCCAAACCCACTCGGCTAGACCCAAACCCACTGCGCTAGACCCAAACCCACTCGGCTAGACCCAAACTCACTCGGCTAGACCCAAACGCACTCGGCTAGACACAAACGTACACGGCTAGAGCCAAACCCACTCGGCTGGACCCAAACCCACTCTGCTAGACCCAAACCCACTCCGCTAGACCCAAACCCACTCCGCTAGAATCAAACCCACTCCGCTAGACCCAAACCCACTCCGCTAGACCCAAACCCACTCCGCTAGACCCAAACCCACTCCGCTACACGCTAACCCACTCGGCTGGATCCAAACCCACTCCGCTAGACCCAAACCCACTCCGCTAGACCCAAACCCACTTGGCTAGACCCAAACCCACTCGGCCAGATCCAAACCCACTCAGCTAGACCCAAACCCACTCGGCTAGACCCAAACCCACTCGGCTAGACCCAATCCCACTCAGTAAACCCAAACCCACTCGGCTAGACCCAAACCCACTCCGCTAGACCCAAACCCACTCGGCTAAACCCAAACCCACTCGGCTAGACCCAAACGCACTCGGCTAGAGCCAAACCCACTCGGCTAGATCCAAACCCACTCGGCTAGACCCAAACCCACTCCGCTAGACCCCAACCCACTCCGCTAGACCCAAACCCACTCCGCTAGACCCAAACCCACTCCGCTGGACCCAAACCCACTCGGCTGGACCCAAACCCACTCCGCTAGACTCAAACACACTCCGCTTGATCCAAACCCACTCCGCTAGACCCAACGCCACTCCGCTAGACCCAAACCCACTCCGCTAGACGCAAACCCACTCCGCTAGACCCAAACCCACTCCACTAGACCCAAACCCACTCCGGTAGACCCAAACCCACTCCGCTAGGCCCGAACCCACTCGGCTAGACCCAAACTCACTCGGCTAGAACCAAACCCACTCCGCCAGACCCAAACCCACTCCGCCAGACCCAAACCCACTCGGCTAGACCCAAACTCACTAGGCTAGAACCAAACCCACTCGGCCAGACCCAAACCCACTCGGCTCGCCCCGAATCCACTCGGCTAGAACCAAACCCACTCCACTAGACCCAAACCCACTCCGCTAGACCCAAACCCACTCCGCAAGACCCAAACCCACTCCGCTAGACGCAAACCCACTTCGCTAGCCCAAACCCACTCCGCTAGAACCAAACCCACTCCGCTAGACCCAAACCCACTCCGCTAGACCCAAACCCACTCGGCTAGACCCAAACCCACTCGGCTAGACCCAAACCCACTCGGCTAGACTCAATCCCACTCGGCCAGACCCAAACCCACTCCGCTAGACCCAAACCCACTCGGCTAGACCCAAACCCACTCAGCTAGACCCAAACCCACTCGGCTAGAGCCAAACCCACTCGGCTACACCCAAACCCACTCGGCTAGACCCAAACCCACTCCGCTAGACCCAAACCCACTCCGCTAGACGCAAACCCACCCCGCTAGACCCAAACCCACTCCGCTAGACCCAAACCCACTCCGCTAGACCCAAACCCACTCCGCTAGACCCAAACCCACTCCGCTAGACGCAAACCCACTTCGCTAGCCCAAACCCACTCCGCTAGAACCAAACCCACTCCGCTAGACCCAAACCCACTCCGCTAGACCCAAACCCACTCGGCTAGACCCAAACCCACTCGGCTAAAAACCAAACCCACTCGGCCAGACCCAAACCCACACGGCTAGACCCAAACCCACTCGGCTAGACCCAAACCCATTCCGCTAGACCCAAACCCACTCCGCTAGACCCAAACCCACTCGGCCAGACCCAAACCCACTCGGCTAGACCCAAACCCACTCGGCTAGAGCCAAACCCACTCGGCTACACCCAAACCCACTCGGCTAGACCCAAACCCACTCCGCTAGACCCAAACCCACTCCGCTAGACGCAAACCCACCCCGCTAGACCCAAACCCACTCCGCTAGACCCAAACCCACTCCGCTAGACCCAAACCCACTCCGCTAGACCCAAACCCACTCAGTTAGACCCAAACCCACTCGGCTACACCCAAACCCATTCGGCTAGACGCAAACCCACTCGGCTAGACCCAAACCCACTCGGCTAGACCCAAACCCACTCGGCTAGACCCAAACCCAGTCGGCTGGACCCAAACTCACTCGGTTAGACCCAAACCCACTCCGCTAGACCCAAACCGACTCGGCTAGACCCAAACCCACTCGGCTAGACCCAAACCCACTCGGCTAGACCCAAACCCACTCGGCTACACCCAAACCCACTCCGCTAGACCCAAACCCACTCGGCTAGACCCAAACCCACTCCGCTGGACCCAAACCCACTCGGCTAGACCCAATCCCACTCCGCTAGACCCAAACCCACTCGGCTAGACCCAAACCCACTGCGCTAGACCCAAACCCACTCGGCTAGACCCAAACTCACTCGGCTAGACCCAAACGCACTCGGCTAGACACAAACGTACACGGCTAGAGCCAAACCCACTCGGCTGGACCCAAACCCACTCTGCTAGACCCAAACCCACTCCGCTAGACCCAAACCCACTCCGCTAGAATCAAACCCACTCCGCTAGACCCAAACCCACTCCGCTAGACCCAAACCCACTCCGCTAGACCCAAACCCACTCCGCTACACGCAAACCCACTCGGCTGGATCCAAACCCACTCCGCTAGACCCAAACCCACTCCGCTACACCCAAACCCACTTGGCTAGACTCAAACCCACTCGGCCAGATCCAAACCCACTCAGCTAGACCCAAACCCACTCGGCTACACCCAAACCCACTCGGCTAGACCCAATCCCACTCAGTAAACCCAAACCCACTCGGCTAGACCCAAACCCACTCCGCTAGACCCAAACCCACTCGGCTAAACCCAAACCCACTCGGCTAGACCCAAACGCACTCGGCTAGAGCCAAACCCACTCGGCTAGATCCAAACCCACTCGGCTAGACCCAAACCCACTCCGCTAGACCCCAACCCACTCCGCTAGACCCAAACCCACTCCGCTAGACCCAAACCCACTCCGCTGGACCCAAACCCACTCGGCTGGACCCAAACCCACTCCGCTAGACTCAAACACACTCCGCTTGATCCAAACCCACTCCGCTAGACCCAACGCCACTCCGCTAGACCCAAACCCACTCCGCTAGACGCAAACCCACTCCGCTAGACCCAAACCCACTCCACTAGAACCAAACCCACTCCGGTAGACCCAAACCCACTCCGCTAGGCCCGAACCCACTCGGCTAGACCCAAACTCACTCGGCTAGAACCAAACCCACTCCGCCAGACCCAAACCCACTCGGCTAGTCGCAAATCCACTCGGCTAGACCCAAACCCACTCGGCCAGACCCAAACCCACTCGGCTAGACCCAAACCCACTCGGCTAGACCCAAACCCACTCGGCTAGACCCAAACCCACTCGGCTAGACCCAAACCCACTCGGCTAGACCCAAACGCACTCGGCTAGAGCCAAACCCAGTCGGCTAGGCCCAAACCCACTCGGCTAGATACAAACCCACTCCGCTAGACCCAAACCCACTCCGCTAGACCCAAACCCACTCCGCTAGACCCAAACCCACTCCGCTAGACCCAAACCCACTCCGCTAGACCCAAACACACTCCGCTTGATCCAAACCCACTCCGCTAGACCCAACGCCACTCCGCTAGACCCAAACCCACTCCGCTAGACGCAAACCCACTCCGCTAGACCCAAACCCATTCCACTAGACCCAAACCCACTCCGCTAGACCCAAACCCACTCCGCCAGACCCAAACCCACTCGGCTAGACCCAAACTCACTAGGCTAGAACCAAACCCACTCGGCCAGACACAAACCCACTCGGCTAGCCCCAAATCCACTCGGCTAGACCCAAACCCACTCCACTAGACCCAAAGCCACTCCGCTAGACCCAAACCCACTCCGCAAGACCCAAACCCACTCCGCTAGACGCAAACCCACTCCGCTAGAACCAAACCCACTCCGCTAGAACCAAACCCACTCCGCTAGACCCAAACCCACTCCGCTAGACCCAAACCCACTCGGCTAGACCCAAACCCACTCGGCTAAAAACCAAACCCACTCGGCCAGACCCAAACCCACACGGCTAGACCCAAACCCACTCGGCTAGACCCAAACCCACTCCGCTAGACCCAAACCCACTCCGGTAGACCCAAACCCACTCGGCTAGACCCAAACCCACTCCGCTAGACCAAAACCCACTCGGCTAGACCCAAACCCACTCGGCTAGACCCAAACCCACTCGGCTAGAGCCAAACCCACTCGGCTAGACCCAAACCCACTCGGCTAGACCCAAATCCACTCCGCTAGACCCAAACCCACTCCGTTAGACCCAAACCCACTCGGCTAGTCCCAAACCCACTCGGCTAGAACCAAACCCACTCGGCCAGACCCAAACCCACTCGGCTAGACCCAAACCCACTCGGCTAGACCCAAACCCACTCGGCCAGACCCAAACCCACTCCGCTTGACCCAAACCCACTCCGCTAGACCCAAACCCACTCCGCTAGACCCAAACCCACTCCGCTAGACCCAAACCCACTCCGCTAGACCCAAACCCACTCCGCTAGACCCAAACCCACTCCGCTAGACCCAAACCCACTCCGCTATACCCAAACCCACTCGGCTGGACCCAAACCCACTCCGCTAGACCCAAACACAATCCGCTTGATCCAAACCCACTCCGATAGACCCAAAGCCACTCCGCTAGACACAAACCCACTCCGCTAGACGCAAACCCACTCCGCTAGACCCAAACCCACTCGGCTAGACCCAAACCCACTCGGCTAGAACCAAACCCACTCGGCCAGACCCAAACCCACACGGCTAGACCCAAACAAACTCGGCTAGACCCAAACGCACTCGGCTAGACCCAAACCCACTCCGCTAGACCCAAACCCACTCGTCTAGACCCAAACAACCTCCGCTAGACCAAAACCCACTCGGCTGCACCCAAACCCACTCGGCTAGACCCAAACCCACTCCGCTAGACCCAAACCCACTCCGTTAGACCCAAACCCACTCGGCTAGACCCAAACCCACTCGGCTAGAACGAAACTCACTCGGCCAGACCCAAACCCACTCGGCTAGACCCAAACCCACTCGGCTAGACTCAATCCCACTCGGCCAGACCCAAACCCACTCGGCTAGACCCAAACCCACTCGG